>JAAKBH010000369.1:0-498969 GCA_019776075.1 Amaranthus palmeri
TCGGTATCCACTTGAAATTGGATAAAGGACTCTTAGGTCCTCATAAGTAATTATTTCTGATCCTATAAAAATTATTGAATTAAAATATATTCATTTCTTAATTACATTATTTACCAACTGAGATATAACTTTCTTTTCAATTATTAATGATTTTTAAATGTTATATATTTGTAAAATATGCTACCAATTTAATATAGTTTTTATATAAGGAAATCTGTTTTTTAACTAAAAGTTGTTGGACTTAATGTAATGAAATTGGATTTATTTAGTTTAATGTAATTTTGTTGAATTGGATTATTTATTCTAATGTGAATTTAATTATATTATGGAACTAGATATAAGTTTAATTACACTAAATTCAAATATAATATAACAAAAAGTCAATAAGTGGCAAATCAAGGTTAATATAAAAATATGATGATTATGTGATAGGAGTAGATTATTTACGCACTAATGTCGTTGGAAAGTGATGAAAATAGTAGTACAAAAAATCCAAACTTTATCACAATTATAAAGTTTGTTTCACTTTTCTTTTTATACTATTCCTTTTATTTTCTAATGTTTTTTCTATTTAAAATATTGCATCATTAGGAGAGAAATTTAATTAATTTTTTTGACATATATTTAGAAGATAAAATATATTCATATGAAATCTCATTGGATTCAATTTAATATATATACTTTTTATTATGTACTTCTATTTTATAGTATAATTTTCTATTATTTGTATTTAGAGATATTAAAGTTTAAAATTTACATTGAAAACAGTGCAAAAAGTAAGAAGAACAAAAAGAAACAAAGAAGTCGTTTGGTTGACGTAGGAATTAAATTCCAATGAGAAGTTGTAATTCATTGGAATTTACTTCCTTTGTCAATTTCCTAGGAATTACTTAATATTGTTTGTTTGACAATAGGAATTTTCAATTCCTTGGAAGTAATTCATGGAAATTGTTAATGACCAAGGGGGTATATGGTAATCTAATTCCTATGTCTCATAGGAATTAACTTCCCTTGGATTTTATAATTCCTAGGAATTTTAGATTTTTTGGCAACCAAACAAATTAGCATAATACTATTTCCTAAGAACTTAAAATTCCAAGGGTAATAGTGGGTAACCAAACAAATTAGCATAATACTATTTCCCGCCGTCCTTTCCTCCTCAGATATTGTTCATAATTTTGTATGAGCGGGATACATCGAATAGGATGATGATGGGATGATGAATTGGAGAATATTTTGTAGTAATAGGATTTGTTTCTTATGATCTAAATGGGGTCCACGCTCTTACTTTTAGAGGGGATTTTCTCATTTGTTCCCACCTTGAGATGGCGTTGAAGTGAGGTCATGATGACGTAATGATGGATTAATGAGAGGAAAGAGCGTGTTTGGGGAAATGCGAATTGAATGAAATATTTGGAATTTTACGAAATGAAAATGAAATTTGCAAGTGAATGAATAAATGAATAGTACTTCATACTATATCATTGTACTTCTGTTTTAATTTATCCGCTTTATAAGAATTTAACACAACAATTAAGAAATTCTTATTTATGTTTCATGTATTTCCCCGAATTTTATTAGTTGCTACAGTTTCTATAGCAATTATTGTTCATCAATTGATCTTGTTTGATATATAATTTTTCTATGTATAATGTAAAACATAGTCAAGTGAGATTTTGTTTGATTCCTTAATGTGTATTTTCTTAATATTAATTTTTTAGAATTTTTTATCATATGTAATTAGAGATATTAATTAAAAATTAAAATCGTGCATTGAATAGCATGAAAAATAGGAATGTGGCAACAATTAAAATCAGAGGAAGTATTAAAAAGACCTTTATATATAACCACTAATTAAGAATATAAGTGTAAAAGTCAATAAACTATAAGGAAAAGAAAAAGGCAAAATTGATATTTATATTTTGTCAAAAATAGTAACGTAACAAGTAATTTAAAACAGTTAAATAAAAAATGTAGCGAGTATGATGAATGAAATCAAGTACATATTTTGTGTAAACTAAAAAAGGAAAAAAGGGGAAAAATAATGTATGTTTTTGTTCTGAAAAAGTAGCCTTAAGTCCAAGTATACATTTTGAACAGAGCTGTTCATTGGGCGGGCTACCCGCCAGGCCCGGCCCGCCCGGCTTGAAAAACGGGCGGGTGCGGGCAGCATTTTTAAAAAAAATTTAAAGTTTGGGCGGGTAATACCCGCCCGCCAAGATAAATGGGCGGGTAGCGACAATAAAAAAATACCCGCGGGTATACCCGCCCGCCCGCTTATTTTAATATATTAATATTTTTTTTATGAAAAGTAATATATTAATATTAAGTATTTTAATATATATGTAATTTGATTATTTTGAGACTTTTAAGTATTTTAATATATATGTAATTTGATTATTTTGAGACGTTTTATGAATTTGTAGTATTTTGGACTATGTATTGTATTTTAATTATTATTAAAACTTAATTTTATATTTTGTATTGTATTTTTGGTATTTATGAGAAAATACCCGCGGCGCCCGCGGCACCCGCCCGCTTTAAAAATGGGCGGGTAGCGACAAAAAAATATGCCCGCAATCGCGGGCGGGCATTTGAATTTTTCTGCCCGCGGGTAGATTTTGTAGCAACTACCCGCCCCGCTACCCGCGCCCGCCCGCCCATGAACAGCTCTAATTTTGAAGGTGTTTATTTTGTGTAAATTAAAAAGGGAAAAAGTGGAAGAACAATGTATTTTTTGTTCCGAAAAAGTAGCCTCAAGTCCAAGTATACATTTTGAAGGTGTTTAATAAAATAACTTGTTAGACGTGTTTGACTAAGGGTATTTAAAATCGGATATCAGATGATACTCGAATTTTCCGAACAATGAGAATTACTATTCGGTTTCGGTCCCAAAAAAATCCGGATATTGGATGATACTCGGTTTTCTGAATAGTGAAAATTACTATTTGGTTTCGGTCCAAAAAAACTGTATATCTGGTTTAATCCGAAGCAAACACCGAATATCCGATTAAATAGTGAAAATTTTACAGTTATTTCCATATAAATATTTAAGCTCGTTTCGCGTTCTTTTTAATCAACTTATTTTTTAAACTTTGAATACAAATTGTTTTGGAAATATGGTTAGATTTGTAAAAGTCTAAATATATTAACAATAAATTAGTTATACAATTTAGTTATAATTGAGAATTGTACATATTAAAATTTAACAACCTAAACAAAAAAAATTATTAAAAAATATTTATATAATTTAAAAATGGAAAAAAACTAGAAAATCGGATATCCAATATAATTTGCCAATATATTCGATCCGAATCCGTATCCCATCTAAAAATCGGTTATCCGGTCCGAATTATCCAATTTTCAAAACCAGAAAATTTTAACATCCCAATGTTTGGCTCATTTTGGGACAAATATAGAGTTAGGTGGTCAAACTATTAACCATCTAATTTTAGTGTGAGTTATTTGCTATCACTATTAGTTGTTATGCAATTCAAATAAGGAAAATTTATTTTTAAAAATTCGACCTTTTGCTTGTTCTCTTTTAAAAAATGATGAATTTTCAAATCAATTCGGTCACCGGTAAAAAATATTCAATAAAAGAAAACGGAGGCAAAAGGTCGAAATGTGAGATTTTTAAAAGAGAAGAAGCAAAAGGTCAGATTTTTAAAAGTAAATTTTCCTTCAAATAAAGCAAGAAAAGTGGTTAAAAGATAAACTTTAAAGGTGGAAGAGTATATAGATAAATATAAAAAACAAATCAAATATACAGATAAATCTAAAAATAAATTAAATATATAAATAATAATTATAATATCTAAAAATAGAAAAATGAACAAACACCATAAAAGAAATTACAAAAATGTAATCAATTCAATTTCATTGTGGTAAAAGCCTAGAAGTTCCCCTCCAAAAAAAAAAAAAAAAAAAAAAAAAAAAACTAGAAGTTGTACTGTATAAGATAAAGCGGAAACTTGCCCCGTAAGGAAACGCGAGCGTGTGTACAAATGATTAAACGGCTTATATTCACATCTCTGAAGTGTACGCATCGGTCACCACAATTCACACATTAACTCATCAACAAACTACGACAACTATAACTCAAAAAAAAAACTACGACAACTAAATTACATACTTTCTCCGTTTCGAAATACTCGCTATATTTCAATTTTGTGCACTATTCATCGTTCAAACTTATTTTACATATTGCGACTAATGTGTAAGTAAAAATATAGTCAAGTGGGATTTTGTTTGAATCGTCTAATCGCATACTTTCATAATATTAAATTTCTATAATTTTTAAATTAGTGTAGTTTAAGATGTTAATGATCAAAATTGTGCATTGGATTGCGTAAAAAAGTGAAATGTAGCAAGTATTATGGAACAGAGGAAGTACAATGTTACAAATTACAATATTCTCTTATCCCTCCGTTCTCTAATAAAATTCCCAAAAGAAATATTTACGGGAATTAAAAAAATAGAATATTTAAAATAGTGGATATATTATTTAATTGAATAATAAATTTGTTTGGAGAAAAGCAGAGACTACAAGCATTAAAAAATACTTCTATTAAAAGAAAGTTAGTGAAAAAAATGTGCGGACCACAACTAATAAAAAAGTAGTTTTATAAAGTTGGTGGGAAACATGTGAGGGTTTAAGGAATATTAAAACGTTAAATTGAACTTAGTGGAAGATATATGGGATATATAAGCATTATAAAAATATTAAAGTGAGTATGAATAAGGTTCTTTTTGTGCAAAATTAGTGACATAAATGGAAAGGATCTCTATAAGAACAACAAATGAAAAACGACAAAAACCCCAAGATGGCAAATGGAAACTTATTTAAGGAACAGAGGGAGTAACTCCCATTGATTTCATATGGTTATGTTCACGAAAAATTAAGAAAGAAAGAAATTTTAGATGATGGTTTTATTGAATAATAAGTTTGATGGAGGAAAAATAAGGACCATAAATATTAAAAAATATTTAAAAAGTTAGTAGAAAAAGTATAGAGACCACAACTATCAAAAAGGTAATTTTATTTTAATAAAATTAGTGAGAAATAAGCTGATGCCGTCAGCAATATTATTAAACTTCGTCATCCTTTTCATTTTATCGCCACCCCATATATATTGAAATTCCAAAATTGCCCCCGATTATTTTTCAAACCTTCAATCTCTAACATTTCTTTAAAAACGTTCTCCGAACACTCATTGAACTAAAACAAGCTAAAACTAAAAATTAAATTACAATGGTCAACGAAAATGAGCATCAATATAATTGCGGAATCAATATGATTGAGTTAAAATTTGATACATGTTCACTCTTTGGGCTATAGCATTAAATAGAAAGATCATATAATTGTAATGTTTGCAGCATTATAGCCTATACTTCAAAATCTTTCCAATGATATATTATATGCCCAATTCCAATAACCAAGCGAGAAATGATACATGTTCATTCTTTTAGTCATAACTTTTTATAGAAAAATCATATTAGTGCAAGGTCTGCGGCATCAGAAAGTAGACTTCAAAAGCTTTCCAACGACTGAACGACATATTATATGCCCAAATCTGACAATCGGGCGAGAAATGACGATCGTTTAAAGTTTGCAGTGATTTCTAAATGGTTGAGTCGCACAAAATGTGCGACCGGACCATGGCCTGGTCTCGCGCAACTAATGTTAGAAATCATTGCAAACTTTAAACGGTCGTCATTTCTCGCTCGATTGTCAGAATTTGACATATAATATGTCGTTGGAAAGCTCTAGAAGTCTAATTTCCAATGCCGCAAACCTTGCACTAATACGATTTTTCTATAAAAAGTTATGTCCAAAAGAATGAACATGTATCAAATTTCAGCACAAACAAATTTTAAACGCTCGTCATTTCTCGCTCAGTTATCGAAATTGGGCATATAATATATCATTGGAAAGATATTGAAGTCTAGGTTCTAATGCTACAAATATTGCAGTAATGTGATTTTTGTATCAAAAGTTTCGGCCAAAGGAGTGATTATGTATCAAATTTCAATACAAAACGTGTGATTAGGTTTATTTTTTGATTTTAAAAATTATTTACTTTACTAAAATTTATATTTTTATTTTAATTTAATTATTATTAAGAAATTTAGTTTAGTAATAATAATGGTTGCTTTTATAATTAAAATTGAATTTAAGGGCATTTTAGTAATTTTATAAAAAAAGGGGGTGGCGATATAATTTAAAGGATGACGATGACGATGCGCTACACATTACCCGAGTGTAGTGTCAAATGAGTAAGGGCAAGTTACTTATGTTAGGACATCATATAGAAACGGCAGGCCACATGGCCTAAGTGTGGTGAGTAAGGGCACATAAGTTTTAAGCATATAAGGTTAACGAAAACCAATGATCTTGGGTTAAGAATAACTTTGGAATATTAGTAGTTTGATTTGTAGGGTTTTAAAACTGGTGGATGTGATAGAAATGAGAATATAACATTTATGTCTACATGAAACGGGCTAGTAATAAAGCCAAAACGATAGTGTTATAAATGATAAGCGAACCTTTGTATATGGAATGGACTCCTTGCTTAGAATAAACATGAAATGAACAACACCGTGATGAAGATTCGTTGCAACACAATGGTCACCGGAAATCTTGATAAAAGGTTGAAGGCGTATGAAAACTTTCCTTTTGTGATATATCCCCCACAAAGGTACTTGGGTTACGATAATGGATATTCACAAGAGATACAATCAACCACATTAACCGATGAGTACGCACCGATTAATCTAAACAACAAAGAGTTTATAAGAGAAAATGAAATCAGAAAAACTATAACGGAGTTGATCACTCTCCTTTACGTTTCAAGAGAATAAAAGAAAGACGACAGAATTTAGATTCTAACAACAACTGATTTGATATCCATGCACTCACTCTTATTTATAGAGTTGAAGTGTCACATGGTTTCATCCAATCCATACATCGGTTGACGATGTAACACATTGATACATAACAACACATTAGTTCATGAAACATAACTTTGTTTCATGAACAATCACTTTGTTTCATGAACAATTACTTTGTTTCACAAAACAACTTCCAGAAACTTTCTGACTCGAAAATCTCTAAGTGTTCGAACGAGCAACCATAGTGCTCGAACGAGCAAACCACCAAAACATCAAACAGAATGTTCAGAAGCATTCTGACCTGCTCAGAGCCACATGCTCGAACGAGCATAATAGTGCTCGAACGAGCAGCTCAATGCTCGAACGAGCAACCACATGCTCGAACGAGCACTTGCTCGTGATGCCTCGTTTTGGTTCCGTTGTTACGTACTTGCTTAGTTTATGTAATACATGTTCTAAGCCTTGGATAATGTCCTACATGCTCTAAATATTCAACAGATAGTAGGTGAAAGGCAAGAATATAAATTTTGGCTCTTAAAACAATATAAAAATCGAAATGGAATAGGTGCTTATTATAGGTGAATAAACATTTATGGATATAGTAGAATAGAGGTATGTAAGAATAATGATAACACTATAAGAGTAAAAATTGTATATGATAAAGAGATATTTTAAATGTCATAAGTGCCGATGCACTGCAAGTGGGGATAGAAAAATCAATTCTAATGAAATTCTGAGAGGATCTCGATGATATAGTGCAATAATCACCTTAACACGTGACATAACGATTAGAGAAGTAGAGTCAGAGAAGTATAAGGCTTTGCCACATGTACTACTTAAAATGACATTGCTAATACCTTCCTCCTTTTATCGTCTTTCTTAATTATCACGCCTAAATAATAATCAAGCCTTCAATTACAAAAACTAAATAGGATTTGCTTTCTTAATTTCTAATCATGTTTCCTGTTTTTGCAGATGAATCAAATGTTATCATCTTCATATGCGTTTTTAATTGAATTTCTTATAAAATATAATATCTTTATATACTTTAATTTATTTTTACCATTGTAATATTAAAAGGTGACCTATTATTAACTTACATAGTTACATTATTATATTAATATCTATTTTGATTGTATATGTGAATTTTTTAATATGACTATTAAATACTATCTTTTATTTTTGCATGATTATTTATTATGCTAAAAAGAATTATCAAAATATCTCCTCTGTTCCATAATACTTGCTATATTTAACTTTTTTACACAAACCAATATATTATTTTCTTTATTTATATATCGAATTATATACATTTAAAAATTATAAAAAATTTATACTATGAAAGTATGCGATTAGACGATTCAAACAAGATCCCATTTGACTATATTATTACTTACATATTAGCCGCAATATATAAAATAAGCTTAAACGATAAATAGTGTCAGAAACAAAATGTAGCAAGTATTTCGAAACGGAACAAATTGTTAAATTACGATACATATGAAAAGTTAATGCTAGTGGCATACTCCCTCCTATTCTCTGTCCCATTTGCTTTTTGGATACCGTTCATCTCTTAGTCTTAATTTGCATTTTATAATTAATCTATAAGTTAAAATACAGTCAAGTGAGATCTTGTTTGATTCGTCTCAATACAAGGATTATTTATATCAATTTTTCATAATTTTTAATTATATATAATTAGAGATATTAAAAATTAAATAAGTGCATTAAATAGGGTGCATAAAGCAAATAAAACACGTGCGGTGATAGGGGGAGTATAAGAAGTCAAAGATAAATTAGTATAGAAGAACAAATTTTGTGAAACACAAATCTGAGAGTAGAGCAGGAGAGACGATGGATCGAATTCAGCTTCTTTTAGTGGGACTTCCTCTTTTCCTCTTCTCTACTGACGTTTTCAATCTATTTCTCTCTCATCCTCCTCCTAAACCTTCATCTAATCACCATCATCATCATCATCATCAGCATGTCCCTAAACCTTCTTCTGTTCACCAACCCTTAGATTTACAGTTACCAACTCAAGTAAGATTTTTTAATTTTTTTTTTTCAATTTTTTTGAATTAAATTTGTTTTTGTTTTTTGATTTTATTGTTTTTCTTGTAGCAACGCAATTCTGTTGGTTATGGCCATACTGTCACCATCGATTTCTGTTCGTCTTGCTCTTATAGGTAATCGGTTTTCTTTTTTTTTTTTTAGGGTTGGAAATTTAAGATCTTATTTTTACTGATAAACGTGATATTGGGGATTAATCAATCATTTCTACTATTATTGTGAATTATGATAGATTATTGGTTTTCCGTTGTCGCAATTTTGATCTGGTGTTAATTGATTAGTGTGATGCATTAAAAGTCATGTAATTTTGGTTGAAGGAGTTGGTTTTTGAGTTTGAATTTGGTAAATAATGTAATCTTACATGTACTCGTTGAATTAGAAAAGTTTGATGTGCTTACTTTTCATTGAGATGGTTTTTTTCTTGATACTTGGATTAAGTGTTGTAGGCGAATTATTATTGTTCTGAAATGGTCATATCAAGTTATAAGATATTGAGAATTGGTTTATATCTCACTTGGAGCAGGTAACACTTTTCTTAGGTAAGGTTTGGGTTTGATTTTCACCTAGCCCTTTCTTCCCCAAGCCTACACTGTAATTCAAAAAAGAAAACATAATTAATGATCCCCTCCCGCATGAATGGCAATTGTAGTACTAACTGGGGGTTTTGGAGGTTCTTGTTGCAAGTTACCACCCTCTAGGTTGGGACCCCGAGAGGATGAAATCTTGAAGCAAAGTTACCTTACTGGGAAATCGAAAATTACAGTAATGTTTTTGATAACAGAATTGGCTTAGAGCATCCCTAATGTTGGGTAAAATATCTCATGATTTTTCTTACCATCTCATTGTTAATCATGATAACAAAAAAATCACCATTATTCACCCACTTTATAGAGGAAAAAGTGATTTGCACATCTTCGTTCAAGTTGAATTTGCATCCTCCTAGCCCAATCAATTTCTTCAACGACTTTATCTTGCGCGGGCTTGATTGCACACGATCATCGAGGACTAAGAGTTTGTGCTGGGTGATCCAGTATAGCCTCTTTGTTAAGAAAACTTCCCTATCGTTTCTCTTAGTCAAGTAATATTCCAATCTAATAGCATTTGCTCCACTTGGACCACTTCTATATGTCAAATGATTTTCACCCTTTTTATACTGCGTGTTAAGTACTTTCAAATCATATGCTCTTACAAATATAAAATAGACTTTCCCTGTACATTTCTTGAAATGTTTCCTTTGCACTCACAAAGCACTTAGTGTATGCATAACATGATGGTTTAGATCCCCGGCTTACCGCCAATATACAACTTTTTGATGTTACTTTGCGTTATAATATTTAGTTTTCTTTTGAGTGCTTCTTTAACTTCCTCTTGAGGGGCATATGAACTGTTTTAACATATAATGTTTTCCTTATACACAAGCTTTACCTTTATAATTCTCTTTTAATCTAGACTTCTCTACCATATCATTGTCCTTATTCATTGGTTAGTAACGCATGCATCATAATACTCCATCCGTTTCTTTTTGATGTTCCTATTTGGGTTTTTCACCAAAATTAAGAAAAGTGGTATCTTTAGTGGTAGTGGGTATTATTTTAATTATATAGTAGTGGGAAGTAATGATTTTATTGGAAGTATGAGAGAAAAAATAATTAAATAATAGTGTAATGTAATGATTGTATTGGAAGTATGAGAGAGAAAATAATTAAATAATAGTGTAAAGTAAGGAAAGTGGGGTTTAAAGGGGTAAAAGTGGGATGAAAACTTTCCAAAAATAAAAAGTATTCTAAAGTGGAAAAACTTATGGAACTGCCCGTCTTAGTAAGGTGGAAAAACAAAAAGGAACGGAGGGAGTACCAACTATGTTTCTCTTATATTACCCTAAATACCACACTTAGCATAAATATCCTCTATTTTAAATGTCCTTATTCACTAATCCACTTGGTCCCCCGCATGCAAAGAATGTTAATCTTATGTTTTCACATAGCATATACCATTCTAAGCATTTCCTTGAAAGTGTTAGAACATTCCCAAATGTCATTGTTAGCGTAGATTCAATTTTTTTAATTTTTTTTTTCATATCTTATCTCTAATATTAAATATTTACTCATTTGACACCATATTCGTGTGCGGATTTTGTTTTCTGACCTAATAACTTTACGTGCTTAACACTACACCTTAGTTCTCGGACAACTCTTTGTCATTTGCAATCGACTTTCATGGTGCACCGCTTTTAAGCGACTAGCTAGAAACCATCGCATACTTATCATTCCACTCGGTATCGCGTCTCTCTGTAAGCTGAAATCCCATTTATTAGAGCGCGTGACATAAGATGTGATGTGTGCTAGGCTAGTTGTCATTTATCCATCACAACCCTTTTCTCCGGCTTGGAATGAACAATGATGAGCCCTCCCATGTGGAGTTTGATGTGGAATAAGAGTGCCACCAAATGCTTATAAGAGAAGAATCTTAGTCAAAGGATTATATTTCTTTGGTGCCCTTTTCCTTTTCTCTTTCAAGTACTTCACTGTCTTCACAAAGAAATAATATTGCACTACAATCGAAAAATAATTATTACTCGAGAGTAGATTTTATCCTAAAATTATCTTGTTTTATGTACACATATCAGAGGATACTCAGGATTTTATATCATATACGATGTGATTTAAAATTCTCCTTAGTATCCTCTATATATCATCCTCTAACATGCTTTACTATAACTCTACCACATTTCAATGGTAGTATAAACTAATAGAAAAAATGTGAATTAAATTAATAGCGGTTATTTTATGTAAACATCATATATGTAAAGCGGTAGAAAATTCAATCATCCATCTCATGTCTAGTGTATAAATTTGGATTTATGACTCTTGGTAACCAGGTATTGTCAAACATCTGGATCATAGACCCAAATTCCCATGTTTGTATTGCCTTCTTGATTTTATCTTTTGATTGAAGGACATCTTTTTTTCATAATGCTTTGTAGCCCTCTGCTTTTTGGTGTATGTGGAAAATTTTGCAGCAGGTTCACTGTTAGAAATGGAATGTGCAGCTGTAACTACTTGTCTTATCTGCTAGATCTTTAAAAAGTAGAATGTGCACAGTGGTCTTTCGTGCACTTCATGGGGAGTACAGGGTGAAAGTGTGCTAGCTGTTCTGCTTCTTTTCTAGATTTATATCAAATACCATACAACTGTTACTTGTCTGCATGTCTTCTTTAAGTGTTAAAAAACCTCATCTGACATCAAAGTATTCGATTGCATTAGGGGTACTGCTGTGGCAATGAAGAATATGCTGGAAACACAATTTCCTGGAATTGATGTTGTTCTTGCAAATTATCCGCCTCCAGCTCCAAAACGCATCCTTAGCAAATTGGTACCTGTTGCTCAAGTTGGAGTATTTGCCATTATAATGGCAGGAGATCAGATCTTTCCTAGATTGGGAATGTCACCACCTCCGTGGTATTACTCATTACGTGCCAATAGATTTGGAACAATTTCTGCAACCTGGCTATTCGGGAACTTTATTCAGTCCTACCTACAAAGCTCTGGTGCTTTTGAAGTGTTTTTTGATGGACAACCTGTAAGTTCTTGGATGCTTACTCAATTTATTTTGCCTAAATATTTTGTAGCATGTATCTATGCAAGGGGTTTCTCTTTTCTTTTTAAGGGACCTCATATATTGAATTCATTCTCTATTTTTCGGGGAGTTAAAAAATCTGTTGAGGTGCCTTCACTATGTTGCAAATTTATGAATGCCTTAGTTTCAAGAGGCACGAGGCACACCGAGGCGTAAAAGGTCTTTTTTTCTGAGGCGCATGGCAAAGGCGCGGGCTTTTGTATGCGAGACGCACAATTTCGCTAAAAAGCTCCAGATTCAAGTTTAAAACATATTTAATAATAGTTAAAAGTCAAAACAACATATTCTTATTAAAATAACATATAAGTAAGCTAAACTCACATAAAGTCATACTATAATTTGATAAGTCAATAACATAGTCTTACGTTAACTAAAAAATAAAAACTAAAACAAAGACGAAGGTAAAGAAAGAAAAGCTTGGTTCTTGATGCTTGAAATGTTGGGACACACTTAAACTAACATTTAAAATCTGAATCAGAATCATACATCGACCATTGAAGATGGTGACACAAAGAAGTTTCTACTCTTTCGTTTCTCGCTCCATATTTTTGCTTTAGGGCCAGAAAGGGGTTATATTATGCTTTCCATTCAATAAACAAGGGTTATGAGGCAAAGACATGTTATTTATAAAAAAAATCACATTTAACATAGACGAGGTGCGTGAGGCGCAAAAGCCTCATGTATTGGGCTGCGCCTAGATTCTAGGAGGCGTTAAAGTGGCCGCCTCTTAGCGCCTCACGCCTAGGTGTGCATCAGGCGCGTTTTTTAATACACGAATAAATAGATGTTGAAATTCATCTGATGTATCGTAGTTTGATGCGTGGTTTTTGTCTTTTGGAAGAGTGTTGTTTTGCAATTACACTAGACTATAGGCAAGTTTATCCCCTTCTCAAATATCTTGATTACTGCTCATCTATTTGTATTTACTATCAATGTAGGTGTTTTCGAAGTTGGGGCAGCAAAGATTTCCTGGTGAAATTGAATTAAGGGACCTTATAGGCAAAAGGCTTGCTGGTTCTAATATTGTGGATGCAGCTGGAGCGACTATGTGGTCGGCTTGAAGCTCCTCCTTTCTTAAACCGGGGAGAAAAGGGAAAACCTCTTGGACACGTCACGCGATCAGATTCTTGTGCCACCCTTGTTCCCTTGAACTGCCTTTGGAAAATATATCAACCCTGATAATTTATGCATGTAAATTTTGATAACAGCATCCGATACAAAGATGATCATAGTTGTGTCGACGTTTGAGCAGTAGATTGCATCACAGTTTCTAACTAAAGCATGGTGATTGCTTATGTTATTTTTTTTTGGTATCAGGTTTTGATGAAACTGTCAACTTTGCCGAAGGAACTTCAAAAATGGTGCTCTATATGATTAGGATATGATACTTTTATGTCGTCTACAATTGTAATCCATTTGAGCAAATGAAGGATTAGAGTTATTTTATACCTTGTTTCATATGTTGTGCTTGAAGCCAAAACGCAACATACCCCAACGTCCCGTTTGGTTAGTGGAACTAAATGGTGGTAACGGGAATAAATTATAGTATAAAATTTCATCAAAACTTTCATGTCATTTCCATGGTGATGAAACTTTGATCACAAAAAAGTTTTTTTGTTCACAAATTTTCATTACCACCTAATACCACCTCTCCCATTGGTAATGTATTGGAATGAATTTTATTAAAAAAAATGAGATGCTTGAAAGTTGTCAAGCATGACCATCAAGATAGCATTAAGATTTTTCAACCAAAATTACACTAGCTTTTCATTCCCATTACCGTGGTTTATTACCATCTATCAAACGGGCCGCAAGTTCACTTTAATAACTTGAAAAACTTTTGATTATCGAAACTGTTTGATGATATGAGTAATGGGAACATTATTAAAACTGTGGTATATGTTATTAGCTTTAATGCTTATCCTATTTTTGAGTTGATGGTTTTACTGGTCACAATCTCTTTGCCTTCTTTGATAAAGGTAGGCTTGTCGTCTTAAACCTCTTTAAAACCTTAGATCATAATTTCTATTATCCAGATATATAGGGTAGGATAATGATGTTTACAGAGGACATCAAATTTCAAATGCGTCTTAGACTCTAGAGATAAGTGTAGCCGGTGTATTTATGTTTATTTCATACACGTATGTACACTAGGCCTTTAATCAAACTCGAATCAAGTTATACAATCTTGTCGCAAGACTAAAGATGGACACAATCTTGAAAAAAGAAAAAAAAGATTAGTTCACACATCTTACAAAAATAGATTTTGGTATACAACAGTTTTACAATAAGTTTGAATGAATTATTGTACAAAAGTAGATTTCACACACCTTTTTCACTTATGTTCTTCAATATTTTTACATGAAGGTCCTCAAAATTGGGTTTCAAGCTTTTTAATATCCCCTTATAGTCACAAATCACGCCGAAGAAAAATTAACGTGGGTAAGTATGGTATATCAACTTCATATCTTCCACCATTTTTTCTTACGTTCCATTTGTTTCACAAGCTCATTAGCCATTGATGCAAAGTTTTCGGCTTCATAACGCAGATCTTCTGATCTTTGGTTGATTTTCTGATCAAAAGGATACGCAGAGATTATTCATATTGCTACACCAGATATGAACTCAATACGACATGACAACATAGCATTTGGCACAATACATCTTTCAGTTTGAACTTTGGACGCTATTTCGAACGATGAGTTTAGTTCACATGAATTCGTGACCCTTTTATCAAAACGTTCTTCTCCCCTTTATTATGAACAGAAACAGAAAGAGAAATAAAAAGGGGAGGAAAGACGAAAATCTTCGTTAGGAAAGTTCGTTAGGGTTCATTCCTATCCAAATTCCAAACATATGAAGTATAACCTCAACAGAAAGTTTGTCTAACGAATATTACCTCAAGTTTCTCCTGGCGTTCCAAAAGCTTGTTTCTTGCACGTTCAGCTGCAGCCGATGCATACTGAAAAAACATACAATTAGAAATATTTAGTAACAAAGTAAAAGAGAACTAGGGCGTTCTATAGAGTGAAAACGGGAGGAAAAGGGATCCAAATAGCTCCATAAAGTGAAACACTTCAGTTACCTCCGTTCCTCTGTATGCTGCCATAATTTCTTCAGGTGTTCTGGTTCTGGGTTTTGGATCTTCCTGACCACCTTCAAATAACCGTTCTCTCTCCGTTTTTGTAGGTTTTCCCTTTGCTGCAATAGCAATGCGAAAAAAAAAGATTTAAACAAACTACGAAGAAATTTTATTTTCGGACTAAAACAAACCATTTCTTCAAAGGGGCAACATTGACTTTTTAACACACCAAGTTCATCAAACTTACCTTGATAGGATGAAGTTGAAGCCACGATAACTGGCTCATCAATTTCAATATCATCTGATTCAGAACAAAGAAGATTAATAGCGGAAAAAACTCAAATAAAAGATTAAGCATGCATCGATTTCATTGAAAGTAGCCTAGCACCTATGTCAAGCTCTTCGGTTTCCTCATCTTCTACTGAGGTTATAGACATATCAGGAACAATAGGTCGGGAAAATATTTCTCCTAGTTGAATAAAGTTGCATGCAGGAGGATTAACGTTTGTGGTATCTGATTTTTCCTTTTTAAAGCCCTTCACAATATCGCCAATCACACCTGCCGGAGGAACCTGTCAAGAAAAATGCCACTACAATCAATATCAAAGAACAAAAACACGTTTGGATATAAAGCGGTAAGAATATGAATCTCACCTGTTTCTTCTGTCTAGTAGAGAAGGAAATAGCAGCATCTGCAGCTGCAGCCACTACTTGATCGTGAAGTGAAGGCAAAGATTCAAGAAACCTAGTCAAATCGACAAAGTAAATTTCTTATCAACTATTTTTCAAGAAAAGAGTCGGTGTACAGAAACAGTGAGTTAAAAATGACAATTTTGAGGGGACCTGGTCTCCGTTTCATCTGTAGACAAAGAAATAAACACCAACTCGCTCCCATTTGCCTGCAATAGTTAGATCACCAAAAATTTACGTCCTTGATGTCAAGTGTTTGGTGAGAACAGAAATATGTTCGAACTCAAGATCATTGTCGCTTTAGATGTTATAAGGAACATTTTGATAGATGGAACCTTCAATAAATTGTTTTCATCAAAAGGCACCTCACACAAAATAATGCTGAAAAAGTGAAAAGACACTCTTAAGCTAAAAAAAAAGTGAAAAGATACTCTTTAATTGCAGACATTAAGCCAACTTTCTAGACATTTGATTTGAATTTCTACTCTTTCTTCTTCCACGATGCACAAGAATTGAGAAACACCCTTCATTTACTGTACTAATATATCCTCTTTCTATCTGTACCATGACCATCCAAGCACTTTCAGATCTAATCTCATGTTTTTTCGTCATTAATATCTGTTTATTTTGTCTGCTTCTAACTTGTCAACTTCATCCTCGATCTACTTTCCAAAAAAGTCCAATGAATTAAATTGTATTTACAAGTACAACCCAAGTAATACTAAGGTTTCTAAAACACCTTCTCACAATCAACCTCCATGATGTCAATTATAAGCTATAACGCTGTATTCACAAAATATAGTTAATTACATCCAAAATTCGAACACTTGTATAGAGTATAGACATCAAAGAAAGCCATGGTTTGTGTTTAGCAAAATTATCTTGGAATTTCAGCAGGGAAGACAAAGTAAGCTATTTCAAGAATCAAGATGCAGCAACTCTTGCTGTTGAGATATTCAAATGTAGGTGATTGGAAAACCCATAGTAATGTAAGTTTAGAAACCGGGGATTTGCAGAACTCAAGGTTTAAGTAGACATTGAATTAAGTGTCATTTTCTATTATATTATAGTTGGATACAATGGTTCCACCAAAGATGAGGAGGCAATTGGTATTGGAGACTTGAAAGACATAGATTGGTGGAGATGGAGGGTAAAATCAAGGGTGCTAATTAGGGTTTGCCATGACACTGTTTTAGATATAAAAGGTGGATCTGACTTTTGAGATTGAGGTTGTCCAGTGGTTCTTTGTGGTGCTTTCAGCAGCTCATGGCATAGTGGTGGCAGTGTTTTGGGGGTTTGGGGGTGGGTGGCTAGAGGATTTTGTAAGATATTGAACAAAACTGGAGTGAGGGAGGACTTCTGGGTGATGGTTTTTCAGGTTGAGAAAGTAAACGGCAAAACGAGCAAAAGGGGAGGGAAAGTGAGAAGAGGGGGGGAAGGGGGGGGGGGGGGAGGAGGGAACATGTGTAGGTGTTTTACACACACGGTAAAGTTTATTTAAGGTGTTATTTTACAAAAAAATAAAAGGTGCCTTTGCATCATCATTTTATTTAAAGGTGCCTTTTGTTAAAAATGATTCATGAAGGGTGCTAGTTGACAAAAAGTCGTTTATGGCATCACAGAAGCATGTTACCAAATAGATCTCTCCATGATCTGTAGAAGCTGCCAGCTTCATGTTGGGCCTCACATTCCACCTTAAAATTGAAATTAAGGAGCTTTCTGTAAGCAGCTCCAAATCAGGCAATGATCTGCAACAACAGTGTACGACAGAGCCCTTTGAACAAGCATTTTGAAGTTGAAAATAACATTACAGAGGCTGTTCAAAGAGGAGAGAGAGGGCTGGGTGACATCAACAATAACAGAAGAAATAGAATACAGTACTTACATACAAACATTATATGATCCTATTTAAAGACAAGAAGCCCAAACTGTGATATGTGAGGGTCTAAAGAAGTACTTTTACCTGACTTCAAACGCCCCAGATTGGTAGACCAAAATGATCCCAACAACCTTATCATCTTTCTTGTAAATGGAAGTCCAAGAACAAGGTGCTGCAAGTTTCACTTTGCTAATTGGTTTATCTTCACCCTAGACATAACACAGATAAGCCTGGTAGCAGATCATAGACATTCACAACTAGAATGAAAGACAAAGGCTGTTTTGTTACCTGCATTACGGATTTGGTATGGTATAAACGTAATGTGTTCTCACAACAAAGCAGAAAATGTGAATCTGGCAACCTTTCTCCATCCGAGAGATTTTCAGAGTCTTTAAAGTTGCCTAGTTTTACAGAAATGTCTTGCTTAGACTCCTCTAATCCTTTTGGTTCTATGTTTGACTGCTCATGGTGCTTCAATGATGCAGACATGAATTCATTGCCATCTAAAATGCAAAATGAAGTTTAAATAACAGAACCTAAACAAAAGAATGTAACAATCAACCAATATCTTTTATAGATGGCCAATGACTTGCCTAAGACATACATGCTAATTGCTGTATGCTCCTTCAAATGCAATGACCGAGAGCTGATAGGGCTGCCAGGCTTACAATCAACAATATTGACTTTTGCATCCTGGGTTAGAGTGAATAAGTACTCTTCTCCAACCTGTTCCGCATTCTTTGGACTTCTGCTCAAGTCATGAGCATCTTTAAATGTTTTTAAAAAAACTGAAATGACGGGAAAATTAGAGCTGGCTTCAGAGTCTGTTGTAAAGAGAACCGATAGTGAGATCATATCGAGAACTGATACCTGAAAGTCCATTTGAACACGAGAGACACCGAGAGCAGAATCAGATGAAATGGCAGAGAGGAAAGGAGATGATAAATAATAGCATATGATAATAATTGAAAATAAGCAACTGACATGACTGTTTGCAAAACCCACAGCAAGTTTGGTTCCAGAAGCAGAAAATTGAAGTGACTGCACTGGAGAATTGACCAACGAAAAAACAACTATGCATTGAGGTCCCTTCTGTAAGGGTACATCATAGACTGCAAATAAGAGATCGTCTTTTAGCTATGGTTAAGATGATTGGGCTAAAAATATTGGTATGTGGAAGAAATTACATGGAAAACATGAAATGTAATACATTGCTAAAATAACCTACCTATATGTTCAGAATTTTTAACCCAATGAAGCTTTGTCCCTTCAGCATTGTTGTTGAGACTGTAGATACGGATCTATGAACATGATTGCAAGGTGAAAATTAGACGTAGAAGCTACTGAAATTTTACTAGCAAGTCATCGTGAAGATGAGAAGCAATTCTCACCTCACCACAGTGAGTACCAACAGCCAAATTCATTGTTGATGCGCAAAAGTCTAATTTTGTTACAGCAACATTTGAACCAGCATTAGCTATACCATGCACCTGCCAATAATTGACAAATGCTTTAACAAGAACAATGACAACAATTCATCTTCCACATAGCCAAGTACTAAGATCATAAAGAGCACATCTGGGTTTTTTATTCACTAACCTGACCTTCGATAGTTGAAATGAGAGGAAATATTGGATCAGTAGCATTCCACACTCGGACAGATCCATCTTGGTAGCCTATAATGTAGATCTTTTCCTGCAGCCTTTCTTTAGCTGAGAGTTCCCTTCGTACACCCCCGGTTAAGGGCCACTTCCTCCCTTCAGCCGGACTCAGTGTTGAACTAATTGAAGCTGTCTGTAAATGAAAAATATATATAATGAAAGCTGAGAATTGACTTTGTAACAATCCAAAAGACCATTTGTTACACTGAATAATACCTCTGAAAGCAATATAGACGAATTTCCATGAGAGGTTTGCAAGCTGACTTTAGCAGCTGTCATTTGAGGATCTGAAATAGGAATTATCACAGGAGATTCCATACCGGATACAGATGATTTTCTCTCTGGCTGAGCAATTAAAGCAGACAAACTCTCTGTACAAAAAAACTGTACTTTGCCCGGTCTAGTCAATACAAAAAGGCCATCAAAATGGCTCTTTGCGGCTGTCTCTAAAGATGAGAATGGAACCATATCAGCAAAGGAACCAGCAAGGGAGAAGTCCACACGTCGAACACTCTTTAACTCCATGCCAGGAGACCATTGAAGACTCACTACCTGTCAAAACCCATACGGCTGTACAAAAATGAACTTAATCGAGCAAATTCATTAGCCAAAAAAACCCCTAAACCAGCAACTAACAGGGGGAAATATAAAACCAATAAACAGGAAAAACAAGAGGATAAGAAAGGCCTATTTGACCCTGTCTATAATCTACGACAACATTCCACTACCCCAATGTCATTAAGCGACTCCCATCTAGGCGGGTCTGGGGGGCCAAATATATGCAACCTTATCGTTGTAATAACAAAGAGGTTCTTTTCATGTGACCCTTGATAGCAAACACCATTAACATTTTCAAAAAATAAGTGCACATAATTATGGACCATTTTACTATGGTTCAATATAATATGTAACCAAAGAACTATAAATCATTGGTTCATCGAGAATGGGAAAACCTTGTCTATAACCTATATAGTTCATTTTTGGGACGAACTTATATGATAAATATGGATAAGTGTCAATAGGGGTCAACAAGTTCATTCACAACAGCAATAAATTACATTAAGTTTGAAGAAGAGCTAATATGTTCATATCAGTTCATAAAAGGGCTAACAAGAAAAAAAAATGGATAAGGGCTACTAAAGGTTAATATGAAAAATAGCCAAAGACTTTAAGTCATGCATGCAACCTACCTTAGTGAAATTCACAATACCATGGACGTGTTACCACTGAGCTTTAACGTCCAAAGAGAATGAGCAGAAACTTGGGAGCTCATATTTGAGTTATGTTATGGGGCTGCTATGAGATGGGAATTAACCCCACACATACTTTTTGGCTCAAAAGGTCCACAAACCTAGTGCCTATAAGGCCCACACTCTAAATTAGAAAATAATGAATGTACGGGTTCTCATACGTTCGGGGGCGGGGGGTATGGTTCTCTCCCAGATCTCAGCCGCTAAAGTTCGGTTCCAAAAAATAAACATTGAAGTTGATTCCCTTTTCACCTCCTTCACTACCAACACTCAACACTAACCAAACTTCATTTTTGTTAACCATCAACAGCCACCATGATCATCATGTTTATTACTATCACAAATTCACTATACCACCATTGAAGATGCCTACCTCTTTGACAGTCACCACCACCAATTAAGGGTGTCTTCTTTAACGTAGAATAGAATCGGAATAATGCAACTGAAATCAATTTGTGAATAGTCAATAGAGTATATTAAGCGAGAGTATTAGTCTTCCTTCTAAAATGAGTCACCATAGGAATTTGGAACTACAACTAAACTCAAATTGTAGCCATGATCAACTCCACTACAGCCTCAATTTCACTGTAACTTTGCTTATGTATTTTCCTATCTCATCCTCTGTGTACAGAACAGTCAGGTACCTCCCCAGTCCCATGTCATTACCTTCCACACGCCAATAAATTGATCCAGGTGTTGTTATTCTACTAGCTATGATGGGAAAGCGATTGGCAACGTTGTTGATTAAATTGTCAACTACGGTGATGGTTGATAGGGGTGATTGGATATGGTGAAGGGAACAGCGATGAGAACAGTAATAAGAAACTGCTTCTTCGCATAATATGAGAAATGATTGTTGAAACAAATAGCAATATCACTTATATACAAGTCTCAGCCAAAACTTGCCTTGTATCATAAAATCAAGTTTCATTAATTTCATACCTCGAGGTTTCATCCTCAAAACTATTTCCTGACACCATATAAGAACCAAAACAAGGCCTATAAATCATCAACAAAGCCCATCTTATAAGATAAGTTGCAGATCTTGAACATTTTTTTGTGGGGGTGGCCAACTATAATAAATCAAATAATTCAACAAATTTAAGGAGGGTCAAATTAGAATTTGAAGCATTACTTTCTTTTGGAGGAGGAGGGGGGGGGGGGGGGGGGGGGGTTACGGCTGGCCAATCCGCCACTTCATAAGATAGAAGGATTGAACAAAAAAAGTTACTTCTACATCAAAAGGTTTACACTAACCACAAAACAATATCTTCTTCAGCACTATTACTCCATGACCAGTCTTTTCATGATGATGTTAAAATAATAAATATTTTATATTTCTACCATAGGCAACTTGTGGGCGTTCCATATGGATGATGAGCATGCTTATAATCCTTAAAAGATATGATAATACAAGTACTGTTCAAGGATGCACACAGTTGTTCTCCTTTTTATCATTTTCACCCTTATTTTAAAAAATACTCATTTGGATACAAATTAACAGGTTTTTAAACACAGTTCCGAAAGAAGTTTCAAAGAAACACATACATACTTAAAATTCTTACTACAAAATAAAGCTATTTAAAAATTCACTAGATGCTTTTGGAAGATTGAAAAGAGCTAGTAGTTCTAATATCTAGTAGCACGGGAGTATAGATATACGTAAAGAATATCAGCTTATATTCAGTATCCTCTATGGTTACCCAACCAACATGTAGACAACGTTCTATAGCCAGTCATAACTCATAAGCTCATTAAACATAAGTCTACTAAAAGCTTTGTTATCTACAAGAAAAACGATGAACAATAGATAACACTTAGAAAAAACATGTGCAACAAAAAATCACCCAGAATTGAAAAAAATGAATAATCTGAAAAACAAACCGTTATAACTTCTTCAGACCCTATTTCACAGCCACCATACACAAAAAGTTGGCCACCACAGCTGCTTTGAGGTGTGCTATTCTCACCCCAGCACAAAAAGATGACAGGAAGTCTCTTGTCAGCTGAAGATAATTGTAGCTTTACAACATCATCAAATGATACACCAGTTTTTTTGCTTTTAGAGCAAGCACCACTAGGTATATTCCACAACAATATATCTCCATCAATATATCCAACAGCAAGCATCGAGCCAACAGAAGATGCCCAACAGATGGCACTTATTTCTTTATCCATCATATGTTCATGTGCATCGTCAAGTGGTTCAGCAGCTGAGTCACTTGGAGAATCAGATAAGTGATCCTTTATACGCAAGTCCTTGTCACCTTTAACTACTATAACCTTTGCTTCAAGAACATCCCACAGTATGAGTAGCCCATATTGATAAGCAACCAGTAATCTGTGATATCAAATTATTGAAAAGGAATTATTTAGTTAATTGAACATATTTTGCCAACAAATTGACTTGGGTAGTAATTAAGTTTCCTTGTCGCCGTGTGAAAGAAAAAAATTGTAGCTTATTTAAAACAACAAAGCATAGCCTTCTCGTTTTCTCTATTTTATGCCAATTGAATTATTTTATTTATGGTATCTGGTTAGCTGAGGAATGCTCATTTTATTACTTGCCTGTTGCCAAAATAAGAAGGTTGAGGGAGAACTCCAATAACAGACTGATCATTAGCCAGTGAGATGCCAGTCTTTTCTGTTAAGAAAGCAAGAGAACATTAACAAAAAGTACAAATCCAAAAACGGGAAAAAGCATTGGAAAGAAAATCAAGACACGCTACAAGATGATCCAAGTAGGATTTTACACAATAGATCCAAGTATCCAACATAGAAAATAATTCAAAATTTTTTTGAAAAATTTGACACCGATAATCCCAACTTTGGTGTAGTACTCAAATTAATTTCTATTACTTCCTCTGTTCCTTTGGAAAAGCACTATTTGAATTGAATATGTGGGAGCTTTTTGAGTAAAATGGTGCTTTTTCAGAGGGGTAAGGGGAGTATATCAAAATAATCCCACCTATTAATGCACCCTTCCCAAAACTTTGCCAGCTTATGTGTAATGTCTCACACCTGTTAACATTTTTTAATAAAATATTGAGGCATTAATAGATTATTCATTCATATCTGCTATATCTTTTTCTCACCCCTTGATAACACACCCATAGCCCAACCTTTTCTAGATTACAACCACTCACTAATCACTCCTCCTTTTCTCTTTCATGGCCTCCTGCCACATTTGCAATCACTAAGGGTTCCCAGAAGCCATAGGTTAGTAGGTGGGGATAGGTTTGAATATTGTGGGTATGAAGATTTTACCTGCCATTGGCGATGGGTATGAAATGTTTAGGTGGGTATGGGTATGGGGGAGGGGTACCACACCCACCCGCTCATTTTGCCATTCCTACCGTGATGTGGCATTTATTGGTCTTTTGAGGAGCTTTTAGTTTGAATATACTCTCAAATCAGAGTTTCATGGGTGGTATTTCTATGTTGTGAGATTTTGGGGAAGCAACATTTTGTGTAAAGAGTTAGAAGATAGCGGTGTTTTGGAGGAAATGGTGAACTGCCACTACTTGGACCTTATCTTTCAATTTTGCTTCATCAACTTTCTTTTGATATTTGGAGATGGAAAGCCTAAGGTGAGAAGATAAGGGAAGGATCAAACTTGGATTTGAGTATTTAGAATAGTTTGATAATATCATGATTTGAAGGCTGAGAAAAATAAGGGGTGGAAGAGAAAGACACGGAAAAAAAAGATTTGGCCAACTACAAATACAACAATGCCGAGCTTTAATCCCAAAAGATTAGGGGCGGCTACATGAACCAATATAGTTCCACTGATCATCCACATAAATTCTTCTTCTCCATTCATTCCAATTTTCTACCATTTCAATTTAGAAATCTAGATATTTCGTATCTTTTTCCACTCCTATCCTCCAAGTCATCTTCAGTGTACCACGCCAATTACAAATAGCCATCATTAATGTTACCAGCGTCATATTAGCTTAGAATACATTATTTTTGACGATAGCTTAGAATACATTTTAATCATTCAATAGTTGGATTAATTTGAGAAGACCACCCATAGGCCATAGATATAATTATTCTGTCTTCCAACATAAATAGCCTAATAGTCCAAAGCACAGCCTAACAATACTGATAGCTATCTAAAGAAACAAACCAATATAGACACTAGAGAAAAATATTCACAATATAGGCACTAGAGAAAAATATTTAAGTCATTCAGCAATCTTTCGAATCTCTGTAAATGTCCTAGAACCTACCATGAATATCATCATTAGTCATAATTAATATAAAAATAAAGAGCGAGAAAATCACCAAGAATATAATCAGGAGAAATATGATAAGCCATTTTCACAAGATTTTCATCTTCAGCAGCATACTTTAATACATGCACCATACCATGCTCATCTCCCACAAACCTGCACAATGATTTTTGAAAAAAGCTTCAAGAATTGAAGAGTAAACTCCCAAAAACAAGTAAACTGAAGCCCAACAATAAATAAATGTTTTTAAGGTCAGTGCTGGTATTATACATGAATGAGGAACCAGAAATCACACAGAAAGCTGTTATATTAGATTCCCATTGCAGGCTACATGTAATGCACCTGTTTTCCAGATTCCAAACCTGAAAATTCAGGCATTAAGTATACGTTAAATCAATGTTTTCTAAAATATGCACATGTACAGTTGTATGTATCCCTTGTAGCTAACGAAATGCAGCACAGCATACATATACCAAAGATATAAAATGGTAGTGTTATCAAAAGCATAATTGTTCAAGAAATCACAATGCAGCCTACTGAAGTTCGAATTTTTCATTTGAAAATCTATCACATGCCTTTTAGTTATATAGTTCAATCAATAGTATCCATCGTGGAAACCATACTTAGTTTTACTTCATAAAGTAATGCTCATCGAAAGGCGTGGCCATTAGATCTTTCAAGATTTGTTAAGACTTTCAAGTGCAACTATGTACGTCTAAATTCAAAAGAATGGCTCACTATCTTCATCACAAATGCTTTATCCACCTTAATGAAATTGCATAGTTTAATTGGACTTGCAAATAGACTAACATTTATCCTAATGCTATTAAATGGCTCTCATCTAGACTCCCACCTAGGGTTTAGGGGGTAGGATGCATGCTACTTTTCCTTGTGATAGCAAAGAGGTTATTTCCAATTAACTCCTGAAAAAAAATAAATGATATGCAATTTCACATATATAAGAAACATGGGATAAAATGAGGTCATTACGTTACATAACGACCGCTTTAAAATGAATTTTAAATTTATCGAACCAAAAAACCCTGTTACGTTTAATGTGATTTAAAATCATGGAGTAACAACTGCCATATGGTGTTATTCCAACATATTATCCATTGTTATATTTTTTTAAGAGTGTATTAGGCTCTAAAATACCTATAATAAACTTTATTTTAAATATAAGTTCAACAAAACTTGAATTACTATAATAAAGTGAATTTTTACAAGTTAAATATTTACATAGCGATGTTCGCAAAACGAGTTGTAAAACCGTGAGGTGCCGGTGTGCGACACGGCTGTTATACCGTCGCAACAACTTCTGAGATTTTTTAAAATAAACCATCTTACTATAGTACATCATAATTTGAAACAAAAAGAACTACATTTGGCCCCATCGTAAATGAATAAAAACTTCAATTTCGTATGAAATTCATTTAATTTGGCAATGATCAAAAATCAAAATCATAATGAATTACTTTCCCAACGTCAAATTGCTCGAATTCCTAAACCACTCTTTGTAGTGTGTGTATCTATAAGTTATGTGCTTTACTAAGCCCCATAATAGTGTTAAACGAGGTCGTATCGCATTGCATCGGCAGCGTTGTAAAAGTATTCAAAACAAACGAACCTATTTTCCACGATATAAGGGTGAAAAAAACTGCGTTTTGGGCGGTATCAAGGTCAAGGGATATCCTATGATTCAACCGATATTTAGGCCTTAGGATCACCACATCATTTCGGTTTTTGCATCATCATCTGTTACCGCAATCGCGACCGGTATTACATTTTTACATTATGCACCACAAGCACTGTTAATCTCCACAAACCCTCCCCTTCTTGATAACATGCATAAAGGAATGTCAAAATAAACACAAATGAAGCATTAAGCACACACAAAAAGAAAGGTAACAACCAAACATGCCATGCGTCCACGATTCAAAGAAGTTTACAAGTCTAAAACCCAAACAACCTGTAAACAATTGATGAATCTTAATCAAGAATCATATGATCTCATCAACATTAAGAGAATAACTAATGTTCATGTTGAAGCTTTTGATCCCATTTTCCAACTATACACATGTACAACGCTAGAGACATAAGTTTGTTTTTTTTGAATATTGTTTCAACGTGGTTGATGCGATGCAATTGTGATGTAACGTTCTTTATGCATTATAGTTGGTTTTTAATTCGTGGAATAGATCCAAAGTCAACAAGTCTTTTAAGCACAAAAATTTAAATCAAGAAGAGGTAAAGCTAATAACCATAATCAGAATTTTTTTTACCAATGAACTTCTCCAAACACATCATTTAACCATTTGTAAACCAATTATAAAACTCCCATTCTACATCAATAGCGAAGATGGACCAGATTACAATGATGCTAAAGATATACACCCTAGCATTTAAATATGCTCCATTGGATAAGGTGAGGCAAAAAACATTTCGACAAACACGAAGGTAAGGCAAAAAAGATATATACTCAGACATGAGATACTGCATATAACCCACACAGTATTTGACTATCAGCCTTCTTTGTATTCAAAAAACTTAAAGTAAATAACAAGTACTATGAAGAGATGATGAACCCTCACCTGAATATCATTGTCATTTAAGATGCCAACTAGATAACCTTGGTTTTGCAAAAACTGTCAAAAAGAAAGAAAGAAATGAATTAAAAACTCCAAAAAAAGCGATTAGTGTGTAAAGTTGTAAGTCAAAACTCCGCTTGAATTTTGAATTTTCAGTCCAAGTGGAGTGATTCCAATAGAATAAACAGAGAAGTAGACTATTGTGTTTCCTTGCATCTAATAGAAGGTCATTTGTCTTAAAGGGGACCAACAATTGAAGAAAAAAGAAATTCACAATTCTAGCATGTAATTAGTTATGGGACATAAAAATAGTCAAAATTCCAGAATAAACGTCTTCCAGAAATTTAGAGGCCAACACCTCTTCAAAACCCTCTTGAATAAATTGTTGAAAATATTTGTCTTTTAAATGTTGACATTTGAAGATTGTGGGCCATTATATAAGCGAAAATAAATGAAAATAAACTCCACTAGGTATGGAGTAGCATGAATGGAAGACAAGAATCTAAAAAGGCTTACAAGAAGATTGTAATAATATGAAGTTGTGAAGAAAAATAAGTCACACCACTCATGAATGGAAGACAAGAATCTAAAAGGACTAATTGCTCATCAATGTGTTACAAATTGAAATGTGTTTGTCTTGTGTGGTGAGACGTGAGAGCCATGTGAAGCCTTAGTTGTAAATATGTATGTCAAAGACATCTCATGGTACATGAGAAGTTCTTGTAACATTACTTTAGAATTGGAGTATTGCACCACTTCAAGCACTATAAGGACATAAGAAGACAAGAGGATGACAAGTACTTATGACGGAATCTTAAATTGCCAACCTTATAACTCTTGTGCAGGGGCAAATCCAGAAAAGATTTCGGGTGATGTCACTAATAGCAGTATTATTAAGGGCATGCGTTTTAGAAAAAAAATATTAAGACAAAAGTCAAAAGATTATTATTAAGGGCATGTGTTTTTTTTACAAAAATTAAGACAGAAAGAGTGGGGAGTCTATTGACTATAAGTATTCTTGTGTTAAAAATGTGTTTTTAAATAAAAATTAAAATAAAAGGAGGAAGCAAATTGTGTAGCCATCATGATTTGAACCCTAATAAGGTGTGTGGATAAGTGACTACACAACCAGCTCAATTAAGTTCATTTTCTACTCTTTCTTGTAGTACTATTAGTTTTGTAACATATTTTAGTGATGTCACTTGTCTACCTAGACCACCCCTTACCTCATCCTCGACTCTTGCGACCAAACAAGAATAATCACTTTTCAAATTTCTCTTCATGATACTAATCTTCATTGGATATTGTGGATCAAAATTTGTGTCTCATGAGCATTTTGGTATGACAACTAAAATTTTGAACACATTATCAAAAAGCTCCTTCTCTTGTCATATTGTAAGCCTAGAGAATCTCTATGTTTGCTGCACATTCTATAATATAATTTTACACAAACAACTAAGGCAATATTAATTGAATAATGAGAATAAAAATTATTATCATTTCAGGTTACAAAATGTATCTTAGACGAAGTACCTCTAAGTTTTTGTATGGCAATTGTTTTGGAGATATAAAAAGAGCTTCAATATTATATCCTCCAATAACTTTGATCTTACCATCACTGCATACAACATACAACAGAGTCGAAAGCGGCCACATCAGTAATCAAAGATATAGAATAAACCCCCAAAACCCAAGCAGACCCTGCCTTTTAAGAGGCCAAGAAGTACATAAAAACATACATTTAAAAGGAAAAACTGCAAAAGATTGAGATCGATCAACGATTCATTTTGAATCATGTCATTCTTCAGCTTCTTTGTTGACGTACTCTTAGGAGCAGCCAAGTCCCAAAATCTATTAATCTCTTCAAGGTTTCTATTGTCTAGATGCTTCATTTATAGTTTTCAAATTAATCCAAAATATCTATTCTTAGTAATATATCAAACAGAAACCTCAATATAATATGCCAGTCTCTCAAAAAATTTGCTCATATATCTTTCTCTTTCCCCAATGCCGCCACTAGATTACCAATATCATTTTTTTGGCTTCCATATGGAACACATTAAGATAAAACTTACTATTTAGGAGATATAATTTTTGCCATTCCCTACTAATTGCGCTCAACAATAATGTTTTCCAACAATGCATTGAAGAAATTTTAAACCAATGATGTTAAGTATGTGCTCCACAACTTTACATGGACCTAAAATGAGTTTAATGTAAAATAACAACCTGAGAAGATACAAGAGTTAGCTAGAATCATCAAAATTGTTAGCTTCCCTTAACTAACATGATACTATCTCCATGACTCCATCCATATTTGGTTGTGAAGCAATTGACAGTTCATCTTAGGTTTAAATGAATAGTAGCATACATATACTACCACTATTTATTTAATATCGATCATCATTTTCATTTTCCACAGTTGAATAATGTCCAAAAATCAAATGCACCTTCACTCAACGTTAAAAACCTAATGCACACATCAATAAAACAAACAATTGACAGCATATGGATAACTTATGAACTGACAGTGTTCCAATGGCTAACAGCTGCTGAATTGGATCAATAGCAAGAATAGAACCGGTACTAGGAATGCCAAAGTGCATTAGAATATGCGGATTCAAGTCTTCCGGTTTAAGATTTCCATGTTGTGCACTCTGCTTCATAACGAACAAAAATCATTAAATGCTAACAATTATACACAAAGAGAAGAACAAAATAAAGTTTATATCTGATAATTAAAATGATTGCAGATTAATGAAATTAAGGGCAAAATAGAACTAGAAATCACAAAGAGAAGCTACGCATACCTTATGATGATGATTATGATGATTACTGGCTTTCTGTATGAAACGTTTCGCAAACATTATCGTCCAAAAATCGGAAATGGAAGATCAGCAATCGAAATCAAAGAGGAAATTGCAACTTTTTGGTGATTAACAGAATTTAAATTTGATTTTTCTCCTACGAAAGAGTCTTCTCAAGTCAACATTCACTGATCTCAGCTATAATTTTTAGATTTAAATTTAAATTCATTAAAAAACATTAAATAGCAACAAATGGGGATGTAGCTCAGATGGTAGAGCGCTCGCTTAGCATGCGAGAGGTACGGGGATCGATACCCCGCATCTCCAATATTTTTATTTTTCCAATTTTGTGACGACTTTCCTTCAAATTTGGATAATTATTATGAACTGTTTTATTTTCTTCTTTTAGAAGTTCGTGCCATTACAACTCTCTATTATCTCACAATTTTTTAATTTCTCAATCACCCAAATCACAAAATGACTATCCAATCTTCGTCTTCTTCAACTAAAGGTGTGTTTTTTTTTCTTTTTTTCACTTTATTTTTGTTGATGTAATTGTATTTCTTATGATTTTGTTGCATGGGTCTATTTTAATTACATGATCATGCATTTTTTCATTGTTAATGCACTTTTTAGTTGACTTATTTTTGATTTTGATGTAAGAAAAACTTACCCTTTTCGTATTTTGTACTAGTATGAATTATTTCATGTTGGATTGTGAAATAGAACTGTTTAATTCATTAAATTGAGGGAAAATTGAAATTGATACATGTCTTCGTTTCATGAATTATATGGGTTTGTGTATTGAATTTTATGAATAGATCTATTCATGTTATTTAAAACAAATTCTGAGCTGATCAATTAATTTGTTTCTATCATGTTGTTTGGCTATCTTGTGATGTTTAGGTGATTAATTTCCTGGGTCATTGTTAGAGATTTATGTGATTTTGTAGATTGGATTTTGCATATTATCTTTATTGGCTGCTTTATACAACTAATTAGGGTTAAAATTGATGGACTGATTTGAGCGATTTCGAGATTGTTGATTGAATTTGTGCTGTTTGTTGAGCAGATCACCTACAGAACGAACCCAGGAGTTCATATTTCAATCTTCCATCGCTTGATGTATCCGTTGCATTTCCACAGGCTAAACCTGCATCTGTGTTTCCTCCTTGTGGTGAGATTCCCATTCAAGTTTTTGTTTGAATTTGGATAGAGTGTGCTGTTAGTTTTTGTTTTTGTTAAAGAAAATGTGTTGGATGCTTATGTGTGAACATAAAATTCATATGGAAATGATTTTGTATTAGACTTGTTAGGTCTAAGAGGCTAATTAACCTAGAACTTAGTTTCCCACAAACAATAAATTTTGTAAAATATTAAAGCAAGAACAATTGAGAAGTAAGCAAGAACAATATAACATAATTTTGTAGAATAAAGGTGAAGCTAAGAAAACAAGAGCGAACACACCAATTTGAGAGAGGTGGGAAAATCTTGTATTTAGCAAAACATTTCTAGTTCTTTGGTTTCAAATTATTATGGATTTAGCAAAAATAACTCTTAAACCATGTGTGCTTCACACCTATGTTAAACTGTAGATGATGTTTACAATCAAGGGTTCAAGGGTCTAAAACAATACAATTTCTCTATTGTTACAACTTTCAACGGCTAAGTAGCGTACATCTGACCCAATCCCAACTAGGTGGGAGCTAGTGGCATTGGGTTAATGAAATGTAGTGTTGTGTGTGGAATTTATTTGTAGTATCTTTATCAAATATGTGAAGCTTTGCCTCAATTATCACCATTTTAGCCATCAAGCTCTATTATTTAAATCTTTTACTTCAGGAAGTTATCTTTGATGTTTAACCAAAAGATTTACTTATGTAGTTTCACTTTGCATTGCAGTATCTGACTATTATCAGTTTGATGATTTGTTAAATGATGAGGAGAGGGCTATTCGCGCAAAAGTTAGAGAGTGCATGGAAAAAGAAGTTGCGCCTATCATGGCAGAGGTGGTTTCCATACTTCCTTGTTACTCAGATTCTTCTATCATGTCCTTATTTGGGTTGTTTTGCTATGGGTTATTCTCTCTTTGTATTTGCTTGATGGTTTTATTTACTGTCACATGATTCACTAATTTCCTTGCGAATCACAAATAAAAAAAGCGAATTATGATCGGTTTTGGGCTATTCTAGTGCCTTTTGAGCGAATCGTGAATTCAAAAAGCGAAATAACTTGCAAATTATGTTACACTGGTATTATTATTGGTTGGATATATTAACACATTTTTCTGAAGTGCAGTACTGGGAAAAGGCAGAATTTCCATTCCAGATTATTCCAAAGTTGGGGGCCTTGCACATCTCTGGTGGGACTATTAAGGTGAGTTATATCATTTGTGCTTTACTTTTTTATGTTTTGGCCGATTTGCATGAGATATATATTTATGTCTTTCGGTCATCAGGGTTATGGTTGTCCAGGCCTATCCATTATCGGAAGCGCTATTGCCACAGCGGAAGTTGCTAGAGTTGATGCCAGTTGCTCTACATTTATACTGGTGCATTCTTCTCTGGCAATGCTAACAATTGGTGACTTTCTGAACTTATAATAAAGTTTAGTTTTGTTTTCTTGTTCGTTATTCAACTCTTAATTTAGTTCATACGTTTTATCAATTCTCTTAATGACGTTTATTGGAAAGCAAAATTTGATGATAAATTATAATTTTGGGCAACATTGTGGATTTCTGTTGATACAGCATTGTGTGGCTCAGAAGATCAAAAGCAGAAATATTTGCCTTCTTTGGCACAATTAAAAACTGTAGCATGTTGGGTAAGATTTTCTTCTTCAACTATTAATTTCTTTGGTTGGGTTGTGGCATAAAGTAAAAATGCGGTAATGATCGCGATCGCGGTAGCGAAACGGATATGCGGTTATGGGAGTGATGCGGTTATCGTTACACCTAAATATCGGTCAAAACCATAAAATATCCCTTGATATGGCCTAAACAAGTTTTTTTTACACCTTTACAACACGGGAATTAACGGTTCATTGTTTTGGAAAACCTTTACAACGTGTCCGACGTGATGCGATGTGGCCTTGTGTTTACTCTGTGGGTTGTGGAAGTTTTGCGTATAATCTTCGTTCTCTTCATTTGGCATAGGCATTGACTGAGCCTGACAATGGAAGTGATGCAAGTGGGCTACAAACAACCGCTACAAAGGTTCGATCTCCCTCTCTTACTCTCTCTCTCTCTATATATATATCTATCTATCTCCTATTTGTATGTAGTTTCCATTATTTTTCTGAATGAATTATTTGACCTGGCCTCACTTAGGTTGCTGGGGGCTGGATTTTGGATGGTCAAAAACGATGGATTGGTAATAGTACATTTGCAGACTTGCTCATCATTTTTGCAAGGAACCCTGCAACAAATCAGATAAATGGGTGAGTTAAATTCTTGTTACTATTATGGATTAAATTTTTAGCATTTTGATTAAATCTGTGGAAAGAAAACCTTGCCAGTTTACGTAGAAGAGCTAAAACGATTAATAGAGCTTCTGCTGGATATGTGCATGAAGTCTAATAATGAAAATTTTATTGGACTTTGTTTATACGTCTTGCGTTAGTGGACTGGTAGTCTGTTATGACTCTTGGAGATGCATAATTAGAATGCTATGTTGTATCCTAATTCCTAAGTACCTAACCAATGTATAATCGGTGATCCATTTGAATATACCATATTGAAGTAATTCTTGAATCCCAAATTAGTTTGTGCCTATGTTACTAGGACTCTGATATCGTATCCAGCACAAAATAGGTGTCCAATACTTCAAGTGTCAGACTTGGCTAATTTATAGAAAAAACCTTAAGTTGGTGGAAAATGAAGTGTCCAAGACTATTAAATGTCCTAGCAGTGTCTGAGTGTCGAGTATCCGATGCCGATATTAAGGTAAAAAGGTAGAGTCTGAGTAGCATATCTGTGAATTCTTATCATGAGATTGGTTGTCATTGGTATATTAATTTGTAATATTGATAATAAAGTAAATGTGGTGGAAGCGTATTTCTAATTAAATATAACCGAGAGACAAAAAAATGGTGCATTCAAAGGGAGGGAAGATGTATTATATAAATAGTGACTCATTCCGATGTATTCCTACCAATGTAACATGATTTGCCAGTTAATTCGCTTTTTGGATTCACGATTCGTTAAAATTGACCCTAAAATAGCCCAAAACCGACCATAATTCACTTTCTTAGATTCGCGATTTGCATGGAGATTAGTGAATCATGTGACGCTAATTCCTACTATTTTTGGTTGGATGTAAAAGGAACATGCAATTTTAACTCTTGCTTATCCCAAGCTATAGCTTCCTTGCTGTATTTTAGAAAAAACCTCTCGTAATGGTTATTATATGAATTTTTCTTTCATGTTTAGTGCATGAAGCTTGTTATTCATCTTTTCGGCTGATCAACTGTCTTATTCTCTTCAGATTTATTGTTAAAAAAGATGCACCTGGGCTCACTGCTACTAAAATACAGAACAAGATAGGATTGCGGATTGTTCAGAATGGAGATATCATTCTAAAGAAGGTTTTTGTCCCCGATGAAGACAGACTACCTGGTGTCAATTCTTTCCAAGATACAAATAAGGTAATCAACATGTATCAAATTCAAATCTATGAGTTCATGTATGCTCTTTTCATTTATTTTTGACTATGTTTTCCAATGTCCATACTAATAAGCCAACTCTGAGGCACTCCCACTATACCCCACATGTGTCACGTTTTTCAATTGCAGCTTGTGTTGGCTCACTTGGCTTCTTTCATGTCTCTGATGAATCCTTTCTTTTACTTGCCCTCCCCAACAGTACAAATCATACTATCATACTATCTACTAATACAATAAGAGAATCTCACACATGTCAACTATACAAGAGAGCTTTTCCCTCCAAAGAAAAATTTCCAAATAAATACTCTATCAAATGCACACTTTATCAACTTCTAATTGAATTTAATGTTAACTTTTTTAATCCGTAAAATACTAAGGTATTTTTTAGAGTAATCTCGGTGATCAAATATTAGTCTACAACATTAATTCTTTGTCCAAATCATGTGTCTTATTTCTTTGAAAAAAACATTTTTAAAAAATGTAAATACCTTTGTATTTGAATAATTTAGCATTACGCTTTTTTTTGAAATCATTTAGCATTACGTTTAGTCACATTAGTATTACATTTTAAAGACAAGTTTATTTTCAATCTATTTTTTATTTTACATTATTTAGTTCTTTACAATCTATTTTTGATTTTACATTATTTCTTTGAAAAGAACATTTTTAATGAATATAAATATCTTTGTATTTGAATAATTTGATAACGTTGTAGTCACATTATGATTTCAAATATTATTACAAGTTAATTAAGAAAAAATAGCTACAGTGTATTTTAAAATTATTTTTTAGAATATATTTTAAATTATTTTATACATGTTACATTTCTATAATTAATTTTTATACATGTTATATTTGTATGGAAAATTACTTTAAATATCCCAACCTTAGTCGATTTGATTCAAAAAATTTCAACTTTTGATTAAAATTAAAAAATCTAAATTTTTGGATTGTCTCATTTTAAAGCTCTGAACTCGGTAGTAATTTCAAAGAGGGTGTATCTATTGACATCTCAATTCATTTATAATTTTACGTATTTCATCTCTGAAATGGTTTGGGTCGGAGTAGTCTGGGTTTAAAGACAAGTCTATTTTCAATCTATTTTTTATATTACATTATTTAGCCTACAACATTATTTTTTTTTCCAAATCATGTGTCCTATTTCTTTGAAAGAACATATTGAAAAAATGTAAATACCTGAATAATTTAGTATTACGTTTTAGTCACATTATGATTTTAAAATATAATACAAGTTAATTAAGAAAAAAACTAAAATGTATTTAAAAATAATTTTTAATATATTTGAAGTTATTAAGAAAAAATAACTACACTGTATCTTAGAATAATTTTTAATATATTTTAAGTTACGTTCTGGTATTACGTTTTAGGGACATATTACTCTTAGTTTTTTTCAACGTTTTTAGAACCCTTTTAATAGTTTCAAATTCTTACTCTAATTTTAGATGTAATATAGTTTTATTATGCGAACTAGAATGAAAACTAAAATGAAAAATTTTCCATTTTAGCTGGCATATATGTTCAATGATTTGAGCTAGAGATTTAAACGATGTAAGTAATACCACAGAAATTAGAGAATTTTTTTATTAGATTATTAAATTAACAATGGAATAGTTAGGGACCCTAATGATTGTGAAGTCGTGATCAACATTCTCATAAGGTGTATAAACAAGTTCATTTATCAAATACATTCTTTTAGTTTATTTTACCAATTAAATCAACTAATTCCATCAACTAGAGGTGTTCATTCGGATCAACGAATTGATTTCGGTCAGGTGTTTCGGGTCGGTTTAAAATCGGGTTTTGTTTTCACATTGATTTTTACATAATGGTAGATCCATTTTTAAGTCGGGACAAATCGGGCTCGGTTATAAAGTCGGGTGTCTATCGGGTCATCGTGTCTGTTTTGAACACATCTACCCTCAACCAACTAATGCTCAATTCTCTCTTTTACCAAACACTCTCTTTATCTGATTTAAAATCACATCATAATGTACATTTACTCTAAAATAAGAGAATAAACTCTATGAAAGTTTGAGTTATAACCAAGTGAAGATATCAAGCAAATACTCTATCTTAGATGTTAAAAACCAAATTATTTATTACTTACATGATTTTCAGGTGATCCGTGCACGGCACGGGTAAATACCTAGTTGGAGCTAATAATTTTTCTTGTCATGTTCATCTTTGATTTAAGGTCAATTTTTTTGTTGTACTGAGATGTGCCTATTGCCGATATAATTGCATAGATATAACTACAAACTGTGATACTGTATAAAATTGGTACGAACTCAAGTCAACTGTCTATGATTTATGTTGGTTCAGTTTTAGGGTTCTCTTGGTTTCTTCCTTTCGGGTTTGTTTCAGGTTAAAGATAGCCAGCTTTAAGCACTAGTAGTAGTTCTGTTCTCGGTCAGATGTTGAGTACATCTTTGATAATTTTCTCTGATTCAACTAGATGGCGAGGAGAGAGGAGAGTAAGGATGGAGAGCAAACAAGTTTGGTTTTGTAAATGAAGGTTTTGGAAAATTAATTGGCATTAGTATTAGTGGGGAGAATCAAATAGAAGAAGGCATATTGAGTTTGTTATGGAAACATTCCTATTACGGCGAACATATATCCATGAAGTGGATTGTATCAATGTGGTATTCACCGGTTAACTAGCGATGGAACTATTTGTGATAGAACTCCTTGCATCAGCTGCCTTATGTAATCCTTTTACGACCCGTTTGGTTAATGGTACTAATTAGGGGGTAATGGGAATGATTCACAGTGTAAAATTTCATGATATATATCCTTTTACCGTAGGGTAGTGAAAGTTTAATCATAAAAAAGTTTTTTTGTTCACAGTTTTCCATTACGATCTAATACCACATGTTCAAATGGTAATGCATTGGAGTAAATTTTGTGAAGAAAATGAGATTGTTGAAGGAGAATAAGAGATATTCTACCAAAATTACATTAACTTTTCAATATCATTCTCACCATTTGGTACGATTACCAAATGGGTCGTTAATGGACTGAACAATGAACAACAAGGTTGAAAAGGAGAGAAAGTGTGAGGCGTCGGAAGGTACATGAATTGATGTAGTCCTTTTTCATAATCTATGCCATTAGCAAATATCTTGAAAAAACATTTATACTCTTCAAATGTTTGTATTTTTCGTTGTGCATTACTGTGATTATTAACACTCTTTAAGAACAGGTACTTGCAGTTTCGCGTGTCATGGTTGCTTGGCAACCTATTGGAATTTCCATGGGTGTTTACGATATGTGTCATAGGTATTATCATGAGCTACAATTTGTTTTATTGTGAATCGGTTGTTTAATAACATAACGCATGACGTGACCCGGAATTTTGTTTGTTAAGGTACTTAAAAGAGAGGAAACAATTTGGTGCACCATTGGCTGCCTTTCAAATCAACCAGCAGAAACTCGTGCAGATGCTCGGTAATGTTCAGGCAATGTTTCTCATCGGTTGGCGTCTTTGTAAATTGTACGAAAGTGGGAAAATGACTCCTGGTCAGGCGAGCTTGGGAAAGGTGAAGTTTGCTTACAAACTTATTATGGAATTTGTCTTTGGGCCCCACTTACGATGATAAAATTTTGAATTTGTTTGTTAATCAGTCATGGATAACCAGCAAGGCAAGAGAGACGGTTGCTCTTGGTCGAGAATTACTCGGAGGCAACGGAATCCTGGCCGAGTTCCTTGTTGCTAAGGTCTTATGCTTTGCCCTACTTGTTTTCTCATTTTTTGTCTAAATATCAAGCTTCACTGATACACTTGTGACACACATTGATCATTTTTTATGATAGTATCCTGAATGGTCAGTCATTTCCTTGCATTTGTTGTTATGCATGCTCGTATATTTTTTCGCCTTGTATTTCATTAGGCCGCCCTCTCGTTTATCCAACCCCTCCCTTCTTTTCGTTTAGCTCATCATAGTTCAATTTCCAGGCGTTCTGCGACCTTGAGCCCATTTACACCTATGAAGGAACATATGATATCAACACATTGGTGACAGCAAGAGAAGTGACAGGCATCGCAAGCATCAAAGCTCCTGCAAGGAGTCGCCTGTAGTGTAAGTATTTTTCTTTTCTTCTCTGATTTTCCTGCTGCATTACGTTTTTCGTGTGTACATGTTTAGATGGTCGGTATTGATCTAACATGGGTGCTTATTTGGATATCTCCCAAAAAGGGCCTCCGGCGCCATTAAAAAGGAAGGCATTTACACAACAACAATGTCAGACTCAATCGTAAAACAAATAGATTTTGAGATATTATCCGTAACAAAGATTATACTTTATTTGATTCTATCTAATACTAATCTATAACGAAAAGAAAAAACCAATTTCAATGGTCATTTTACATTTTCATATATTTTCTCCCTTATTGAAGCATATATCTAATGTCATGTGCTCTTGTGAATCTAAAATTTTCATGTCATTTTGCACTCATGTCATCTATGTTCCAGGTTTTTTTGCTCATAACTAAGTTAAGGTTTATTGTTTTCTTTCATGTTGTTGTCATATTATCTTGGCTGGCAATAGAGTTGTTCAAAACAGACCCGATGACCTGAAATTTTCCTGACCTTGTAACCGGACCTAATTTGACCTGACTTTATAAATGATTTACAATTATGCAAAACAACAATAAGGACACAAAAGCCAATTTCAAACCGACCAAAACACTTAACTCGAAATTAACCTGATGACCCAAATGAACACCTCTAGCTGGCAATTATATTGTACGACTACATAGGCTATCGTACGATCATAATTGTGATAGTAAACTCCAAAAATAAATAATTTCCATTCTTAGCTTTGATTTTTTCCATAGCTAACATAAGCAGTAGTACAATACACTTTATTTAAGGCAATTGTGCTCATGATGGAGAAATGATTTGGGGAATGTTTGCTTGTAATTTAGAGCCTTGATCTATTATCTTTGTTTTTGAAGAGACTTTTGTCTTATATCCCTTCAATAAATTTCCAGTATTTTTTTCTTGTTTTACAGTTTTATTCGAAAAAAAGAGAAAAAAAGCTATTAACGACATTGGTGTAATGAAATGTCGTTGCTATGTATTCCTTGGCTGCTATTTTGTCAATGCAGTTGTAGAGGTTTTACATTTGTGTATTCTCGATATGTTTTGACATGAGCATTTTCCTTTTCTCCGAGTATTTCAGGTATTAAAGGTTCGAATCAATAAAGCGGAATGCTGATCTAGGAGGTATTTATTCGCCGAACTCGAAAAATTGTACCGCTCTTCTAGTTGCTCCGATGAAGAGATGCCTTAGTACGTGTTGTATGCTTAAACTTATGGTAGCGTTACTTGTAATAATAACCGGGAAGTTCTTGTACATCTTAGATATATTTACGTACATCATCACAGAAATAGCATACTACACGAACGTTTAGTTCGATCTAGAGATACTTTTGGTTTGGTTCGAAAAATATTGATATGCTCGAAATAGTTCTGGTTTGATCTAATCTATCTGGTTAGACCCCGACTCGCAGATCCTAACATGGATCAGCCTGATCTTACAAATCCGACTATAATACATTAAAAGATCAATAATATAACAAAAGCGAAATCTTAGTATTATAATGCTAAACCACACAAGCAGCACACACCGACTTGATTTAGCTAGCTATCAAAGGGAGCCATTAATACATCTATTCTAGACGCTCTGCGACTTTCACAAGCTCGACACTATCTTTAGTTACGATAATTCTAACCGAAATGTCAAATTCGTCATGGAAATCTAGCGATTCAAAACGGTTTCGAAAACCGTTTTGAATCACTAGTTGGATTTCCATAGTCATATAGTTATATATGAGCATGGAAATTCTTCTCATGTTCAATATTTCATCTCAGCTATAATCATTGCAACATACATAACTTGCTTCATATTCTTTTCTTATCTATTTTTATCATATGATCAGTAAAACCTTGCTATATATGGAAACTTTGAAGACGGATCGACGAGCCAAAGCCGAAAAACGGCATATGTCATGCTGTAGTTCATGTAGTGTCACTGCCAGTGCCAGCAAGAACATCTCTTTCCCTCCCAGATATTCGGAGACTTTGTAGGAGCCTGATGGCTGGTACAAGAAACCTTAAACATTGGTATGGAGTAAGAATTTCGGCTACTTTTGCACCCGTTGTCACCCTTAAGGAGTCGGCATTGGCTATCACCGTTTCAAGCGCCCGCCTTAATTGCTCCATTGGCTCGCTTTCGGTGTTTAAGGTTTCCGTTTCTGCTGGCCATGCAGCTTCCCTTACGACATCCATTAGTGGCGGAGCTGCTATGGTTTCTTGAATCCTTGCTAATTCATCCTCGACCACCTTTTCATTTATTCTTGTCTCTCGTTTCAACCTAATCAAAGAAAGTTTTGTAAATCGATTCTACCAAAAGTTTAAACTGATTATTAAAGCTCAAAGATATGTTTTTACTCTATCACACTCTTTTACATCAGAACCGTTTGGAGTCTTAGTGCAACACATGTTCTTGTATATGTTGTTAAATATTCCAAATGAAATATAAATGGACGAGATATAAATTTGCGACCCTCTATTACGTTAAGATATGTTAACTAGGGTTATATTGTTTGTTAAGACAACATATATGGGATCTAAGATTATTTAATCATAAGGGTGTTTGCAATTGGCATTCTACAAAATGCATTTTTCATCTTTATGGTTGGATAAAAGGAAATGATGAGAAAGGAAGAAAAAAAAAATGAAACAATTACATTTTCTTTATTAGTATACCAATATATAGAAAAGGTAAGGGAATAAAGAGAATGTAGGTAGAGGTATTCTGAGTCGATATTCACCCAACCTTATAATCGAATACAATTAGATCCAACTTAAAATGGATTACAATTATCTTAAAATTAGACCTGGGAAAACGGTCGGTCGGATGGGTTACGGGTCGGGTCACTTTCGGTCGGGTCATTTTCGGGTCGAGTCATTCTCGGGTCGGGTCATTCTCGGATCGGGTCACTCTCGGTTCCGGGTCGGTCGGTTTGACCCAATGGGTTATGACTTATGAAATTTTAAAAATGATTATCTCATATTTTACTATTTATGAAACTTTTTTAATAGAAAAACTATTTCTCATCCCTATGACATTAATCCACATATCAATTAACACGGTATTAAAGCCTTATATGTGATTGAATTCAAGTTATAAGAAAACAGTAATTACGACGCTCGTTGTCTAAACTTTACACCTTTATGTATAGTTGGATTTGTAAGATACGTGTCAAATTAGAGAAACCAGATGTGCGATTTTCTAAAACTAGTTGGTATATCAGGTTCATTTAAGTGTAAAGAAAATAAGGAAATTAATATTTATTTTGAAAGACTTGTAATATACGTGCTTTATAAAAGTTATTGTGTTTATTAAACCTGTAACGTTAGATAAAAATGACGTTCAATATCTTCTCATTTTCTCATAAAAAATATTTTCACAATTTCATGTTGAAAAGATATACAAATAACTAAGTACTTGTTTCGATTTATAAGATACATGTTTTATAGAAGTATAATCTAAGCTAGCGACATTTCTTTTCGAAAAAGCTCATTCAAATATGCAAAACGTTCTTATAAATTATATCGATTTGCTTACTGAAATTTAGAAGAACAAAATACTCATTTGACTGATTTAACAAGATATATGTATTCAATTAAGATGATTATAACGTCCTTTTTTTAAAGAAAAATAATTACGATGGATAAAAAGATGTTAATAGCGTATTTTTTAAGATCTATTATTGAGTTTTAAGGTTCAATGATATAGTAAATATGTTTAGATAAGTTGAAAACAAAAAATTTATTTGAAATGAATTCTAACATTGAGATTACTCTAAAAATTGACATTAGACCTTTCAAAACGGGTCGGTCGGGTCGGTTGCCGGTCGGGTCATTTTCGGTCGGGTAATTATCGGGTCGGTCATGTTTCGGGTTACGTCTCTTTCGGATCGGTCGGGTTCGGGTTTTGGCGGGTCGGGTCCCGGGTCCATTTTCGGGTCGGATCAAATTTTCCCAGGTCTACTTAAAATTAATGAAGATACAAGACTCAATTTTAAACCAATCAAAAACACCTGATCCGAAATCGACCCAATAACCCGAATGAGTACCTCTAAATGTAGGAAAAGAAATTTTAAGGAAGTACTCATTTACAATTTTAACTACAACCATTCTCCTGACTCCTGAGAGACGTTTCTCTGGCCCAATTCATTAAAACTCATTTATCTACCCTTACTCTAAATTTCCCTTATGGGCCGACCCAATTAGAAATTGTCTCTCAAAGAGACCGCCTCTCACAAGAATTTGTGTTTTAACTATACATTAATTCCTTGTCTAGAAATAACTCTGTTATTTTTCTTTAATCTCATAATATATATTTTGACTATCTTTTAATTTCATCCATACGAAGAGTACGGCACATTTGTCAGTTGAGTAAAAGGAAAGTAAAGGCAGAAATTAAAGGAGAGGAAAAAGACAAGAGAGAAAGAGAGACTAAGTACCATGTACCAGATGTTCTGGTAGAACAATATTGCAAACAACCTACGATAGCAGTCAGCCGAGGTGCATGGGTAGGTCCCTCCCATTTCAACGCCAATAGCTTAAAACTTGTCTTTATTCTTTCTAATGTCGCACCAATTTTGTCCGTGTTTGGTAAATTAGCTTATCGAGTTATTTTAGCTTATTTTGAGGTAAATAGAGTGTTGGATGCTCAAACTAGCTAAATGCAAGTCTTGGGTGAGCTAGTTGGTTAAAACAACTTATTGATATGAATAAGCTATTTTTGAACAAGCTGCTCATAGTAGCGGGTTCAAAATCAGCTTCTCAAATCAGTTGGTCAAATCAGCCACTATAATTAGCTATCAGCTATTAGTCGTTTGCCAATGCCTTCAAATTTTTAGTTATGACTTATGTTTTTTTTATTCTCATTCATATATTTCTTTTACTTTCTTAAAATACTACTCACATTTATTTATGTTTCTTAATTTTCAGCTTATTGCTAAGACCACTTTCTTCAGTGAGGAAAATTTTCCCAAGTGAAAGTTTTTTTTTAGAAATATAATTCACTAGTGAGTTTTTAAAGATTTGCATGCATAAAAAAAATTTCAACTCAACTTGAGGAAATTTTTGTATGGACGTGTGAACAACTAATTGTATCTCATATTATAATAATCACCCCTTAGAATCCATTTTTTAAAACTGAAATGGTTATATTTTAAAGCTAACAATACTTCACTTATATATCTCGTATATTCGATATTAATAGAAGTATTTTGAGATCAAAAAAAAAAAAAATAGAAGTATTTCACTTTAAAAAGAGGTAAGTGACTCATATAATGGTTCACGCATGTCTCATACTTCCTCCGTTCTGAAATACTTGATACATTTTGTTTTTTTGACACTATTCATCATTTAAACTTAGCTTATTTTGTATATTGCGGCTAATATGTAAGTAATAATATAGTTAAGTGAAATCTTATTTGAATCATCTAATCGCATACTCTCATAATATAAACTTTTTATAATAATCAACACTTCAAATTTTATTTGAATTGATTGGCTTTAAAAGCTAATAATTGTACAATAGATTTAACGTTTATACATAAGGTTAAATATTTCACCGTGAGAAAAATAAATGAAATTTAAATTGTGATTTTTTTCCTGAATCAAACGTAAAATATCTAAATTTAAAATTTTAACTAAGTTAGAGCCTCCTTATTAATCCTATAATGCTATAACATACAAATGATCAACAAAAGTTGAATTAGGGCAAGGATTTAGGAAGAGTTGAGAATTTTTGTATGGTAAAATACGGTCGGATCCCAAAATTATAATATCAAATGAGGTCAATGTACTTCCTCCGTTCTAAAAATGCTTACAACATTTCCTTTTTCACGCAATTTAATGCACTAATTTAATCTTTAATATCTCTAATTATTAAAAATTTGATATTAATATCTTTGCATCATGACGAATCCAACAGAATCACACTTGACTATATTTTAACTTCTAAATTAAAAATTAATCAAAAATTAAAGGCGATTAGTGAATAGTGTAAATACTTCTAAGGTTACAGATAAATTGGAACAGAGAGTCATTTTTTAAAAATATTGATAGTAAGAGTTGAAGTTTGAACATTACAGTCACACACTAAAATTTTAACCTACTTAACCGAAACACATATTGAACTAGGCTGAATCCGGCCCAATAACCAATCACTATAAAACTTGTTTAATTAGCTTTGGAAAAAAAAGGCATGAGACTCCAACTTTCTTAAACAAATTTTGGATTTTAGCCACAAAGACAAATTAAATACACGATATGTTCCAAACGTGTATAATATAGAAATAATACTTGTCATGCACATGTCACCTATGTGTTGTCCTTTTTATTTGTTACAATCTCTACTACAAGTTGTATATGGATCCATAACCAACTCACCTTGCATTCCTAAAAGTAGAAAACTACCGTACAAAATTTAAATCTTAGTCACTTCGTTGTTGAGGTGTTCATTCGGGTTATCGGGTTGAATTCGGGTTAGATGTTTCAGGTCGGTTTAAAATCGAGTTTTGTGTTCACATTGGTTTTTACGTAATTGTAGATCCATTTTTAAGTCGGGTTAAATCGGCATCGGTTATAAAGTCGGGTGTCTATCGGATCATCGGGTCTGTTTTGAACACCTCTACTTCCTTGTCTCATTAAATTTACATTATTTTTTATTTTGATTTGTCATCCCGATTAATTTGCATTATTTTTATTTTTGCACAATAACCCACCATTTTCTTTTAATCTCATCTACACATTTTAACTCTCTTTTGATTTATCCACATAATTCATTCTTCCTCTTTATTTTTTAATTACTACTGTCTTAAAAATACACAATCTTCTTATTGATGCGCGCAATTCAAAAAGAACGAAATAGTATACTTTTAATTGACTTGGTTCATTTGTATGTTATCAGGAGTCATTGTGAGGAAAATACACTAATTCAATTTCATCAACCTTTTATTATTTAAGTGCAATTATTAGCATTAAATATGAGAAATTTGTATTACAATTACATCAACACAAATAACTTAAACTTTTTGTTGAATTGATTTAATATAGAAGTATATTCTAATACATATCAAGTATATACTATTAGAAACTAGTGGCAAAATTAATGTTTTATTAGATTTAAAACATAAATTACTTTATACAAAATTAACAATATTTATAACTTAAAAAAAATGAACAATATTTATCAAAGTAATAAATCATTCTTATGAGAAAGATTTATAGACTAATATATATATATATATATATATATATATATATATATATATATATATATATATATATATATATATATATATATATATATATATATATATATATATATATATATATATATATATATATATATATATTAGTTGATGATAAATTACTTCAAATTTAATATTTTGTTTAATTAATTATAATGATATTACTACAGTATTAAGTACTTTCACTTAATTAGCTGATTAATAAAGAAGTTACACTCAAATCTACATAGGTCATAATCCAAAACATTTAAGTAAAGCAGGCTATTGTTCAGCACCCTAGAAATTTTAAGACCCAAAAATTTATTTTCATAAAATTTGATATTACCTTTACATTTAAACTTAGAAATATTTTACATTTTTTTTGCTATATTAGGATTTTTTATAAAGGAGGTAAAATATGAACTATACAAAATATTATATAATTTATGATTTTTTTTATCTTTTGCTTTGTTACAGCGTCGTTACTAGTATTGTATGAGCCCTAGGGAAACTAAAAAAAATAGGCCCTCTCTATCAAAGATTGATTATGAATGAAACGGATGTTTAGGAAAAATAATAATGACGAACCTTATATATTGTAATTAGCATTAAAAATGTAGGCGTGTCATGTAATTCTTAAATGATAAATGAATTACTCATAAATTGCAAATTTTTAATTGTGTACTTCCACTAACTAGCATTTTCTAAAATTTTAGGACTCGTTCTAACTCTAATCCCTAAGCAATTGTCTATTTTGCCCATGGTTAGAAACGGCCTGCTCTGATGCCAAAAAATGAAAAACTACTCTAAATATCATGAATTAAAGATGTGAAAGTAAGGAAAAGATGAGTAAGTACCTATCAAGTGCAAGAGTTTGGTCAGGGGACAAATCCCGAACAGAGTCGGAAACAACCTGCAAAAGAACGGCGGGCCGAAACCCGGCGATCCAAAGGAAAGAACATTCAAGAGAAGAACACCAGGTAGGGGAAAACAGAGCAAAACCATTAAGATTAGCTGCACGAGACTTATGCTCATAATACTCTTCAAAGTGGCCCAGAACACGGGCTATAAGAAGACGTGCAGCCCGCTCTTCAATCACCGGGCCTTCGCCGCCGGACTTGCCGTGTACGGCGGCGTTGATCTCGGCTGATAGTTGCGCTTGGCGGTGGCACCAACCGCGGTAGAATTCCTCAAATGAGTAAGAAGATGTTGAGATGTTGGTATTGTTTGGTGATCCACTTGGCATGATTTAGAGAGAAATTAATTTTATTGAATGGATTCTTGTTTGATATATAATTGAACAAGGAGAGAAAAGTAGGAGTATATAGTGTAACATGTCTAATTGAACATGTTCAATGGTTTTTATAATGTTTCACCTATTTTAGTCTCATACTTTCTCCGTTCCATAATAGTTGCTACTGAGTGTGACATGTTGTGTGGGAACATGTCACTATCAGTAGTAAGTATTATGGAACGGAGGAAGTATAAGTATATATTTTGTTATTTTTTTATTTATTTAGTAATTGTTTTATGTAGTGTTTTGGAGCATGTTTAAGTGTTTTGGGTAATCATTCTTAATTTTGAACATTTTTGATTTGCTAAATAATAAATTTGAGTCAATTTCAAATTTTCAAATGAAATCATAATTACCAAACATAACATTAAAGTTCTTTGGATATAAAGTTAAATTTATAAGGGAGCTAGATAAAATAGGAGGAATATGTGGTATGGTTTATTTGAATAAGAAATAGTAATGATTTGGATAATGAGAGAAATACTATGCTTGATGTATTTTCTCCGTTCTGAAATACTTTTTATATTTTGTTTTTGGACACTATTTATCATTTAAGCTTATTTTATATATTGAGGCTAATATGTAAGTAATAATATAGTCAAGTGAGATCTTGTTTGAATCGTCTAATCGCATACTTTCATAATATGAAGTTTTTATAATTTTTAAATGAGTATAATTCGATATATAAATGAACAAAAATAGCACATTGAATTGCGCTAAAAAGTTAAATGTAGCAACTATAATGAAACACAAGAAGTAATAATGACTAGTTATTTAGTTGGTAAATCTTGTCAATTATATGACATTTACTGTGAATAATATTCCCTCCTATTCAACACAAGTGTCTCATTTGCTTTTTGCACTCTATCCAATGCACTTATTCAATCGTTAATATCTGTAATTGTGTATAATAAAAAAATTATGAAAAGTTGATATGAATAATCCTTGCATTGAGACGAATCAAACAAGATCTTACTTGACTATGTTTTAACTTATAGATTAATAATAAAATACAAATTAAGAATAAGAAATGAATAATGTCCAAAAAGTAAATGGGACACTTGTAGTGAATAGAAGAGAGTATTAACTACAGTATCAAACGGGTAGTATGAAAGTTTTACGTATGAGGTGACAATTTTTTTTAGGTTTGTGTGAAGATTTGGACTCGTATAGAATTTGAGATATTTTGGCTTTTAGAGTAGTTTTGTTGACTTTTGTTGACTTTGGCTAGTTGAAATATAAAAAAGCACTTTTGGCAATAACGTGGCTAATTATAATCCACAAATTTATTTATTTATTATTATCTTATTATTACTCTTTTTTATAAATTTTTGGTTTAATAATAAATGTAAAATGAAATAAATAAACAAAATATTGATTATGAGTGAAAATTAGGAGGTGCCTTTTTTATCCAAATAGTAATATTATATTTGGATATTTTGGGGGGTGACGGGTGACGATCATGTACGAAATGTAGTTGCATGTTGCCGAAACAACAAATTAGAAAATTATAAAAAATAAAAAAATAAAAGGGAAAATAGAAGTGGATAATAACTTGGTTTGATTTGAAATGGACAAATATTTCCTCAAGAATCGACACGATGAATGATGATGAAGGTATGATACATATTGGTTTATTGGTATTGGTATTGGTATTATTCCCATACACTATAAGTTCATGTTTATGTTTATGTGGGGAATTTGAACCCTCTATAATGACTCTATGTATGTATATTAGTCTATTTTGTGTCTTTTGACCTTATGGTAGAGTTATTACATCGAGAACGATTTGGAGGAAAATTGAAAGAATAGTAAGCACGATTTTTGAGGAAAACCGAAAGAATAGTAAGAACGATTTTAGAGGAAAACCGAAAGAATAGTAAGGACGATTTTAGAGGAAAACCGAAAGAAAAGTAAGGGATTAAAGAAACGAATTAAGGGAAGAGAATAGTACATTAACAGACCAAAAGCGCTTGTGACTTAATGGATAGAGCATCTACATGTGGAGCAGAAGGTTTGGGGTTTGACCCTTACTGGGCGCAGGTATCAATTGTGGGGTTTTTTGACTGCGCGCATCTCTCTTTACCCCCTCCTTGGGGGTACGGGTATGATTTGTCCGCATCCTTCAAGAGAAAGAAAACCCCCACTCGGACCCTGCCTCGTGCGGGATACCGAAAGGTCCTTTACCTAATAGTACATTAACAGCTCGTTTGGTTAGTGGTAAGAAATGGCGGTTATGGGAATGATTTATAGTGTAAAATTTCATCAAAAGTTTCAAGTCATTCCCATAAAATGAAACTTTGATCACAAAAAATTTTTTTGTTCACGAATTTTCATTACCACCTGGCACCTAATATCACCTCTCTCAATGGTAATACATTGGAATGAAATTTATAAAGAAAAATGAGATGATTGAAGTTGGACAAGCATGGGCATCAAGGTAGCAATGGATTTTTTGACCAAAATTACAATAATTTTATTCTCATACCGTTTAATACTACTTACCAAACGGGCCATAAAAGAATTTTATCTTAATCTCGTTTTTATTTATATTATTTATTATCAGTACTGTCTCATTTATTTATGTTTAGATTTCATTGATTTTGGGGTTTTACATATTTGGTGTAATGCTTTTGTAGGTTTTTTCCAATAAAATCAAGGGTTTTCAAGTACCATGAATGTTATCCATTGAGTTAATGAGGTCTTGGATGCCTAAGGAGCCAAAGAGTTGAGCTAGCTATGTTGTGACACTTCAAATCAAAATTAAAATAGCTTAGTAATATATATATATATATATATATATATATATATATATATATATATATATATATATATATATATATATATATATATATATATATATATATATATATATATATATATATATATATATAGAATGCCCATTTTTTCTCTATAAAATTTAGTATTATTTAATAAAATATTGTATTTACTATTTAAAAAAATGTTATTTTCTTAATTTTCATGATGAACATTTTTTGTGGTGACTTTATTTTAAATACAGAGAGTAAAAATTTTTCAACTCATAAAAAGTTATTTTCTATTAAACCTTCATAGTTGTTTAACTTATATTGAGTCTCGTATTTGACGTAGGGCGGCAAGGGCTGCTGGCCGAGGCCCCCTAATATGTGAACAATGGTATACAAATGTGTCATTTATTATCTACAACAATCGTAATTTTATTAATTTATATTGTTAATTATTTAACTTTAATTATTATACTCCCTCTTATTCTACCCATTAGTCCCATTGATTTTTTTTCACTATTCACTTATCACTCTTAATTTACATTTTATTCTTAATATATAAGTTAAAACATAGTCATGTAGGTACTTCTTTGATTCGTCTCAATTCAAAGATTATTAATATCTACTTTTTATAATTTTTAATTAAAAACTAATAGAAATACTAACTGTTAAAAATGTTGTCTCGGCAAGTATAAAAAACCAAATGAGACTAATGGATTGAATAGAAGGTAGTATATTGGTCTGTTGTCAATCCTAATGTAGATGTTATATAACCTTTTATTAGTAATAAATTAATTTAATTAATTTAGAAAAAATTGTCTCATGAAAAAGAAATAAAAGTACTTATATAAGATATAATTCATTTCAAAAAAAAAAAAAAAGATATTAGTTACACGTGGAGATTTGCACCGCATAAAAAAGAATGAGTAGGCCTTAATTACCAAGATGTTTATATAACATGTTGCTCGTGGGAAGTCTAAGAAACTGCAGCTTCAGATCATGTATTCTTCGCACAAACACATGCATGTTTCTAAATTTGTTCCTTTGCGTTTGTACCATAATTTTGAAAGTCCTAATTTGTATATTTGAGTTATATAGCGCAAATTTAAGAAAATGAGATACTAAGTAACAATTAATTTTGTTCTTGTATGGTCTAGCTCCTTCGTTTCTATGTGTGTTTTGTTTTGTATAGACTAAAAACAGGCGCATGAGGAACATAATATGTGGAGTATTAAATTACTTATGAGAATCATCGATTGGTTTAGTGTTTGAAATTGTCCTTTTCATTTTTATAATAGAAGTTTGATTCTTCACTATCTAAAGTAATGATCGATTTCCGGCCTCTCCCTATTCTTTGGCCTTGGATCCAAAATATTTTTAAAAAGAAAATATTATGATTATATAACTATTTTTCAGAATTTTAATTGAGTTGAGTCTTTAATATAAAATTTTATTAAAGATACTAGCCAACACGACATAAAGTTCCTTGAAAAAGATATTCAACGAGAATACTTCAAATATTTGTTCTTTAACAACATATATATTATGATTTGTATTTCGCAAATTCTTGCTATAGACGGTCTATAGCATAGACAGGTGTAATGGTGCAGCCTATTTTTACACTTTCCAAAAAAAATAACTGAAATTTCCATTGGGCTGGGCTGGGCTGCTGAGAATGTTGTCTATGCCATAGACAGTCTTTTAAGAGACCTTCTGCTTATATTTACGATAAATTTATACATCATCGCCAACTCTTAATACCTTGTTCAAAATAAAGTCTAAATTCAACAAATACATATCATAATAAACGAAAATGAATACTTTTCATTAAATAGTCATTAAATTAAGATATTTTAAGCACTCAAATAAAAATTAGTTTTTTTTTCTTTGTAGACACTAGACACAGAATATTAGGTTACTAGTTGCTTAATTTTGTTTTATTTTGAAGCATGATGAGAGATTCTCTGTACTTCATCTTGAACCACCATCTGATTGCCTCCAAACTCCATATCATCCTTCAAAAAAGACAAAGAGTCAAATTAGCAAGACTATATTACCTTGTTTCAAAAATTAACTTCACTTTCTTTTTTTTTTTCAATCTGTAATATTGAATTTGTTACATTTTTATTTTTAGTCATGATGTTTAATCTTTCTTAAATTCTCATTTACTCATTTAAATTATATCTTATTTACATTTTTCTTTCATTTTTTCTATAAAAATATAAAACTTTATTATCACGTATAACTTTTTTTTGTTGATTTTTACCGAATTAGCTGTCAAATAGTGCAGCTATTACAATTTACAACAGCAAATAGCCCGGTAGAATGCACCAAATACATAATAGATGTTATGTTTTTCTCTAAATTTTCTTAGCTTATTAAATAATACTCCTATGCAATTTTTATTATGTAATATTGCAAATATTCTTTTTACCAAAAATCAATTTAAAATTATCTATTAATTATCACGAACAAAAGTTAAAATACGGTTTATCAAACGATGTATTGGGTACTCTTAATTTTACCAAAAATAAATTTAAAATTATCATTTTACCAATAATAATAATGATGTTTAGTGAGCTGAAGACCATCGTCCAAAAGCAATCAAATATTACAATTATTCAACATCTATGACGTAATAATTACAGAATAACAAGATAAATACAAGGTACTCTTAATTTTTTTACAACAATTGACTTATTAAATATAACTTACAGAACGTAATCCACAATTTTTACAAATAAAATGTTTTTGAGAAATTCAAAGACCTTTAAAAAGCTCCATCAGTAAGTAAGACGCTTCGAGCGTAGTATACTGGTAGTATACTTGTATAATGATCTAATATAGTACAATAGGTGTAATATAATACAATAGTGTAAGCGTTTGATATGGCATTTTGTTTGAAGGTTTCATATTAGGCCACAAAGACGAGGCCTACTACAGAATTGTCTTCCATTGGCTTTCACCAGTGCCATAACTCCAGCGGTTACACCAGCCCAGAGAACAGACGACACAAACTGGTGTGCGTTCCGACCCACTAAAGTATAAAAGAAGAACAATGATTAATCGAGATGTTTTTGATGGGTTATATATAAGCAATTAAGCATATAGTGAAAGCAAGATTGGATTTGGCTTCCGAACCTTGGTTGAGAGAAAATGATGTAAATGTCAGGCCTCCGATCAACAAGGCTGAAGCCACTGGAAGATACTGCAATGACATGAAGTCATAGAGATTAGGAGAAAGGACTACTACATTATATATCACATATAACTAGAGGAAACGAAAAGAAATCCGAGAATGAATTTTTAGACTTTGTATATGATCAGAAGATGATCAGAATCAGTGTAACATAATGTCAGCCTTCTGAATTCACGATTCGCTCAAAATGACTCTAAAATAGCCCAAAACCGACCATGATTCGCTTTTTTTAATTCGCGATTCGCAAGGAGATTAGTGAATCATGTAATATGATATGAATACATATAGCAAGCTTTCTAGGTCGAAAAGAATGCTGTCAAATAATTCTCCACTACGATTTTCTTGAACTTGGAGTCATACTTTGAGAATGATGTTCTTTTCCTCTTTTGTCGTTGAAATCAACATGCTTTCTTTTAAAAAAAACTAAAAATTCATCTCAAAAGCAATGTTCATACGATAATCCGAGAAGTAAGGTTTACTCAGAAACTCACAGAAAGAGATTCGAAGGCATTAAGTTGAAACGGTGAAGGATTATTTCTGCCAACAGAGTAACGACCACTGATGAGATCAATTGCATCCTGATAAAAGACAAGACTAATCTTAGAAAAATATTCTTTACTCCCAAAATAACAAGAAATCAACATTGCAAAGAATGCCATGGTCGCTTGCCTGTCTGACACCATCCTGAAAATTATTCAGATAATATCTTGAAAGCGCACTCATTCCATCTGTAATAAGTCCCCCAAGAGTCTGCTTTCCATATCTGCAAATCCATTTCGCGTTACAAGGTAGATATTTAGATACCTACTACAAAATGTCCGACTTATAAAGATGATGATTTATACCTTACGAGGTCTCTCTTGAGGGCATGGGTACCAGTATATTCTATGCTTAACTCATCTCCTTGTTCAACCCACACTAACAGCATCAGCAGATAAGCATCCATAGAATTAGAAAATTTACAAAGCCTTCCATTAAACGTTGTCGGGCTTAAATAAAACTAGCTACAGAGAACTCACAGATTTTAAACTTGTCGTACTCATCGGAACAGGTAGAAATGGTATCTTCAGAAGAAAATACGCCCATTCTCCTTAATTGTATATCTAATGATATTCGAGCAAGATAGCTCTACATGTAGAAAGAACACATGGTATATGTCAGAAAGAATATATAAAATGCTAGAGTCCAAACTGTTTCAACATAGTTTTGAATCAATTTAGTAAGTCTTCAATAAGCATCAATGCACATTAAGTAAACAAACAACGGTCTTTTAAACCTGGGTAACATTTGTTCGATCAAGGCAGTCTATGCAGTTAGATCTAACGACTCCGTTTTGTTCTTCCAGCACTTTTTCGTTTATATCAACAAGGAAGTACCTGCTCATAAAGAAAATAAATAATGAGGATAAAAATTGAGCAGTGAAACAGGAAGAGGAACATGATCCATAAGAACGCTACAGACAATTTAAACCTATAATTACCCCTGGTTTCCAAAATCCTCTGAAATATCATCGTAGAGAAGGTGCAGTTTATCAAAATTTGAGTTACCACATATGCTGTGGAAGCGGAAGGCGACATATCTGCTAGTCCACCATGTACACTACATAGTTAGAAACACGAAGTGAAGAGAATCCATCTAATTAATCAAAGTGGTACAAAGTCTGTAAAATAAGGTCAAAACATGAGTGAAAAAGTCGTAATTGAAGGAAACTTGAAAAAAATGTTAAGACTCTTGTTTTGTTGCAGGAGGAACACCAAGACTCATTTACTAGTAGCTTAATTACTTAACAAATCAACCTGAAACTCCAAGAACCATTTGCAGATCAAAATTCCAGATTTTACACAAGTTTTGGCAGAACACCGTGTACTACATCTTCAACTGAATTTAAATCTATCACCAGGCCTTTTTATTACATGTACACCATCTGAATCAGTTATAACTTAAAATGCGCAGCAGAGAAAGTCACCTAACGTTTGGCAGCTTTTCCATTTCAGCAGCATATGCATTACTAAGTTTTCCTTCATCACCATGCTAGAAAAGTAACAAAAGGGCAAAGAACTGTCAAATTCAAATCATTAAAAAAAAAAAACAAATGTATGTTTAAGAAAAAAAGCTTGGCCTTTAAATTTCAAGAGGTATAGCTAGTAGCTACTCAATTGCAATATTCAACAACATTTTAAGAGTTAAAACATAGTTTGCTTATGATATTTTATTGAGTGTATAGAACATTAACTATCGGCATAGAATTTTGTTCGACTTGTTTGTACCTTAAGTATTAGAGAAACAAATTTCAAAAGATTTTGAGCTACAATGGGATCTACTCGAAACTAAACAAGCGGAAAATTTCAGCTCAAAGTACTAGGATGTAAAGTAAATTAAAATGGAAACAGAATTATAATAATAGGTTACGTAGATCAAAACATAAAAAGTGCAAGCAATAGAATAATTCTTTCAAGAAACTTATTTTCTCTGTCTACCAAACCTATGTGTCCACATTTCACACCTATAACATTTACATCAGTGTACTGTAATTGAAAATACAATGAATTGGGCCTCCAAATATAAGTTAGTTACTCTAGTCCTTCAATTGCATTTCATTCTTTATAGACCAAATAACTTATGTTACTCAAACTCATTATTTCACGTAAAGTATATATGAGAATTTCTAAGATCTTTGACACTTAATTCTGTTCCCAAATCATGGAGAAAAAGGGTTGAACTATATACTTGATCATGTACCCGTGACCAGTGATGAATTTAGAAATTTGGAACAGGGGTAGCGGAAAACTGGAAATATTACTTATTTTATAAAAAGAACTCAAATATTAAAAAAGCCAATATAAAAGTATGAAAAGAATCATTCTAATTGATCTTGACAAGTTTTCATATTTTGAAATCGACTTATAATTGCATCCAATTTAACATCTAAAAAAAATCTTCCTCAAAAAAGTTTTCATAAAAAATATTTTTATCACTAAACATTCTCATAATAATATATTTTTTGATTTTTATAAATTATTTTCTTGTAAATAAAAGGACCAATATATCTCATAAGGCGTCAACAAAAAATAAATTAGAGTTTCAAAATGATTACATAGAATAGAAAAATAAAAAATGAAAAGCATGTCAAAGAGGTTGAGTCTTATCAAGTATTTTTGTATTTCCCGGGTTTAATTATTCATGGGTTACGGGCCAAAGTTTTCGAGTTATAATCTAACTGAATTTCGATCGAATTTCAAGTTAATTTGGGTCCAGCTCCAATAATTTTTTTTTTTTAATCTTTTTAGGAGTTGCACCCGAAATCCCTACAGCCATGTGGAGCCACCAATGCCCATGACTGACACAAGTACCTTAACTGGGGCAATATCGCACTGCACAATCCAATGCAAGTTGCTCATAAATGAAACCAAAAATCGAAAGAGAATCAAAAACCAATATATTTTTATATTGGTAATAGTAACAAGTGAAGGCAATCTTATTCTTACTTCATCAGTTAAGTCTAGTGCCAATATCTCCCCATATCTTTGGGATAAATCAAGGAAATGGCGCTCCACTACATTTGACTGAAAAGAAAGAAAGGAAGTTACTAAAACTAATTACCCAAGAAAACTCAATATAAATGCTACAAGTAGAAGCTATACCGTGTCTTGATGATTGATAATGTTCAATCGTGGTTTGTAGCTCAAATCCACAATTTGCTCCCAAAGAAGTGGGATTGAACCTCGGACCTGGAAAATCAATATTTGAAAAAAAAATTATGAGTATCATTATCAATAGATAAAGATATACAATGCATCATAAAGGTATCATCATAACACAGCTATTCAACCTCCTTTAAGCTTCAATCTTATTGAAACAAGAATCTTGACTATATAATACTAACTAAACAGCCCGGAACAATTTAGAGTAACCACACTTTTTAGACATTGAAAGAATAAAAAATTTTGAATGACTGCTAGGCCTCATAAAACAAAACTACTAATAAGTTCAGCTAAATTCAGTTCAAAAGTAACAAGTGTGGTTCAGTACTTGTAATTTGTAAGAGAGGTTCAACAGTTACAAGTACTTGTTCTCTTAGATTTTCAATAATTAAAATTACTTTACATCAGTTCTGAACTTAAAAGGTCAGTTAAATTCAGTTCCCTTCAACAAAATTCAGTTAACAAGAACAAAACCTAAGTGATTGTCATTAATGCATACAAACTTCAAACCAATTATGCATGTGACTCATCAAATAAACAAGAACAGGCCAACTCCGAAGCAGAATCATTATTCATTAGTGCATCCAACTTCAATGCAGAATATAAAAAGAAACAATAAACTAACACTGATAATCTAAAACTCTTCTTCTCAAAAGAGAATTGAATTATTGATGAGCTTATTGCTTACTACAGCATATGAATTTCATATTCAAGAAACATAGGCTAATCTAACAAAACAGGGGGAGTCTGCAGTTGCAAAGCAAAACAGAACATTGAGCAGATTTGTTTAAAAAAATAAGCAAGATATTGATTAGACATAAATACCTGCAAAAAGGATGACCTGAAATCCTTTGATTCCAGCAACTGCTCTGTTTCAATGAAATTAGCTGCATCTCCCTCCAAGTTAGCTCCCCTTCTCCACATTCTGGTACCTACCGTAATATAACGTAAATATTAAAAAGATATATAGCCTTATAGCTCGAGTAACAGGGTAAATCAGAACTTCTTATACCTAGCCGCCGCGTACATCGTCTTGATATCAATGTTATGGTAACAGGAGCATTTTTTAATGTCAACTCTGCAGTTTGGAAGCTTGAATCTTTTGTTAAGAAAATCATGACAGTTCCATTAAAGGAGTATGTTGGTTTACCATTGGAACATATAGGTACAGAAATGCTCGCATACTGCAAGGTGAGGATTGAAAAATTTAAATTCTTACATGACAATTAAAAAAAGAGCACTGAAAGGATATTTCCTTGCACCAGAGGCATAATGAATCCATCAAGCTGTAACACAAAGTGAAAGAAGTTGAAATATTAGCTACTGGTGTAAGACTTGCACCCAAAACCATAATACAAGAGATCAAGAAATACAATATGAAGAATCATAGAACAGTTACCTTACACTCAATTAGCTCATCCAGAAGAGCTCTGTTCCATACAAATCGGGGATCAGCCTAGATTAGATAACAGATCAGACATGAGACAGACGGCTGTATCAGTTTCTTATAAACACAAAATGTACCAAAAAACAGAGTGTAGAAGCTAAATAAGGTAATGGCCTCTCAACTTTTTACGGGGATATTTTGAACCATGAGTAGTAAACTAATAGTAAAGTAAATTTTACAGCACGATGCTAATAACTACTCCCTGTATATCAATTTAATTGATACATAAGGAATTTGGCTCATTTTCTTGTAGTGTAGAGTAGGTGTTGAAAAGTTAGGGCTGAAGATTGAAACGGTAGGGTTGAATAGTAGACTAATGAGGCAGGCTGCAGCACGGAAGTAAAAGTTCAACTAGATCTATAGAGTAATTGAGTTTAAGTAGATAAGGTAAACTCACTATAAAAAAGAAACGTATCTATTAAATTGAAAAGACATAAAAAAAGAAATATGTATCAAGTAATTTCGGAAGAAGGGGGTACAAATGATTATTTCTAAAAGTGGAAGTAAAAGAATTTGAAGACCGAGAGTATACGAAGATGTTTTTGAAACACGCATAATGCTGTCAATTTGCTTGTCCCAAAAAAATTAGATTACACAAGAAGAGAAATGGGGAGAATGAATCACAAGTGTGGATGATTGCAAAACAGGAGATGGAAACTAAGAGCATAAGACTTCATAGCTGAGAAATTTGAGCTCTTCTAGTCTGGGCATACATTGACCTTTTTCACTTATCCTAAATCACAAGCCATGAACTTCTTACAAGAGAAAGAGAGTAATAGAAATAAAAAAAAATAGAAGTGTGAAATGTTACTATTTTTTGCACTTCCAAGTCAACTTGACATCAAAAAGAGATACAACAAAGCAGAAGATGTATAAATGTATTTATGAACTGAAGAACTAGCCATCACTATGCAAGTAACAATGAAACTATTGTCACTATGATCTGAAAGGACTATGAAAACAAAGAGCAACTGTCAAGTGTCAAGTGTTCCATTGACTTCACCCACTTCCAAAAGCTGAAAGCTTAACTGAAAAAACCTCTTGATTCATCTCTTTTTACTTTTTTTTTTTTTATAAAATGTGCTAAGGTTCCCTTTTCACTGATTGATTCTTGTTTCATTCTCCAGCTTTTTCTCAAACCTCCCTGTAACTACACTACAATGCTAGGCCTATTTACCACTCCCACTTATGGCTAGTTCATTGCAAGATCTCTCACCAAACTGTTTGAATGTATGAAAGATAAAACATTTTTGAAAAGGGATGACAAAAGGAAAATAGAACCCATAGAACCAAGATACATGAACAAAAATACTGTTAACCCACATTCTAGAAACCCAATGAAAATGATTTCCAAAGTGGAGATATCTTATTTTAGGAGCCATGTATAACATGAGTTATACATGTAGGCAAATAGTCTTATGGATTATGTGCCTATATAAAGCTATAAGCATTAAATTTGTTAGTCGAGATGGTATTCGATTGCGAGATTAGGAATTTTTGACAAAAGACACGCGTCAATTGATGTTATACATGAGCAGTCGTTCCCCATTTAGTTGCTTGTAATAACCCTTAGGGCCACAAACAACATCTCCATTCAAAATATAATCACCAATATTCATACTCAGTTATTCCTTAATCCTACAACTTACAGTAGATAAAAGTTATAGAAATACAAAAATGACTTACCTGCTTCCAAATTGGTTTGGTCATCCACCCTTCAGCCAACTTCAACCTTCTCTGTAAACTAGTATTGTAAAATGGTCAGCTAAGCCTAAAACATGAGTATTGGTGAAGTCTAATCATTTATGTTGCACGTAACATGACAATGTGTTCTATAATAATCACGATAAAGATTATGGAGATTGGAGAATACAAAAAGGCAGCATACTTCACAGTTATATCAGTTTCGTAGGAATAATATAATCCTGGAGTAGATTCCACAACTCTCAACAAATTTCTAAAGTATGCCTCATCTTTTTTCTGCATGACACATAGATTTTTCAATCAAGAAAATGCACATGAACCATGGGAAGAAGAAAATAAAGAGAGTAATAAGAAAGCAAGACCTTACTTCCTGAGTACCTAATTCCTTTACAGCCTGATTACAAGGCAAGTATTTCATAGATTCAACTCGGAAAATAGGGAAACCGTGATATTTGCCCACTTCCTTAGAGGATGTTATTACAAGTATATACATACCTGCAGAGAAAAATGTGAACAGAAATCAGACAACAAATGTACATAAATTTACATAAGTTCCTATGTTTTATCAGGAAACTAGTTCATGCAACCAAATGTCCCATGGATGTTATCAATTGTTTTCTTTTTACTGCCTCATTTTCACTTATTCTTTCTAGTGAAGACTACAGGGAGCCACTAGGTTCACACCATCATTGTTCCCAGACAATAATTAGTAATGTTAGCTTATGAGCACAGCTGAATGTTAAAAAGACAAACACAGGTATACTACATTTCTCTCACTGTCAAATTGATACAGCAGCATATACAAAATGGAAGAAACAGATTTACATACCAGCAACTAAACGAATGGTTCCAACTACACCACATATTTTAGAAGTCTTGACAGGGTTTTCCACAACATCATCACCTGCAAAAATGGAAAGCAAAATCAATTGCCACTATGCACACAAAACAATTCATCCGCCAAGAATAACAGAATATATATTTGGATTTACACAACAGGACCTTCTTAAGTAGTATACTGTACTAGGAAAATGGAGCAGCCATCATAATAGGGTCTTTGAATTAAATATAATCATATGCTTACTAGTGCCGGTTTGGAGGAGTGGGTAAAAGTGCGATCACCAAAGGACCTACCTAGCACAAGAACCCAAAACACAGAAAATGTCCCTTTTATTGTTAATAAACTCTTTCTTATTTGATTGATGTAACCCACACTTATAACATGTTCTTATGATTGAAATGCTTATTTTTCTTTTGTATATGATGGCCTTTATTTACATTTTAGGTAAGGCGCCTAAAAGTCAAGAACCGCGTCAGTTCTTACCATGTTTACATACTACCGCTGTTGGCTACAATTCCCCCTTTGTGAGAGCTTTTTGGGGGGAAGTGTAACTATCAAATGTACAAGAGTATGGTAAAACACTAAAACATTACAAATACAATGCCTAAAATGCGCCAGGCATGGTAACGGAAATGAATGTAGCTCCTTCGTGATTATCCTTAAAATATTCAAATCACAAACGGAAACCAACTTATATGGAGCAGCATCCCATTACTAAGTTTCTATCCTTAGCACGAAGTACAGTTGATTTCTAATCTATAGCACAATCTTCTAACATTTTAGGAATTTGAAAGAAAAAAGCATAGAAATGTAATTGACGACACTGTTTCAAAAGATTTTCTGAATGGGAAATATAACAGACAAAATCAAGATTGTAATTTTCAGTAATGAAAAATAGAAGAGAAATGATCTTAACTATGAAGTGGTTGAATATCGCCATTAAAGAAATTTGCGGAGAATCCATGATTAGGAGAAGTAACAGCTCTAATCACAAACTTATCCTTGAACTCAAGTAGCTCCATTTCATCGAAAAGACGAAAATTAGTGGCCGACAAAGGAGGAGTCGAAGGAGAAGAAGAAGATTCTGATTCTTCTTCAATCACCATTTCTGTTTTTTCGAATTGAATCTCAGGAATTGAAGATTATGAACAATTTTTCTCTGATTAAGAAGTTTTAAACCCTAGAAAGTAGAAAACACGAGAATAATTGAGAAATGATGATGCAGAATAAGAAATTTAATGGCGATTTTATGGATGTGAAAAATGGATAAGTCAGAAGATCTTCAAGTCAGTTTGCGCAATTTTACAATGACACAATTTTATCTGTCACGGAATTGTCCGTTAAGGTTAGTGGTGTTCAAAATAGATCAATGACCGGATAGAAATCCGACTTTATAACTGAATTTGATTTGACCCGACTTAAAATTAGGTCTACAATTATGTAAAAACCAATGTGAACACAAAATTCAATTTTGAACCGACCCGAAACAACTGACCCAAAATTGATGATCCGAATGAACATCTCTAGTTACAGTTTATAGAAATACAAAGTAATTGTCTTTTTTTTTTTGTAAGAAACCAACTTACGATGTTAAAAAATCTCTACTTCTACACATAGTTCGTACTTGATTTCGATTAATCGAGTCAATTTTAGACAATTATAGGTAAGATGCTATAACGACATTTATTAATCAATTTGAATGAGTATAAATGTATAATGGGTTATGAAATTTTAGTTTCTGTTCAGATAACTTATGTTCAGTAGGAAAATATAAATTACTATTTTTCTCTTAGCTTTCAACAAATAAATTGTTGGCCCAATTCAAATTAACATAAATTATTCGACAATCGAATATAAATTCACAAACTAAATGTGGACATTATTAATTGTAAAAATTTCGGTTATTTAACAGTGACTTTATTATTAATTTAAACCCACTAGATATAAAATCTAGATTCGCCACTATATAGAAACTATATATTCCCTCGATCCTATGAAATTTGCTTTCTCATTGGCAATGGAGGGAATTAAGAAAAATAGATAAAGTGGTATTATATGTAAAAAAAAAATGAGAGAATTGTGTAAATGAAATGTAAAATACGTTAAAAATGTAAATGAATATCAGAGTGTGAGTCAAGATAAAAATTAAAAAATGAGCAAATTAAATAAAATAAACTAAAAAAGAAAGTAGGACAAATTTCATCAATGGAATAACTAAGTTGAAGTTTTGTAGATTTTCCCCTTTAAAGTAGGAAAAATTACCAGGAATATTATAATATTTTGCTTATTTTCCTACAATAATACCAAATTTTGATTAACCATGAATAATACCAACTTATGGGGGTGTTTTCCTACAATATACCTAATATGTTAAAAATTAAACTATAGGTGATTATATGACAAAAAAAATTTAGTAAATTAGTTTATGAACTAAAGTTGGTATTATTCTAGGAAAAACCCCCAAAGTTGGTATTATTCATTGTTAATCAAAAGTTCGTATTATTAAAGGGAAATAAATAAAAGATTGTATTATTCACAGTAATTTTTCCTTAAAAATATTGATTTTATATTAATGAAGATTTAAGGGCCTCCAAGCTGGAAGCCTGTCCTTGCCAACATGCCATTGTACAGCTCAAATAATCTGGATTCTAAAGTATGTAATTATAGTCAAATGATTAACTAACAATATGGAGTACATTTGAATTTTGAACCATCAAAATTTAGGTGTCAATAATTTCAAGCTGACCAATTTTGGTTCATTATGCCATCTTTATACTCATTCTATAACACCAAATCAGTATTATAGTTCAGCACATTGTTTTACAAGGAAAATATTCACTCATTTCAGTAAACTAGTAAGTTCACCCTTCTCATACATGGAGGTCAAGATGTCGCATCCTCCGATTAGTTCACCGTTGACAAAAATCTGAGGGAATGTCGGCCAGTTACTGTAGCTCTTCAGGGTCTCTCGTAATCCAGAGTTATACTCCTCGTCCAGCACATCCACGCTTTCGTAATCCACTCCTTGGCTGTCAAGGATCCCGACTACCCTTTGTGAGAACCCACATAAAGGGGCGTTTCGAGATCCCTTGATGAAAGCGACAACTTTATTTTCTTTAACCAGTCTATCAATAAGCTGTTCTAGCGGAACTGTCAGCTGCATATGGCGTCCAGGAGTTAGACGGAGATCAGACTTCTTCTGAGGTGGTGGACGAAACCATGTCGTGTTCCCTGTCTCATTTCCTGGTGGAACCTTTCCTGTGGCTTTAATGTGTTCTTCCATCCATGATTTCCATGCTTGGGTCAGGGATTCTCTGGTAGGATCATCAACAACACCAACCTACATAAAGTACAGGTTTATGAATGAGAATACAGTACCAATCAATCTCATTTCTTTGATATGAAAATTCTTGATGCAATCATGGAAAAGAGCACAAGCACAAAAAATTCGACTTTTCCGATAACAGCGCAAGTTCATTGATCTTGTGCACACACACATAAACTCGTATAGTCATATTATGTGCGCTATATCTACAATGGACTGAAATCAGATTTAATATTTCTACTTTTACTGCTTCCAAAGTTCACTAGGATCATCTGGTGCATTATTCACCTTAATTTTCTCAATTAAGCCACCAAAGCTAAAACTTGATGTTAAATTAGGCAGGATTAATTGTGAATGCCAGCATATTAACGAGGAGACACGAGGTGCACACACTTTATAAGCCAAGGAGATATATATCATCTCAAAATCATAAAGTTATGGGAAGGACTCCAATAACTTATACACACCATGTTCAATTTGTCGATGTGGGATAATCATCCCAAAACCCCTCACATGCGAACCCCGTCAAGTTCGCATATGAGAGTAATCAATTAAATAATTCTTTTCAGACCTTATTTTTTATTTTTGATCGAACCATCGGCTATAATACCATGTTAATAGTCAAAAACCACACCTTGCCACCAAGCCTCATTGTAGTAACAATCAACACAAACACCATAATACTGATCTTGTTCTTCCAGTTCAAAAAATGAAGGGCTTGGTCTTATCCTTCCTCGCTTATGAGTGGTAACGTTTTTATCGGTTGTACAAACTTCTACGGTTTCACTTGCAAGGATATTAGAATATTTCACTAGGTGAGATCCAGTATCACTAGAAATGAATTCACCGGGATGTCAGGATCCTTGAAGACCACCTTGGAGACTTCTAACCTCAACTTTTGAGCCTATGACAAGCAAACTCTGAGGAAATAATTGCCTCTTCTTTTATTGGGATTTGAATCTTCCATAAGTGAGTTGTACGTCCATCTTTTGATTTTACAATTATATTACATATGTCCAAAAATTTACAAAAATTTTTAGGACAGTACATTATTTTTAGTGAAACCATAAACTCAACATAGAGATTTTATAAAATTTTAGAGTTTTAAATAATCGATAAATACGTTACCACACATAAGCGACGAAGGATAAGACCAAGCCCTTCATTTTTTTGAACCGAAAAACATGATCACTATTATAGTGTTTTTGTTGATTGTTACTACAATGAGGCTTGGTGGAAAGGTGGTTTTTAACTATTAACATGATATCAGAGTCGAAGGTTTGAGCAAAAATTAAAAAATAGTAGATCCGAAAAGAATGACGTTTCTACTTTAATTGATTACTCTCACATGCGAACCATGTGAAGAGGGTGTTGGGATGATTTATCGCACATCGATAAATTGAACATGGTGTGCACACTTTATAAATTATTGAAGTCCTTCCTCCCATAGCCATATGGTTTTCGATATTATACCCTTTACTTATGAAATGTGTACACCTCATGTCTCCCGTTGATGTGGTGACATTCATAATAAGTTGAGCCTAAATTTAACACTAGAAATATAAAACACATTTCAATGATTTCAGCATCATAAACTTGATCCAAAATTTATGTTGTGCGACAGCGGAAGCAAACATCGAAAAACAATAACGGAAAGCAATAAAGATTCAAACAAACAATAAAGAAAATCACACCAAGAAATTTAACGTGGTTCACTATCAATGTGATAGCTACATCCATCGGCACCGAGAATAAATTATTCACCGTAAATCGGGAGATTACAAGATGAACAAGAAGCCACAACAATGGCTCTCCAAGCTTTTTCTCTCTTAGTTTTCCTCACTTTGTGTTGCATCCCCTAATTCTAATTACAAGAGGCCTTTATATAGTATACCACTAAATAAAGAGAAAATAGGTTAAGTAAATCAAAAGAAATCTGTCAAAAACCATGAATAACCATCTGAAATGTGGAAAAAACCAACTTCCCGCAAAAATCGCAGTGCTTCGCGCCCGTGTAAAACTCCACGGCTCGCGCACTGCTTTCTGACCAAAACAGAATACACTCCGCGCCCCGCGTAGTATTCCGCAACCTGCGCATTTCGACCCATCTCTTGATTCATCTTAAACCCGATCTTAGACTCGGTTCGACTCACAGAATCCCAACAATTTAAAGTACTAATTAATGAAATTTGATATATTTTTTAAGTTTATCTAAACAGTTTCACATACTGTTGTGAATGTAACTTGAGTGCACATGTGTGTATTCATGAGTAGGATGAAATCCTATGGTTGAGTTAATGGGTGTATTAAGATGGAGTCTTAATGTGTGTTTTATGTAGAGTTTAATTGGTGTTTTGAATGGACACTTAATTATGGGTGGTATGATGTTTTATGATGTAATAAAGAGATACTTTTCTATGTGGGAAGTCAAGAGGACTGCCAGAAGCCTACCTAATGCTCGCTTAACCAAGCGAGCTCCTCTGCTTGGTCGAGCAGCAAGACATAATGTTTTCAGAGGCTATTGATCTTCCGCTCGACCCTCTTGGTCCGCTCAACCGGTCGAGCGGTTCTTCTGACGTGCATAGGATGCTATTTTTGGCTCTTTTAACTTCTTGGGAAGTTACAATATCATTCAACTCAGCTGATCAATGGTGTTTATTATGTTATTTACTCACAATAATTGTCATTTGTAAGTTGTAACTCCTAGAGTATCTAGTATCTAGCACTATAAACACATAGCCTTTTGTTTATCCCCTACTCAAGTAAGAGTGTTTTCTCATTGAAACAATACAAGCAAGCAACTACACACCACGGAGGACGTAGCCATCATTGGATGAACCTCCTTAAATCATTGTGTCACTTTTACAATTTTATTTTTCGTTCTTACATTTGCTAGTTCTATTTTCATCAAGGTTCTTAGCATTGCATCGATCCTAACAATTATTTCACATACCTTCAAAATTTTAATAGTTCAATATATATTTTTATTGTTATCAAGGGTCCTGCGTAAGTAAAGGTCATATAATCTCAAAACAATTAACCAACAATTAACCAAAACAATACAAAAAGGTATATACCTTTATCGAGGAACATAATTCTGGCACTTTCTTGAGGTGAGAATCAACACTAGCGGCGACATTCTTTGACAATCCAATAAACTGAAGCTCGCCATCGGAATCATAGACCGCATAGACACCGGCATCAGAAGTCAAGTCTCCACCATCGGCCGGCGACAAGGAGATTGAACCTAGTTCCGAGAGTTTCTTGAGAGCTGAAACAACAGAGAGAAAACGAGGCTTATGCTTCGTGATGGTTGTGCTAATAGTAGTGTGTTTTAGAGAGAGAAAGCTGTGTGTAGTGAAGGAAGATGGAGTGGAAGGAGAGAGAAGAGACAAGGTTGGAGATGGAAGACGTTGAAGAGAATTTGAAGAGGTTATACGAAGTGATGGAGAGATTTTAGGGGATATCGAGTTCATTGTCGCCACTTTTGAAGATAGATAAAGAGAATGAGAAATGGAAGGGGTAGAGCTCTCTTTAGTTTGGGGTTGTATTGCGGGTGCTATGCCCTATGATTGCTAAACCTTGGTGATTACTCGTAGGCCGTAGCCTTGTGGGTCCTAATCAGAGGTATTCAATCGGGTCATCCGGTTGATTTCAGGTCAGGTGTTTCAGATCGTTTAAAAATTGAATTTTGTGTTCACATTGGTTTTTACATAATTTTAGATCCATTTTTAAGTCGGGTCAAATCGGATTCGGTTATAAAGTCGGTTGTCTCTGTTTTAAACACCTCTAGTCCTAACCAAATATCCCAATTAGAAAGAGATGTTCACTCGGTTTTCAGGTAAGTGTTCCAGGTCGGTTTAATATCGAGTTTTGTTTTCACGTTGATTTTTATATTATTTTATATTTATTTAAAAGTCAGGTCAAGTCAAATCTAGGTATAAAAGTTGGGTAGTTATTAGGTTATTGGGTCTGTTTTGACAGCTCTTGAGAAACTAAGAAATTAAAAAGTAGTACAATTATGCCCGATATTCATCTATTCCACCCAATTAGCATCTATTTCGTTTTGCTTAAATTTGTGAGAGACCGCCTTAATATGAGACAATACAATCGGGCCCGATCCATAAACCAAAAAATTTAAAATAAAATTAGCCCTTAATGCAAAATTTTAAAAATAAAAATTTAATTTTGACGATATCAATTCGGACATCACAAATGTGATCAAATTTCAACTTAGAGTAAACCCTAAAATAAATAGATCAATTGAAATAAAAAATTTTAATTTTGACCTAAAAGTGATCAATTTTGACATTAAAATAATCTACTTAAAAGTTTATGACCTTAAATGGGTCAATTATTTTAAAGTTAACAATTTCGACGTTAAAATGATCAATTCAGATTTTTAGACCTTAAAGTGATCAATTATATATAAAGTGATCAATTAAATAATCAGTTATAACTTTTAAAAAGAATAAATAAAAAAAAATCAATTTTGAGCTAAAAATGATCAATTTTGACATTAAAGTGATCACTTTTCACTTACAAGTTATTCAACTTGAATGGATTAATTATTTTAAAGTCTTTAATTTTGACATTTAAGTAGTCATTTTAGACATTAAAGTGATCACTTATATATAAAGTGCTCAATCAAATCGTTAGTAATATAACTTATAAAAGAAATCAATTTTGACCAAAAAAATCAATTATGACGTTAAATTTGTCAATTACTAAGCCCATATTGGAAAAAAACTATATTTAGGTCGATTGGGCTATTGGTATTAATTTGAGATGGTCACTCCCAAGACATGTTTTTATTCTGAGTTATTCAATGTCGGCTACCTCACTCCCTCCTAAACATTTTTTTGTGTGTGGAAATTTGGGTTGATGACCATAACCATGATCCCAGCACATTCTTTTAATTTCAACCACACATTTAAACTCTTTTTTAACATCGTTTACACATTTAATTCTCTCTTTATTTAATAATAATAATATATATTTTTACAATTTTTCATACTTTCTTTAAAAATCAAGTTCTTATTTTTTGATTTATATCCAATGAAGAAAGGGACGTATATAAGTCTAGTTGCAATTAATTCACTTATGCTATATTTGGGAATGATGACTCATTTAAAAATATAAATTTGACTCAAACTTAGCTAGTGTTTGACAAATTTATAAGTCGAATTAATTTCGAAACATCGAATTTACTTTAAAATCTCTATTTTTAATATATTATTTTTTTTGAATAAAAAAAATAACCTTCCACTAGCTACATGGAGAAAACGTGAGACACCCAACTCACTCCTTAATAAAACAAATAATAAAAATAAAATAAAATAAAATCAACCTTCATGTTTAATTCTCCCTTTATTAGTACAATATAATCAGAATTGTAGATTCACCATTTATTAATCCATAATCACTGTAGATTCACCCTTTGTTGATATATAATCACTGTAGCAATGATATATTATTTTATTCCTTAAATGCTATTAAATATTTTATTTAGAGTGAGGATTATAATTCAATATGCGCAACCTTATCCTTGTTATTGGTAATAAAAATATTGTTATCAATTGACCATTGGAAGCAAACTAGCTATCATCATCTACAATTTCACATAAATAAGAAGTAAATATGATTTAATAAGTCATTTTTTACTATAATTCATAACAATATCTGAATCTGATATCATATCTGCAAAATATAAATCTTTAACCCATTAAAATAAGATATACAAATCCTTTAATAATGACTATATACTTACTGCTCTAGTGGTAAAATTGATCGTAATTATGGACTGATCTGATCACTTTCCTAATCCAAACCTTGTTTTCGAGCGAGATATTAGACTGATAATAATAATAATAATAATAATAATAATAATAATAATAATAATAATAATAATAATAATAATAATAATAATAATAATACTTATTTTATTAAATATCTTAAAAATATAAATAAATAAAGGGTTTAGAAGAAGGGTGAAAAACCTACCCCAACCATTTCAATTCCTTTAGCTTTACATTTACTCAACAACCTATAAAATAATTCAATCATCTACCACTTTTTTGTATGTGTCTTCATCATTCTCTATATTTTCTAACAACTAACAAATTATAAATTAACCCCCCAACCCATCAATTATTTTCTTCTTCTTCTCCTTATATCTTCACTAATAATCTCAATATTAACAATTTAGCTTATTAATTACTTATTCCTTAATTTCATCAAAATGATGAAATCATATAGAGGAAAACTACCTCTTCCTATTATTGTTGGAATAGTATGTGTTCTTGCATTCTTTGTTTTCTTGTATAATCAAAGAATGATCCTTCTTTCTTCTACTTATCTTGTAAGGATTAGCACTTGTGCTAGACAATCAACAGGTAATTCTAAAGGTTTTCTTTTGTATAGTATCATGCATCCATCCATATATATAAATATAATACTGCTCTGTTCGATTTAGGGTCGTTCCTGACCATAGGCAAAGCAGACACTTGCCTAAGGCCCAGAGTTAGAAAGAGCCCTAAAATTAGAAAATGCTAGTTGATAAAAGTATACATTTAAAAACTTGCAATTTATGAGTAGTTCTTTTATCATTTAAGAATTATATGATACGTCTACAATTTCAATGCTAATTATAATATATGCAGGGTCATCTTTAACATCCGTTTAAGTTTAGAATCGACCCTCCATTAGAGGGTCTTCTCCTTACAGTTTGCCTAGGGCCCATACATTGCCGGGAACGGCACTGGTTCAATCCCTTTAAGTTTGTTATTGAAAGTGATATGTTATAAAGAAAAATGTTATTTTCATTAGCAAATTTAAATGGGCAGAATAGTACGTAGATTGTAACTCATTTTGTAACACGACATATATATTTGTCTATCAGATTCGTGTATAATTACATAAGAGTATATTTGGACAACAATTGTACATCTGGCATACATGGTGATCATGAATAGAGGTATTCAATTTGTCGGAGTCCCATTAAAAGTTTATCACCTAATCTATTAAGATTATGCATGAATTTTGTTCTTAAAAATTAGATGGATAGTCAAGTATTGGTTTGGTTGTATAAAATTTTACGATGCTTATTTATTCAAGTATTATTCCTTTCATGTATGATGTTTAATAGTCTAATTTATTATCTATATATTAAAACCAACTAATTGGATTAGATTTAGTAAGAGGTTGTTGACCCAACCCAATACGTAAATTAAAATCTTTAGTATAGTATAATTCTTTTCAAAATAACTCACATCTCATTTTATATCGAATAAATTATTAAAAATTAATTAACAATGGGTTATGGGTTACTGTATTTATTTCCAATTGGTTTTTAAACGTACACTCATTGAATTCAAACCAAATAAGAAATTTATTATATATATATCATAGCCCGACGATTTCCAATCAACTGAAAACAAAAAATATCTTAAAAGCAATTTATGGGTTTGAATCAGAGGTCGCTTGGATTGAGAGTAGAAAAAGTCAAAATCATTCTTCAACCTCTCTAACAATCAAATTTCTTTAATCATTTACCTAAGTAACTTTAAATTCCTACTTTGACTTTTATTACCCCTTAAATATTTGCTCTCAGTAATTTCGATCCATAATATATTATCCTTAAATAAACTTTGATTTAGAGTAAAGCTAGTGGATCTCTTACATGTAGTAATAAGTTGTAATAATTAGAAAGGAAAAAACATTTAACAATCAGGTTAACCCATGATTCTGTTTTGCTCCTAATTTTGAACTTTTATGCATACATCTTTTTTTTTTCTTTTTATGCTTTTATGTATAATAATGTCATCTAATTAATTTTAATTATCATGAATGTATGGTAATTAATGCAGATGGAACACGAGCAGGAAGAGATGGGATGGAAGAGGAAGATAAACTGGAGTATGATGCAGATATTTGTGATGTAAGTGACGGTAAATGGGTGTTTAATCGGTCAATTAAACCACTTTATTCGGATCGGAGCTGCCCGTATTTGGATAAACAAGTTTCTTGCGTTAAAAATGGACGTCCTGATTCTAACTATCGTTATTGGCATTGGCAACCGGATGAATGCTCTTTGCGAAGGTACACCTACCCCAATAAACACTACAACATGATATATTTAGCGACATTTAATTTAAATGTTGTTATTTTAAATTTCTTATAGTGTATATAGAGGATTTGCTGACCTTTATTAGAGCCTTTAACAGTATATTAAAAAGTCACACTAAAATTTGTAGTGACATAGGATCTAGTTAAATTTCTCACAAATGTCATTATAGACTATATTTCAATTACGTATATGTCACTAAAGACCAAATTAAGTGTAGCTAAATCACTTTATGGTGGAACTTAAAATAAAAACCAATAATTATAACACTAAAAATATGAATTAGTGGCATTTTTTAATGCCACTAAATCCAATGTTGCGAAAAACTAAATTTGTTGGTGTGAAATTTGTTAATTACTACACAAAAGAAAAGTATTGATTGCATAAATAAACTTGATGAGGTTTCACGCTAAACTAATTTGTAATAGAAAAAATAGTCCATCAAAGTTATATGTTAGTCAACATCTTTCTAAATTTTCGACGAGGGATCATATATGGTTATTCACCTAAGAATTCGCATTATACAATCGTTAGTTTCCCTATAATAATATCAACTTATGATTTATCATATAAAATACCCCATTGTAATCACCTTACCCTCTTTGACCCTACATGATCCTTCACGTACCTCCCATTTTAACAAAATGGTAACCGGTTAAAACAGGTTATAAAATTGTATTAGTGCTTTAAATTTAAAATATGCCTAAAGTTGGGAGTTTTGAATAATAATCAATTGTTGGGAGTTTAATATTTAAACCGTGAATAATTGAGAGTTTTTAAAGTAATTATCCCTATTAATTTACACGTTAATTAACTAGTACTAATATAGCTAACCTCTTGTTCATAACATAATTAATTATATAAAGAGTGATAATGGTTAATGAAGTTTGTTAATTACACTCCAGATTTAATCCAGAAAGAGCATTAAAAAAGCTAAAAGGAAAAAGATTATTATTTGTGGGAGACTCATTGCAACGAGGGCAATGGCAATCTTTTGTTTGTTTAGTGGAATCAATTATACCGGATGGGCAAAAGTCCATGAAGCGTGGACGTGCTCATTCAGTCTTCAGAGCCAAGGCAAGTTTTACTTTTTTTAAATTTTAATTACTTATTTGATCGGAAATTTAAAGAGATGTTGACTAATATATAAGTTTGATGTATCAGGGTAGTTTCTGACTCTAGGCAAGATAGACATTCGCCTAGAGCCCATAGATAAAACAGAGTTATATACCTCAATCAGCAATCACTACAACAAATTTAGCCTTTTGCGACATTGGATTTAGTGGCATTAAAAAAATGTCACTAATTCATATTTTTAGTGTAATAATTATTGATTTTTATTTTAAGTTCCACCCTGTAGTGATTTAGCGACATTTAATTTGGTCTTTAGTGGCATATGTAATTGTCACTATAGTCTGTGGCATATGTAATTGTCACTATAGTCTATAGTGACATTTGTGAGAAATGTCATTAGATCATATGTCGCTAAAAGCTTTAGTGTGACTATTTAATATGCTGCTAAAGGGTATAACAAATGTCACTAAATCCTCTATATACACTATAAGAAATTAGAAATAGCGACATTTAAATTAAATGTCGCTAATCAATTAAGAATCGAGTGTTGTTCCGATTGGCTTATTTGTATAACTTTTTCTAGATAAGATTTTGAGTTGGGTTTTCACTGCCTCCTATTCTTAACCTTCATTTTCCCTGGAGAAGTCAACTTATCATGTATTAAAAAAATTAATTAATCCCATGATTTTTTTAACGAAGAAATAAAAAATAATTGCATTTCAAGAAATATATGATGTGACACACTAGCTAGTTAGTTTCTTGTAATCTGGACATCATGTGAATGCTTCATCTTTACTGTTGTTTACTAGTTTGTTTCACCCATTGAGTCCTATTAATCATCCTATCAAGACTAACAAATTAAATATAATATGTTAAAGTAGTGGCATATTTAGAAGAAAAAAAGGAGAATATAAAATAGGAAAATTTGTTCAAAATAATCCCAACCATCACCTATTGGCCAAAAATAATTCCAACTATCAATTATTTTTTAATAATCCCAACTATTCTCATAATTTGTTGAAAACATACCCACCTCTAACCGGCTACAACATGTAAATTTTCCACTTTTTTCTTTCTTTTTTGATTAATAAATGAAGGGGAATGGTTATTTTGAAAAGTAAAGTAAAAAAGAAAAGAAAAATAAGTGAAAAAGTTACATGTTCTAGCCGGTAACAAGGGGGTGGGTTTGTTTTCAACAAACTATGATAATAGTTGGGATTATTAAAAAATAATTGATAGTTGGGATTATTTTTGACCAACGGGTGATAGTTGAGATTATTTTGAGCAAATTTTCCTATAAAATATGAAAGGTGGTAAGACTATATCTAAAAATAATTTTGTAGTAAATTTATTGGAACGAACTAAAATACGAAATAAAACATATTGACCGGCGAACGCTTAAAGAAAAAATTAATGATTTCAGTGAATTTATATTTCCTGAACATAATTAAATTGATCTGTGTTTGTTTTATTTGTTGTGTTGACAGGAATACAATGCAACAATAGAATTTTACTGGGCCCCATTTTTGGTAGAGTCAAATTCAGATCTTAAGATTGTAGCTGATCCAAGGAAGAGGATCTTGAAGGTTGATTCTGTTGCTAAGCATGCCAAACATTGGTTAGATGTTGATTTCCTTGTCTTTAACACCTATGTTTGGTGGATGAGTGGCTTGAAGATTAATTCTTTGTAAGTTTTTCTACTCTCAAATTAATTGTTGCAAATTGCAATGGTAACTGTTAAGTGCACACGTGTTATCCACATGTGAGTTGTTTCACATCGAAGAAAGAGAAGAGTATGCATTACTTTATAAACTTAAGGAGTAACTCGTACTATTACCAATTGATTTTAGTAGTGAACCTTTTTTAGTATGAGTGGACTATTTCTTCTTTTCCTTGTTTGGGTTGCCCAGGCCCATTTTCTTAATAACAATTATTTTTTATCCTTGAGGAACATGTATGTTTTGTCCGCATTTTTCAGGAAATAATAACCTCCATCTAAACCCTACATTGTGTGGGATACTGGGAGTGTCCTATATCTTTACTTTTTTTGTTAGAGTCGAGGGTCTTATAGACCACAACCTTCTTATCTCTTTTGATAAAGAGTATGATCTGTCGTATCTCTTTAGATTTTGATCATAATTTATTTTATAAGCGTGATATATTGAAATTTTATCGGGATTATTGGTACAGATGGGGATCATTTGCAAATGGAGAAGAAGGGTATGAAGCATTGGATGCACCTATTGCATATAGGCTTGCTTTAAAGACATGGGCTAATTGGGTTGATTCAACTATTAATCCTAACAAGACTAGGGTGTTCTTCACTACAATGTCTCCCACTCACATGAGGTTTTCACTCTTTCCCTTTCAACATTAATGCAATTTCACTCAAGTTATTGGCCTACCAATTTTCATATTAGCATGACATTCCTACTTTTAAAGCTTATTAGACTCTAAATAATTTTGTTTTTACAGAATGCTGTCAAAATTTTAATTTTCACCTAGTCAACTCTCTTACTTAAACTCACTATAAAATCAATGTAAAAGTCTATTAAAATTTAACCATTCTTATCATTCTAAGGCGATTTCAGCAAATTTAAATTCCTACAAATTTATATATACATAAACAATAAAAAATTATTGTAAAGCGAAATAAGATCAAATACACATTTACACACAAAAGTTTAGAAATTCGAATCCAATAAGAAATGATTGATCGGGTCAACCTACCATGTTTTATAACATATCCAGGGATATTATGACAAGTAAAAACTTAAACCGAAGATTGACTTCAATATCATGAAATTTGGCTCAATAAGCTTTTGAATATACAAGACAATAAACATGTTTAAATACATAGGTGAAGCCATAAAGGAGCTTGTAGAGGCCTGATCCCACGGTTCACCCTTAAAATCCATTTTTTTAATAGTTAAAAAACATTCATATCACACGTGTTAGGAAATCAAGTTTTCTTAGCAACAACTTTTTAATAGTCTTTTAACTTTTATTTTCTAACTTTGTTCCGTTCAAAAACTCCACATTACAGACCTGTCGAATGGAACAACAAGGACGGCATAAAATGCTTCAATGAAACAAAACCAGTAAAAAAGAGAGGACATTGGGGATCTGGATCCGATAAACGGATAATGCATGTAGTTGCAGATGTATTGGGTAAAATGAAAGTCCCAGTGACAGTCCTAAATGTGACTCAACTCTCAGAATACAGAGTAGATGCACATACCAAGGTGTACACAGAGACAGGAGGTAAGCTGCTGACTGACGAACAAAAAGCAGACCCTTTACACCATGCTGATTGTATACATTGGTGTTTACCGGGTGTTCCCGACACTTGGAATCAAATTTTTCTTTCATTTTTGTGATATTGTGTAACCTTGAAAACAAATATTGGTTGCTTGTCAAGTGATTCAACAACCTTCAATTATAAATAGTGCTTCAAGTTTCATTCCTTTGTATTATTTTTTCCCTATGATTTAAAAATGATTTTTTTGTAGTGTAAATTTAAAAGCGCAAGTAGAGTAATTTTATTTTGAATGTCTAGTTTTGAATTTAGAACTGGGTCAAAGCATGTAACAAGATATCTGTACAACCAAAAAGAAAGCTAAGCAGATGAAAAAAAAAAAAAAAACTTTTCTTCATTTAGGATAGCTAATCTATCTTTACATGTAAAATGGGGGAAATTAATCTTTCATTAGTTAGTAAAAATCAAATTTTTATTACAAAAATAAAAAAGAATGTCTACATCATTTGGCTAAATAATGATTCCTGATTTGATAATCTTTTTAAATCTACCTGAATATGATTATATAAATTACTCTTTTTGTCTTTAAAGATTCAACCTCTCTTCTTTGAATTTGGAGGTGAAATGATGAACCATGGAATTGGGAAAATGCAAATTGGGAATTTTAGGTTCATCCTATAATTTTGGTGGTGAAAGCTGAAGACATTAAACTCAACTTTTCGACCTGCTGTAGCCGATCACAATTTCGGTGGGGGTGTTGTGAGCAACTAAGGTGAAATTTTTCATGAATAATTAAAAGTAGTGATTATTCACATGAAAACGTAATAGGAATTATTCTTAACAATATTTCCAATAAAAAAACTTAATTTAAAATTGATTCAATTCCACCATTAACATCCTAAAATTCTTTATTTATAATTTAATAATTAAAATCTATAAATTAAAATTAATTATCTCAAAACACGACCTAACCAAAAACAATTTCAAAAACACTAATTCCTAAATGAGATGGTCTAACAATGAGACCATCTCTATTGGGCTGACCCAATACACACATTCTGTCTTAAAGTGATCACTTATAACGTTAAAGTAATCACTTATAACTTTGAAATAATAATTTTTCGTAGTCTTTGAGTGATTACTTGTAACCTTAAAATAATCAATTCAAGAAATGGGCTAATACATGGGCCCGTCTCATGATGAGGTGTTCTCATACAAGAAGACTTGTTTCACAAATTGAACCGAAACCTTTTGCAAAAACTTGGGTGAGACCTTTACCTATAACACGCGTCTTATTGGGCTGAACTAGTTGTATATTCCTATTTACCAATTTCACAAATTAAAATGTCAATTTCACTGGTTAAAAGACCAATTTCAAGGACTTGAAATTGGCATTTTAAGTTATGAAATTTGACAATTTTAAGACTTAAAAGACCCATTCCAATACTTAAAAACTAATTTTAAGACTTAAAAGGTCAATTACAGAACATTAAATTTTTATTTTAACTTTAAAATAAAATGACTTAAACATTAAAGTAAATATTAAAAACTTTGAAATTGACCTTTTAAATCTTAAAATTCGATTTTTAACTCTAAAAATTATTATGTCAAAATATTTTAGAAAATTATTGAGCCTAAACCAATTACATGGATAAGACCGTTTCACATAAGAGTAACTAGGAAACTTTTTTTTAGCCATTTCAAAAAAAAAAAAAAAAAAGGAAACTTTTTTGTAGCCTAAGATCCGAATTGGTTTTTGGTTGCATACCCGATACCAAAAATCCAAAATCACCCTACAGGTCGGCATTTCCTACCCTATAAATGCAATGGGTCATCCGCTTTAGCCGTCAACATTAAAATTCATACGGATCTGTTGGTTCTAGAGGTTTCGATAATTTTAGGGTTTTTTGTTTTTTTTTTCTTCTACTTCTACAGGTAAGATATCTGTCCCCAAATTAAGATCGTTCATCCTTTTTTGTTTCTCAGATCAGCTCGATTCTTTCTAATTGGAGTACAATCTACAAAACCCTAATTTATTTCAATAACCTTTTTTGTTTCTTGCAGCGATTGAAATGGCGGGTGGAAATTTCATGGGCAGATTGATGTCATATGTCATCAATGAACTCCTTGTCAGCAGTCTTGCAAATAGGTATCGATTTGATTATCCGTATAGCGACGTGTTTTTGAAAATTACATTATTGCGTGATGTCTTATCATGAATGGTAATTGTTAAATTAGGGTTTTCGTTCAAATATCTGGATGCGGGTCTTTTTTCGTCTGGGGGTCAATTAGTGATTTGCAGAAGCTTTCTAGATTAGCAATTATGAGTTTGTAGTTTATGATTTTGATTTTCATTACAGCAAGATGTTTTTCAAGGTTTTAAATTTTTCACATATTGGGGTTAGGTTTTTCTTGTGCTAAAACACATCTATATTGTATGATCATTTTGTTGATTTCATGCTCGTTTTGAGATGATATATAATCTTATTATTATCAGAATCAAGCTAAGCTTCTAACTGGTTGGCCCAATCGAAATTTTCCGTTTCTTTTTGGGCTTTCGTTGAAGCAAAAGACTTTCAAGACTTTCTTCAATGCTATTCTGCAGTGTCATGTTGCACTGCAGGTGGAATGGTCTTGAGTATATTGTTTTACAGAAGTAGTTTCCAATCTGCTAAATTAATGTTCTCTCGTTAAAATATCAGGATGCATTTATTTTTTTTACGTTTAGGGATCAAAATTTAGTTTCTGGTTTGTTTTTCGTTGGCCAGAGATTTTTCAAGGTTTTTCGATTTTGTTCATTATGGTTGAGTTTCTTGTGTTTCAACATTTCCATTTGATAACGTCTGTATTTCAAAATTGTCTTGTTAATTTCATGTTGGTTTGGATAATTTTTTATCTGTTTTTAGAACCAACTAAGCTTCTAACTGGTTGGCCCAATTGAATTTATTGGTTTCTTTATGGGCTTTCGTTGAAGCAAAATATGTTCAAGATTCATCTATGCTATTTGCAGTACCATGGTGTTCTGCAGATGAATGGTTTTGAGTATATTGTATTACAAAAGTAGTTTTCGATCTTCTGAATGTTATGTTTTGCAAAATGAGTTTGTTTGATGTTTTTTACTGCAGAACATTTCTCTTTGCATATAGATTTTATCGCTCAAATTATTTATTTTATTTTATTTTTCTGCTCAAAGTATTGAACCTTTTGGTAATATATATTGTGTTTGCGTATGCGGATTTGGTTTTTCCTGCATGATAAATAAAAAGTCGAGGTTGTGTGCATTAGTAGAGCAGCTGAAATGTCTAAGCGTTTTGTTTATATATATCTTGGATTGATTGTCTAATGCAATTGTCTCAAGAGCCTTGGTGCAAAAATGTATTTTGATTGCAACGGTGCTATGTATTTTTTTTCTCTGTATCTCACGCCTCTTATTTTATGGATATATTTTATCGTTGAATCATTGCTTCTTTCTCTGGCCATACGGATCTTTCATTTCCTGAGTGGCTCGTTCCCTTGAAGCTAGATTAAAAGCGGAAGCTTCTGTAATTTTTTGCTGCATTGTGAAATTATACCCTGTTCTATTGCAGCTCACTAGAAGTTCTGCAAAATTTCTTCATTCATTATTGTTCTCTAAAACTAGAGGTGCTCTCAATTTTGTTTGTCTGTCGGAAACAACTAGTGCTTTTGATTGAATGAACTCCTTTTCTCATTATCATTCTATTTGTAAGGTGGGATTTGTTCTTGTGATTGAATCAACACCTTTTATCCTCATAAACCTATCTGTAAGGGTGGTTTGGCTTTAGTAGGCATATGTCTAATAAATTTAATTGGCTTTCTCAGTCATGCATTCCAAAGATTTGCAGTCAGGACCTCCAAGAAGATTGAAAACATCTCTAAAATAGGTAGAATTTCATTGTATGATTTCATGTCCTGTATATGAACTGAAGGGTCTGAATTATGCCTAATTATTACTGTGATTCACCAACAGCTCAAGAGAAGAAAGTAGACATGAGTGAGCAACTGAAAGATTTCTCAAAGAGAGTTGAAGAGGTTGAAAAACTTTTTATTGCAGCATTTTTCTTCTCATAATATCTACAATAAAGCAACTAACAAACAAGTTCATTGCTGTTTGTTTGCAGAACTTGAAGAATCGTCAGTAATTGAACTGTTTACCGATGCTGAACTGACATTACTTCACCCCGCTTCTCATGGCGCTAGCGTAGAGAGCTTGAACTTCGATTGCTGAATTGGGTCATTGTAAAAACATACATATTACGACAACCTGTGGCCGGGTTGTTGGTTCTGTAAAAAGAATGGTCACAATTTTTTTTCAATTTCTTGAATCAGTTTGGAGCCTGATGTATTAAGCACTGTGTGACAAGCTCAATAAGCATTATTATTTATAAAAACTTACATGCCAGAAAATAAATCAAGTTGGGCTATGCAAAGAGAAAGTTAATGTCTATTTTTTCTGAAACTTACAATCTAGATCTTATTGGCAGTTCGTATGGACATTGTGTACGCCACTGGTATAAAAATGACAATAAAACAGGATGTATCTCATCTCTTGTCACTAAAGGACAAATTACTAATTTGAGCAATGTTTCTATAAGTTAATTATCAGTTGTTTCTCTCCACCATCATGAAAAGTATCAAGTACCCTCTTAACCTCCTTCCCCTTCAAGATCCTGGAAGCCCTACTTCATTATCTTTGACTTTGATTGCTTATTGGCATGTAATGAAATTATCTTCTCTTTTGCTCTTGTGATCTCTGCTCTTTCCTTGGTTTAGAGGATTACTTTATGTCTTGCGTAGCCTAACTTTGTTTTGTTATTTTAATAAATTAATGATTATTTTTAAGAAAATCCAAAATTTACCAAAAAAGTAAAGATCAATACTAGCGCTCATTTAGTAGCTGATATTAGAGTAACTTAATATCTTAATAAATATAATGGTCATAATTTGTTCACTTTAACAATCTCATTTTCTTGCAAAAAAATTAATTTAATATATTACCATTTTAAAAATATGATAATAAAAAGTAGGAAAAATTGACATTAATAATCCAATCTTTCACTCATCTGCTATGAATAATTCCATGTTTTGATTATTTTCTAATAATATACATCCTTTGTCATAAGTTTGCCCACAACATACCGTATTACTAATAATGGGTAATAATAGGGTATGTTGCTAGCAAATTAAATTAAAGGTTGGATTATTCACAGCGAACTAAGACCAAATGTTAGTTATTAGAAAATAATCAAAAGGTTGGATTATTCACATCAAATGAACAAAAGGTCGAATTATTAATTTTAATTTTTCCTAAAATGTAATAAAAAATTACAATAATTTGATTAATGATTAAAGTTTAATTATTAACAAATATATATCAAAATTTTACACCATAAACTATTCTTATTATCATTGACCAATAATCATTTAGTATAATAAGATGCTAACTACTCCCTCAGTTTCTTTTTATTTTCCTCGTTCACTTCTTGCACAGTTTTCAAAGCAAATTTTAAACCTCAGCATCTCTAAATACACATGATAAAAAAAAGTATATATCAAGACGAACCTAACAGATCTCATATGAATATATATTATCTTTTAATATGTGTCAAAAATACTACCTCCGTTCCATTTTAGTTGCACCATTGGGTTTGGGCACAGGAATTTAAGCAAGTCAAATCAGTATGGTAAAAGTAGGGATGATGTATGATTGATGGTGATATGTAAGATAAAAATAATAAAAAATTATTATAAGTAGATAGTGGTTGTGACTTGTGGATATATTAAATAATTAATGGGATGATGTATGATTGATGGTGATAGTGGGGCAGGAATAAAGTGAGGATAAAATAAGTAGATTATTTTAGCCAAAAATAGTAATGGTGCAAGACTGCAAGTAATTTGAAACTTCCTAATATGGTAAGTGTTGTAAGTATTTTGGAACGGAGGTGGTATAAATCAAAGTTTCTCTCCACTTGTACAACACTCCTTGTAGTCTGTAGAACAAACGGAGGGAGCAGTAGGTAGAGAAGAAAGACAATTTAACATTTCAAAACCCCTAAACCCTGATTTCCTGTCAAAACAAAAATGGCAGCTTACTCCGCCATGTCGAGAAATTCAAGGACTCTCATTCGATTAAGTCTTTATCAATGGAGGTCCGTCGCTACTGCTACTGCTGCTTCTACTTGCTATTCATCTTATCTTCCATCCTCTATGTTGCACCGCTCTATCCCGCTTCGAGGTCAGGGATTCAACACTTTTGGAATCTATCAAAGATATCTCTCTACTGCTCCGTCCTCTTCTTCTGGAGGTTCTCAAAGCTCAGAAGTAAAAAACTCTTCCAGTACTGATTCTGGTGATGGCGGCAACTCTCAACAAACTGGTGATGCGGGTAAATCTGTTCGTGGATCGGTAAATTCCTTTTGGTTTTATTTGATTGCTTTATTTGTAGCTATAACATGTACTTTCTTCTAATTTTCTTTGTTTTCTGGTATTAATTGCAAATGCATTTGTTAATCTTAAGATTGGAACAACTTTTTGTCATTGAGTTATGAATTACAATAAGACTGGAGTTTATGCACCGAAATGGCTATGATGTGTTTGAAATTAACGCAATCAAATCAAACTAAACTGGATATGGATCTCCCAATCCAAGTCCAACTCGCAAAAATTGGGAGTAATTTTTGTTCTAAATTTTTGATTGTTGTGTAGAAGGAATATCTCGCCTCTCTAACCACTCTAGTTTCATAATTTGCTATTTACCAACTCACTCTCAAAGTTTGAGACAAATCTAGGCAATGCACTTGTAGAAAGTTAAAAGTTTCAGTTGTGTTCACTTGATCACAATTTAATTATAACCATCAATGTTACCAACTCACATATTTCTCAAAACTTTGAGTCATCCTACATCTTAATATCCTATTTATACTAAATAGAATAACAATTCTAATGAAAACAATCAACTAAACTCTGAATAGCTCTAATATAAATAAAGATAAAACTAACTCTATCAAATTAAATTTGAAGGATCGAATGTTATGTCTAACTTAAATGAAGAACACTAAGAAAAATGCAAGAATGACGAAAATTTAGCAAGTATAGGAAAGTTAAAACTAACGCTAAAGTAGTTTCCTAGGTGATATCAAGGGTTTCAAAGAGGTGTTGACAAACTGGACAATAAAGAAAGAGAAAAAGATATCTAAAGGGTGTTGAATTGAAGACAAGCAAAGACTAGGACATATATTTGGTGAAGCCTATTAAGAATAAGGATCATAAAATTCTAGTTTGTGATTATAATATCAAGGGGCAATGGAGTGAGAGTATTCTGAAGAAACAGAGAATTGATGCGACAAACCAAGAAGTCGAGGTCGAGGTAGCTTTGAAGAAAATGAAGTTAAAGAAAGCTTTAGATTTTAGAGGACAAACAAAATGCCTGACAATTATAGAAGTTTTCTAATACCCATTTATAAGAACAATGGACATGACAAAGATTGCTTCAATTACCAAGGAAGTATCAGGAGATGTATCAACATATTTTAGAACCATTTTGGATTAATGAGAGGAGATCCATTCATAATGAAAGCAACTCATCTTTTGAGACAATTGATGAAATAATATAGGGCTAGAAAAAGAATTTCCACATTATTTTCATTGACTTGAAAAGTCATACAACAAGCTATCAAGAGGAATACTCTCGTGATCAATGTTTAATAAGAGTATTCACATGAAATACATTGATAAAGTGTAAGATACATATCGAGAAACAAACTCGTGCTGGTAGAGTCACAGATAAGCGGGGCACTAAGGAGAGTCCACCATATTCCATTTTTCAAGTTTATCTCTGGTTTTCTATCTATTTTGGACTGTAAGTCGAGATATTATCCTATGTTTGGGGGCAACAACTTTACACCAAACAACATCCGAGGCTTGAACGACCATTGAACCTTGATGGAGGAACCAAGAACCAAATAAGAGGTTTTTCATTTTCAGATCATCTTTAACTTTGCAAATTTGTCTAAAGAATCTGCTTGCATTAGCTTTAGGCACAAAACTCTACCAATAAATCTCCCTCAAGTATCTTTATGGATCCATTTGTCTTATTCCATAGCTCCAAGCTACAAATACCCAGATCCCCTTAGAAAAGAACACACTTTCTGGTTGTTAAGGCACCCAAACCAAAAGTAACCTTTTACAGATACAGTTAAAAGGTGGATGAAACCCTTGGGGAAAATCAAGATTTGATTCTAGTAAGTTGTAATACTAAAAAAAATGGACGTAATCAGCTAACATTAAGCTGCATAGAAAAAGTTATTGTCCTTCCAACTATTGATTATACAAGCCGACACAAGGAAAAAAGATGAGTATATCCAACTCTAAAATTTGATGTCATGATTGTGATATAATCTACCAATTAAGATTAATTTGACACTATTAACTTACAAATTATTGGTATCTACAACATCATACTTTAAGAAAAATGTGAATTTCTCTTATGCTGTGTTGAACCATGCAAACTACCATTGGAATCGATTCATGTAACCAACCTCAATCTTGTAGGATTAAAGCTCTAAAATTGTTGTCTTTTGTGTTTGGAAGCTATGATTTCATTTTAAAATATAAAATTGGCTCAAGTTTAGTATTTGGCAGTTAAAAACAATCACATTTGAATATGAGGCCAATTTCACCCTAGTTTTAAAAGTAGTTAAAATTAAAATATGAAAATGACTATCCATACCTTACCAATCTCAAACTCTCATTCATGATTTCATGATTAAAATCTACAATTTGAAATGAACTACTTGTTCCCAAACACAATCGAATTGACTTCAAATTGATTGTGATAAGTTTCTATTTTATTTTGGTACAAAAAATGCAAAAATATTTGTTGTTTCAAAAGAATCTCAAGTGCACACCAAAGCAATCAAACAAATGGATGTTCATCTACTTAAGAGTCCTTTCTATAAGCTATTCATTTAGTAGGATTCGAATAAAGCAATCATCATTTGCTTGAGAATTTGTTTTCATTCCTATCCATATGACTATCTATGGGAATTCCCTGCTTTTGAGTCATAGTTTTCATTGCTAATCAAGGTTCATTTCCTATTGTTCTTGGCTACCATTTGGTCCATTTGGCTACCCATTTTTCTTGTCCCTTAAGTGTACTTATTATTTTTATCAATATATTTTTGAAGTATTTGCGAATTACAGCCTTAAAGTTTAGGTATTTTGCAAATTACAACCTTAATGTTTTTTTTTTCGAATCGCCAAAGTATCTAAGTCCATAACGTTCAGGCCAAATCATAGAATTTCGAGCATTTTAGTGGTCAGAATGTTAGGCTGAGTGGTCAAAATTGGCTTGAATGCTGTAGACATTGATACTTAGGTGGCGGTAATTCGCAAAAATAAAAAACATTGAGGTTTAATTGGCCAAAAAAAACGTTGACGTTGTAATTCGCCAAATAAAAACATTGAGGTTGTACTTCGGATAAGTCTTAGACTTTAAGATTGTAATTCGCAAATTATTCTATATTCTTTTTCATCAAAAAAAATCCGTGTTTGGTCTGTGTAGGTTTGTGGACATCGGTTACATGCGTTATGTTTTATGATTTCTATATAATCAACTTTCATTGTTGTTATTTAATAGTACCTCCTAATATGTGGCTGTGATATTGGTCCTTTGTAGCCTGTTTCGTGGATGAGCTTCTTTTTGTTACTTGTTACGGGAGCAGGAATTGTATACTACTATGACAAGGAAAAGAAGCGACATATTGAAGGTAGACTACTATGGTGAGTTTGTTTTTTTGTGATTGGCCTAGGTAACATCAATGGAAGTATGGGTTTAAAATGGAGGCCTTTTTGGAATTATTAAAAGCAGATAAAGTGCTTAAGAAAGAGAAATCTTGAATGGATGCTTAAATATTTAAAAAAATTTGATTTTAGGATGTTTAGATCATAAGGGTTCAAATAATTTTTGGTTTCATTTGCTTATTTTGAAATCATGCGTACTTTTCAAATGTAATTCTTCGTCAGTGTCTTTGTCTTCTTTGATAATGTATTCCGATCAATGCAAGTCTAAGCAATGCGACTTTCCTGTAGAAATAAGCAGCTCATCAAATGCAGTCAGACAAGGTCCATCTGTGGGCCAAGCAGCTATCGGGGGGCCATTCACCCTTATTAACCATCACGGGAAACCTGTCACTGAAAAGGATTTTCTGGGTCAATGGACAGTCTTTTATTTTGGCTTTACTCATTGCCCTGATATTTGCCCTGATGAGCTTCAGAAGCTTGCTGCTGCAGTCGATAAGATAAGTAAGTCACTGCATTATGTGTTTGTTGCACTTGTTTCATCTCATTGTGCAATTTTGCAAGCCTGTTTCTTTTCTTTTCTTTTTTTTTACCCCTATAACTAAATTTTTGAATGCTTTGGTTATGTAGTAGTTTTTTGCAAGCGTTTTATGCCATCTTCTGGACTACAGTTGAATGAAGTCTCTTATTTGTATGATTTGACCAAATATTATATTCTCACTATTTTATTGTCTTATTGATCAGAAGAAAAATCAAAAATTGATATCGTGCCAGTTTTCATCTCTGTTGATCCTGAAAGAGATACCGTTGAGCAAGTCAGAGAGTATGTAAAAGGTACTGTCCACTAATTTCTGTTCTTCCTTTAAAAAATGTTCACTTTATTGAGAATTGGGAAGGGGGGAAATCAGCCTTAGCCACACGATTCATGAGCTGAGAGGTAGAGCCTCCGTTCAGTGCTTTCCTTCACTTCAATTGATCTGGTAGCACTAGCATGTTTATGGCTTTATGCTTTATTTGTCTTGAGAAGCTAGTCATGAGATAGAAACTAAGACTGCTGCCCCTTCTTTCCTTGACCTCTGTTTGATCTGTCTTTATATCTTGAGGAATTATAGATAAAAAAAAAGCCCCATCAAATTCCTCCACATATCAACTAAACCTAATCCTCATAAATCGCTAATAGCAGGTGCTGAAGGAGAGTACAACTAAGCAATATGAACAATAGTTCACGACTCTTGTTTCAGATGCTTTATTGTTTTTTTCCTACCATACAACATTGACTTTTGCTTGATCATTTCCAAATCTCCAACAAATTAACTATTCACTGTTTTACAATTTCTGCTGTAAAAGAGTCCAAAAATGAACTTATTATCTTTTAGGATTAAACTAGGTAGATTCTTAAATTGAGAGGTTAAAATGCTTAAAGAGATAATAGGAATTAGGAAGAAAAGCCGCCAAAAAAATCATCACAGTCAAAGATAATCAGGGTTCTTGATGGTGGATCGACACATTTAACTAGTTTGCAAGTTCCTACCTCTTGATCTTTAAGTTTTTCTTGAAATTTGAAGCCTTTTTAGCATACTGAGATCGACCAGATTGGACAATAGGGAATGAAATGAGAAAATAAACATTGAAAGTGAAGGGTGATTATACTACTTGTTGATTTAAGAAACTGCTTAGAACCAGTCTTACCTCGTAGTCACCTTACATGTCAGAGAAGTAATGTGATTTAAGCTTCTAAATGTACTTTTTTTAACAATCAAGAAACATTCATGTGGTGCTCTTGTTCTAGCTTTACCTGATTTTGACAAGTTATTTGAGTTTGAGGCAACTGTTAGTGAACTTGGTTTTGTGTTGTACTTCATCAACAAAATTGTTTAATTGCTTGCTCTATTGAAAAGTTGAGTGTTAAATTTAACTCTTTGCTATCATACGTATAGCATAAGTCTATGCAATTGTTCAAGCTTTGGATCATTGGTGATTGGTCACACTACTTGAGACCAAAATTAGTTGTTGTGGACTCGTGCATCATGAGAGTTTGAACTTTGAAGCACATCCATGGTCAACTGAAGCTTAATGTTAGACATGCCAAATAGGTAGAATCCATCTTCAATAGAGTTTTAATAACTTTTCCTGATTTGTAGCTTTAGTGAGAGAACTTGTTTCACATCTAAAAAGAAGGAAAAAAAAAAGAAGCAAATTTCGGTTTTTTTTCCATAACATTTTTAGGTTAGTAGAAAAGAATTAGATCTTCAAGGTAACTACTTAGCTATGAAAGAAAGCTATTTGCCCTTTCTCAAGAGTTGTACAAAGAAACCAACTTTTAGATACGAAGTGTAGAGGATTTTAGCCAATACTAAAAGATGCTTATATCTTACTCTTAACCTCCATAAACCCTATCCGGCTATCCGCTTTCCCCGCACAAACAATTTTAAAGAGTAAAAAATAGTGTTATTTGTCTACTGCTAAAGAATAAGTAGCTGTGGTCTATGATAGGATATGAAAGACACACATCTTTCTAACCATTTGATGTGAACATGTTTAGTAGTAGCTATATTTAAGACAATTGTTCATTCATTGGAGTCATGCATTGTTTCCTTGTTGGAGGTGGTTGGAGAATTGGGGAGGAGTCTTAAGCGCTTAATACCCCCTTTCTACATTTGTACAGCTCTGTATTGTATTGTCAGTTCTTTATTGCATAGCAAGAACATGTGTAGCTGATATCATAGTCTTTATTGCTTATCAAAGCATGCCACATGAATTTTAGCTTGTCTGAACAAATATATTTGTTCTCTTAAATTGCAGTGTTCCACCCAAAATTGATTGGACTAACTGGTGATCCCGAAGAGATACGGAAAGTTGCTCGTGCTTACAGGGTGTACTACATGAAGACAACAGAGGAAGGCTCAGATTATCTTGTAGACCACTCCATAGTCATGTATGTATAAGTTCATTGCTGTATTACTTTTCTTGAGTGTTGATTTTCTTCTTGGTTGAGTTACACAGTACTTCCTGATGTGATTACCTGGAAAAATATTGTTGAGATTTGACATCTTTGTAGGTGATTCCTGAATAGCATCCTCACTATTTTGGATTTAAATGCAATTATCTATAATACACATTACTTTTCCACTTGCAGTGTGCTTGGATAGAAATGGAGGGGAAGTGAGGTTAGCAAAGAGAGGGGAGGGAGAACTGAGAAGTGTTTATTTGTATAACTTTACAACTTTAGAAGGTTATGATTTATTGAAAGGGAAAAGGAAAATTGATTATATCATCTTTCCATGCGTAATCCTTCTCCCTCTCCCCCTACCCCTCCCCATATGCCCATCTACATCCAGATATAGGATAATTGATCTATTATTTCTCCTCTCCTTTCTCTTCAAATCTGGTCATCCTAACATGCTGATCTCTTATCCCTACTCTCTACCAGAAGTTTCCCTTGTTACAAATGGAATTGTTGTACTTTGGCATGTTCTTGATTATTTTTAGTGTTTATGATCTAAATGAAGTATTCAAGTGCCCATTCCCAGTGCCATAAGGACTAACATGAATACATAATATTAAATGAAGTTCCCTGCTAGGCACCAATAGAACATATGGGGGTAGTGCTGAAGGCAAATACAAGTTTTCTTTTATTCGACTATGCATATGAATAAGACAGCTTTCTTTTTCATCATACGGTGTTGGGAATTCCTTGACAAGATCAACTGGGATTGTTGGTTACTGACTGATTGTTCGATGATCATGGAATTTCATAGGGGTAAAATAGTTTCTTAAAGCTAGTCCTAAGACCAAGGAGTGCTTATTAGTGCTGATTCATGTGGTTCATAAGTTCATAATACATTCTGGCTTTCTGGATCCTGAAATTAATGTGAAATCTTGAGGGCGAATGAATGAGTTGAGTCTTTGTGACTGTTGCAAACTAGTATTGTCCTTATTGTTTAAAAAAGTGTACATTTTCTCGTTTTCCCCATTTACCTTGATCCTTCCTCTTCTTACAAGCTTTTTAACATGTACGAGACACACTCAAATGAACAGAGGAAGTAATGATGTATGGCATGTACCACTCTATGCTTGTTCATCGATTGCATGTCTCGTTGAATGAAATACTGTTATGTTTCTTACATTCATCTTTATATCGCAGGTACTTGATGAGCCCTGAAATGAAGTTCGTAAAATTTTTTGGGAAGAACAATGATGTTGATGGACTTACTGATGGTATGATCAAAGAGATAAAGCAATACAAGAAATAGGCATTACATGTTAGTATCTAAAAATTCTTGAGATATTTGTTCATTTCCGGGATGATATTTGCTTTGCAATATGGATAAATTTTTAGAAAATAATGTTGATTTTTGTCCACACTGGGAGATATGAATAAACTCAACTTCTCGCCTCAAAAAGTATATTTCCCTTATACACACTTGGAGCAAATGCAGTGTTGCTAGAATATACAAGGTCACATATTCTGTAATCTAGCCATGTAAGGGGAAAATCGCTTCTTTTGGAATGCAAAACTGGTTTGTTCATTTCTGATATCTCCTTACTTTATGTGAACACAGATAGTTTGGTTCTGTAACAAATTTGAGGATGCCCGTATTTTTTTTTTCTTTTTTGGAAAAATGTGATTTACAATTGATTAATATTGTAGAGGGCCTAGAAAGCTGGCCGTAACCTTCATAGCTCCCTCCTTTGATTAAGGATATGGTTCGCCATTATCCAACGCTTTACAAAGATTTTCTAGTCGTAACTTCTATGAGCGAGATATATTAAGTATTTGATGCTGATGAAGAAAAGGACTTAAGGGAGAAATTTAAATCTGTGGGGCAGTTTTTATTGTGGGTTGTTTGGAGCACTTGATCTCAAAATCATACACATGACATATTTAAGTCAAATATTACAAACTCAAAAAGATGAGTAAACAAACGACATTTCAATAAACAATCATACATTTAAATGTAAACCGATAAAAGTTCACCCAGAAAGAAATTCATTTATTTTTTTTTAACTTGGATTGAATATGATGTTCAACATCTTCAAGTATAAATTATTACTTTTACACCTAATCAACAACCAGCACCCCATCATATATATACAATCAGCAGCATCATAAGGCCAAAATTTTGTGGACATACTTTCCACTTTTATCTTCCAATATACTGCTACTTATTTATATATAACAAGCACTGTTATAAATTACTCTTAATTCATTATGATTCTAATCTATTTAATATGATAATAATTTGATATTTTTTAAAACAATTGCAATTCCGCAACCTTCGATAGGGTGTGTGTAGCCCAGCCTCACACCTTTAATCACTAATGTACACAACATAGGATGCGTCAAGAGCATCCTGTAGCTTCAACAACGTGCAGCACCTGGTATCTGAAGGCAAGTGGACAACAGAATGTGTATGAGACGCTCGCCATTGTTGAGAACAGAAAATAGCCGTAAAGATCAAGAAAAAAAAATCATGGTCGCAAGTCATGGACGTGACACCTCACGGTGTTACAACTTGTTTCTCGTGGGTGTCGCAATATGAATCTTTAACTTAAAAAGTTCAGTTTATCGTAATAATTTAAGTTTTCTATAACATATTAGACATTTAGAACATAATACACCTTGAAAATAGGATAATATGTATAATATGGATAATATGTCACAATAACAACTTAAATGGATCTAACTCCACGATTTAAAATCACAGGTTACATAACAAGGTTTTTGCTGTCAGGCAAGCTTAAAATTTATTATAAAGGCAAGCTTAAATCCGTTATAAAGCGGCCGTTACTTAACAAAACGGCCTTATTTTTATTCTATAAGCTAAATAAGTGTTTCCACAAAATGAAAGAATCAACTCCAGGAAATGGAACTAATGAATACCTCGGTGAAAGCAATTTGCAGTTATCTGTGACCATTAAACATCTAAAAAGTTCTGGTATCACTTGTCTACTTCTAGAGGAATACTTGCTTTTCCCAGATACACCTGCTGCATCTCTTCCCTCCATATCTGCAGTGTTCAATGATAGCAATGAGAAAATGGCCTTCCATAATAGGTTGTTATAATATTATTATTATTATATTTGGTGAATAGTTGAGTTATTTCAAAGCCTCTCTCTCCATCATTTTACCTGGTGGGTGGTGGCATGTAAGAAAATCTCATTATAAATCATTAAAGAAAACTGACACTTATCGGATATCTCAAATTTGTGTATATGTCAACATTAATTCCAGATGGAGACTCTAAAACAATATCCAAATTCCTTCACGTTTCCAATCATCAGCTAACTTACCATGTGACGGAATTCAACTCGTATATGAGGTACATTTGTCTTGTGTATGTCATTCCCATCTGGATCTCTTTTGTAGTAGTTTTCACCAATCCAGTGCCTCTGCGGTAATAATAAATAGAAGTTACAGATCAACCACTATTACGGCATGTCATTAATAATGTCATGTTACAAGGATCATCAAAAACTATAGACATCTCCATTTAGCCTTCCATATCGACCTGTTTGCAAGATTTCAGTTTCAACCCTGACAAATATATTCATAACATGGAATTATCCCATAAGCGAAGTACCTTCAAAGCATGAGAGAATCCAGATTGAAGGACTGAATTGCGAGCAATTTCACATAAATCACAAGAGCTAAGTTTCCACACCTGTAGGAAGAGTAAGAACTTCAGATCACAACAGTATAGCTCATCAGCAAGTACACAAAACAAGGATAACTCACAGACGCAGCAATGCTGTATTCTTCCACTAATGGCTCCTTGGTTAAATGAATTTGTAACGGGTCATCAGTTGATAGCGAAACATTAAGTCCACGTGAGAAGAACATGGGGAAAGGATTACGATGGTAATCCAGGAATAAAGAATTGTTGCTAAGAGGAGACATTGCCAGACCAATCTGCGGAGAAAAAACATAGTACATTTCTCATTTGATCAATCAAATCACAAGGAAAAAGATGGCTCCTGCCAATCACACACAGCTGTATCTCCAGTGTACCTGTGCTAAGTAATAGAGGTACTGAAGTACAGGGGATTTCCTTAAATTTATCCCATGGGCAATATTATGGGCAGTGAGAAATGTTGCAGCCAGATGGTCAATGTCACCAGCCTGGAACAGCAGATAAGAACGAGTTAATATATAAGCAAATTGCTTCAAAGCGCGGATATTGGAAAGGACTGGCTCAGTCCTAAAATAAACTATTTAATACCGACCTTGATGGTTCCACTTATCTATTAAAAATGACATTTTCAAGTCAAAGAATCCTTACTGTCAACACACATTTACAACTTTACATGCATGTTAATTTCAAGCTTAGGGAGAGGGGATGTAAAGCAAAAGCAGGAGATTGTACGAGTACCTCTCCAGCATGGGGACGGAATTTAATAGTCGTCATACCCTTTGACTCCCGCAGCTACAACATAAAACAAGATACTCATTAAGTAAACAATATAGAACAAGCATTTGTAAGAGCTACAATGCAGTGACCATGGACAGGTCCAGAGATAGCAAAAGTGATATGGCCTAGGCGCAAGATTAGCCAGTTAACTGGTTCAATAAATCAAATAGGAGGAACTGATGATCCACTCAGTTCAACAAATAAGAATTTTAGGTCCTGATTTTCGGGATCCTTTCCTTAAGTATCATAACCTGTGTATCCTTGAGGCTAGAGGTACTTTCACACCCATCCCTCATTGCGGATGTCGTCGCGTTTGTGGTAACTGTCACAATGATGCAGAAGCAGAAACTCACGGTGTTACCACTCATTTTGTGCATCCTAATGTAAGTTGTGAACTTGTAAATATCCACTTTATCCTAGTATTTCAAGTTTCTAGAGCATGCATTTAAATTGAAGTTTATAATAGACCTTTTACAATCTAATACATATTAAAAATTTTATGATGGCCAATATGTTGTTAAAATAAAAGCTTATAATGACTCCTACTCAATGATTTTAACTCATGGGTTACATAACAAGGCTTCACAAAACGGTAAGATGAAACTCCATTATAAAGAAGACATTATTTGGCGGAATGGCATCATATGGGTCAACACAACTGAAGACCTCAACTATTTAGTTACTGGACAAGCTCATAGTGACTTTCAACTACTTTTGGGTCCATCACTTGGTCATAATAGAAGTTTATCCTCGAGAAACTCAAATATATGGAGTCATTTTTATAAAAATTAGGACCCTCACCACATACCTATTACAAAGCAGTTAGACTACTCATAGAACAGGTGAGAACAATAGGAACACAAAATTAGACAAATAAGATGACCGAAGGCATAATCGATTCAGTATCCATCAAAACCAGGATTCTACAGGTATCTGAAAAAGAGTAGCTAGGTGTTATAGATCAGCCCAAGCCCATTATCAAGTACACCTATGCTAGAAGGCTCAAGAAATGATGGCATAACAGAATGCCGTTTTTCCTTTACACACTTTTTGTATGATGTCAGTAATTAGTTATTACCTCATGAGCTGTACTTCTTTTAGAGGCCTCTAGAAGGTGGTACTTCTTTATATAGTTATTCTGGGGATTAGATCCTCTCATGCTTGTATTACCATATTTGGGGTCTTGTACCTTTGGGAGTTATCGGGCCACTCGGAGAGCTCGAGGGGACACAACGTCCTCTAATACATAACTACAAGCATTCCACTCTCTTCTCTCTTTTTCTTTTCTTTTCTTCTGAAATTACTCTAAATTCTGCATTCTTACTCTTCTTTTCTTTTCTTGTTACTTTTACTGTTTGAGGTTGATTGGCAGTCATAACACTAGGGGGTGCTTTTTCTTCCAAAATTTTGGATAAAAAATACGCTGGGGAAGGGGGGGTATGTTTAAAAATGGGGAAGGGGAGAAGTGAGTACAGCATGAAGAGGAGGTATGGAGATGATAAATGATTATGAATCATAGCGTATAAAGTTTAAGGAAAAACCTTGTTTAAAGTGTAGAGGTTAGCATAACAGTAATAAGCATAGTATGAAAAGGCGGGATTAAAGATGTTGGTCCACTTTTCTGGCGTAGGCATATGTTTTGTGGGACGTCGTTCAGGTTTACTTTCATCATCCACCAAATCGAGCCCAACAACCTAAACAGAAAAAAAACAGAACTCAATATCATAAAAGCATATTTAAGAAAAAAAGTAAAAATTGTTAAGATCTGCACATCATGATGCAAATGCAGTAGATTTTCTTACTTAGTCCCTTCAAGTTCTGTGAGTCCTTACCTCAAAAGAAAAAGTTCTGTAGGCTATACTATAACATGAATCTAGATAACATTTGCCAATGTCAAAAGCTCAAATTCAGTTAATTCCCTCTTCACCATAAAGTTAGTGGAGAAAAGTATTCATGTTAAATCCTGTAGTGAAAAAATGTACAGACTAGAAAGAGACGCTAAACAAGCGGCGAGTTGGCAACAATGTGATTAGCAGCCACTTAAATGGCATATCAACCAATACAAAACTATTTCCCTAGTAGTCGAATCCATTTCAGTCTGTAAAGAGAAGTATTGCACCATAAGTCATAATCACACAACTGATACGGCTCATACAAGACTATTTTGAGCTAAAAGACCAGCGGTAAGACAGACACATCTAATAAAGTTATGCCACGCCAACCACGCTTGACATGGTGCCGCAAAATGTAGTATGATTCTGCAATGCAGGTCTATAATCAGTTTACTGCAGTCATCACCACAAGCACAATTTAAAACACTAAAGGGCTCCTATTGTTTTCTTTTGCCTTTCTATGGGAATTGGGAATAAAAGCAGAATTAAAAACAAACACTTTAAATTCATTAATTAGAAAGTTTGATCTATTAAATGCAGTTGCAATGGTAGCCTCTATGAGAGCATGATTTAACAATGAAAAGTTGTGACAAAATGCTAACCTGCTTCAAGAATAGGTGCAAATGAGGATGTGAATCTGGATCAACAGTAACCTCAAACAAAGGAAGGAAAATGTTGTCAAGCATGTTCTGAAATGATGTCACTATCCCCATTCCCTTGTATACATTGTACAATCTTGGAATCTGAAAAAAAAAAGAAAAGATAGTTTCAAACACAAAATTGCAAAAATAAATAAATAAATAAATAAGGGAACTCTAGAGTCTATGCAACTAGAATGCCATTATTTGAAGTTCAGAAAAGCTTGTAAACAAGAAACAGTATAAACATATTTTACCACATTTCGATGCAGTAGGGAAGAGCGTACCTGAATCAACCAAACAACATTTTCACTGTACAAATCATTATTAACAACCCAACTGGCCAATTGGTCCCACTCACTTTGCTTTCTACCATAAATGGATACCCTGTACTCTGCCATCTGTTAATAATAAAACCATAATGCATCAATAAACTCTTCAGAACAGTAAAAATGCTGAGAACCAACACACATGCAAACCTTCAATAAGAGAAAAAAAATCAAATGACATCTCATCTTTCTTGTGCGCCAGCAACAACAGCACAACAAAGTTGCACAACCAATGCCTCCAAGTAGCTGGAATTCTCTCTTAGACATTTACCTCAAATGTAAACCCCTTTATTTGGTAAATGAAGTTAAACAAAATTCCATTTTACTGACCTCTATTTTAAAAGGAAACACTTAAGGAATAAGAGATTCTCATTTAAGTATCTCACATTGCACAACTAGATGCTAACGCTAAGTAGCTGACTAGGGCAACAGAATGAATTGTTGGAAAAATAACCCACATGTAGCCACAGATCGAAAAAAGATTGTCTTTGAAGAACACTCCAAAATCCTCCCCCAAACATTTTCAGATCATCACACACACACGCTGTACAAGAACTATTCTTCAGCAAATATTCTTTTAAGGCCACAAACAGGTCCTTAATCCACAACAAACCACTTAAATAATACTAACAATTCCAATTTTCTATTTTAAAAATCAGTTCCACGGTTTTCGAAAATAGCACTAATGTATCCCTTACTACACTAACTTAAAAAACACCTAAAGTAAAACATGACCTGATATTTACTGGCAGCAAGGTCACTGAAAACTTGCTTGGTCAACTCCCCAAGAAAACGTCCTGTTACAAGAAAATAGAGATAAAATAGATGTAAGAGATGAAACTTTTTTCTTTGAAAAACAAAATAAACCAAAAATGAACCTTCGGAACAATATAAGATTACTTTCTAAGTAACAATGTCGAAGTTTTGATCCGAACAATATGGGATTGGCTATATTAAACAAATAGAATAATGTAAGAGATATCCAGTAACAAAAATTATATTGTATTCGGCCTTAACTAATACCAATCTATAAGAAAAGTATTTACAATGACTTTATGAATTCTCTATCGCTTGAGCATATGACAATAGCTAAGAATGAATGAAGAGAAAAATTTGAGTGGATAATCATTGGATACATTTTTAGTTGTAGATTAGTATTAGATAAAGTCGAATCCAATATTATCTTTGTTAGTGATAATCTCACATGTTGATTGATTTGATTCATGTAGGTGACTCCAAATAGTTGGGACAAGGCTTTGACATTGGCAGGTTAAAAGGAGATCATAAAGCAATAAATACAAAAGACAAATAGAAATAGAGAAAGAGGGAGAAAGGCATTAATATTGAACGCTTAGGTAAAAGTCAAAATAGTGAGCATGGAGGGCATTTAGATGAAAAAACATTAAGCATAGCTTACTTCTCTATTTTTTTATAAAAAAATGTGAGCAATCATGAGTTCATGACCAAAGATGGTCATGTGTGAAATCTGGGACGAGTCAGGTTTATTCTTTGGGAACTAGCAAGGCTAGGGTGCAAACATGGTTGCTAATTTTTTTCTTAACTAATGATTATATCTCTAATTATTTATATCGACTACGTCTATGTGCAATGGTTCAACTTTGTCAAAAAAGAGAGTCAATAAAGAAAGACATTATCGAGATCGGGATTCTACTTAGAATCGATCAAGGGAGAGAATCAATGAGTGAAAACATGAATATGAATAATAAATTAATTACGAAATATGTTCTAAATTAAAAATTCTTCATTTTTAAATAAGACAACTTATCAAAATTATAATTTTATGACATATGACTAACACCAACTAATAAAGTAAAATTAGTTATGAGTTAAATGTTATAACAAGTAATAGTAGAAATTTATAGGGTTTTAGTTAAATATTTTACACAAATTTTTAACGTTTTTTTTTACATATAATTAGATTGTAGAATTAAAACTAAGTTTGAAGTACAGACTTGGACCCATACTATATTCTACCAACTAGACTCAGACATCTAGACCCTGAACCTAAAATCATATATTAGATTGGTTGGATCCGACAAAGTGTGGGGTTATAAACCCATGATCATCCCTAGTCATGACTTCAATTACCCTCCAGCATAAGCACACAAGAGACAAAGAGATAAAGTGAGAGTGGAGAAGAAAGAGCATTACCCTTTCGAATTTAAGTCGCCAAATAAGTATCAAAAGTAATTCTTTTATATAAAGGTCACTCATAAAACTCATATCAATACTAACAACAATCAATTTGCACATTCATCAGTATAAACTTGCACAAACAGATGATGCCTTTTGCTAATAGCAACAGTGAAAATCAACCATAGGAAGTGATGCTAAAGCGAAAGCATGGATAAAAAATTTCACTTGAATTTTTATCCTAAACTTGTTCCGTAAACATAAAATGAGGTCACAACTTATTGCAATAAGAGTTAGTCACTCCGACAACACCATTTTGATTCTTTCCCCAAGAACTTAAAATAAAAAAGTAATACATTTTGTTTGCATGCACTACCATTTCCTCAATCACTAAATTATAAGAGTATGGACTCTCAAAATGGCATAATAGATTAATAAAGTATAGAGGCAGTTATGGGCCGGTTCAAGGAGTTCCACTTAACAGGGCCCCGAAATTGGAGAGTTAGTATATTAAAAGTTGCTTAACATATCACTAATATTACTTAGCGCAGGTGGTTTAATATTTTGGCATGAGATGTCAAGCCCTGGGTTCGAAATGCAATACTCGCATGGGAAAATGCATTAACAAAGAGAGAAGGGTATAAACATAGTGGACGATTGTGCAATTTAAAGGAGGACTCAGATTTTCTTTATTTTTTATTTTTACAATTTCCAATACTCCTTAGTGACTTCCTAGAAACCTTTAATTTAATGTTTAATCTCCAAAAACTTCCAACATTGAAAATAAAACCTTAACATTCAAGTACTAAGTACTAAGTTAAAATTTAAATAGATATTATTGTTTACAGATTTTACTAATTTATAATAAATATTCAATGTATTTGCATTTTGTTTTTAATTTATTTTGTTGGTGGCGTTTAACTTAAGCAATATCGTTTTAGATCAAGGTTGTTAGGATCGGGATTCTACGTAGGATCGTTGAGGGGGTAGGATCGAAATCGATAGAATCGGATCGTAGGATCGTGTGATCCTACAAATATGCATTTATATGCTTTAGATAACTAATTTTCAATTGTATTTGTTCTTTTTTATGTTTTAAGGTTTAAATTAACACTTATTTGACTTCAACTATTAAGTTTTGTAAAAAAATACCTTTAATAATCATTATTAAAATTCAAATCGAGAAAAACGTGAATTTTAGTCAAGTTGATATAATTGTTTAGATATATTCATATATATAGATAAGTAAAATCTGGATTATATAAAATTTTTATACGATTGAAACTACCCTAGTAGGATCGGATCGTAAGATCGTAGGATCGTAGAATCGTGTTATGATCCTAACACTTAAATCCTGGAGCTAAGTAGGATCGTACGATTCTACCAATTTAAGATCCTACCCGATCCGGATCGATCGCCTAATTTTGGATCGTAAGATCGTAGAATCGGTGATCAGGATCGAGATTCTGATAACCATGTTTTAGATTATAAATCATTCGATTAGAATTTAAATGGAGTATTATACTTATTTTTTAAGTTTAATTTGTTTTTTTCTTGTAAGTTTGTAACCTATTATGGATTGAAATCTTCTCTTTTTTGCAAATTTTGATTCAATCTGTTATAATATAGTTTTAATGGTTAATTAGATTATAAAAACATTTTTTACAAACTTTAATATAATTGTCATGCTCATTCGTTGGTAGAAGTATTTTATTAATTATTTTTATAATGTTATTTTTTGACAATACATTATGTTTAACTCTTTTCAAAATTTAAATTTCAAGTGATAATATTTCTTTCGAAATCATTCATAAAGGGCATCATTTTTTGAAACAATTGTAAAAGTAAACAGGTCCCCGTAATCTTTGCTCCGCCCCTAACAAAGTACGCATAACATTATTTACACAAAGAATGGAAGCTCATATGCTCCAAATTAGCTAAGTGAACAAGAAAGAAACATAACGAACCTTGAATAAGATTATCTTGTTTTAGGAAAATCTCCCTTAGCCTACTTTGACCACACGGATTGTATTTGAGGTTAAACTTGTCAAAACGATGGAATGTACTCTTGTCAGCATGAACATCCAAAAGGTCAACGTTAAGGTCATACCTAAAAAACCAAATGACATAAAGTTATGATAATGCTGGTTGCTTTAAAATTTTATAATATATGAAAAAAAACACAACACATATAAAATCATCCTTGAACACTTGCTTACCCGGTCAAATCCAAGCTCTCAAAAACCTCTTTAAGGGTCAAATAGGTCCCATCACGAAATATCACCACCTGAGTCACATACATTAAGAAAAACAGTGAAACATGAACAAATGTTCGAAGGGGACATGGTGCATAAGCTAGCATGAGTTTCGATATAGTTCATTATAAAATTATGTCCAATAATTAACATTCAAGTTGTTTTGGGTAAGTAATCAAGCAGAAAATAACATAGTGGAAACATGATAGTTCTTAATATGTAATAGAAGATGATGATAAAAGAAAAGATTGCATTGATTTGGGCATTACCTCATCAGGTTCCTTCCTCAACTTTGACTTAATGAATCTTAAAAGATGCTTTTGGTTCATGCATGCTGAATGATGAACATGTGTGTCAACTTTTCTAACATTATAGAAGTCACGATGTGGCGCACTCTTCTGGGCAAGAAACTCCCTATCCGCGTTTAGCATCAAATGAAGATTGAATTTCTAAAAAGAAGTTAATTAAAACTCAAATACAAGTCAATGTAGGAAACATATAATCATACATATGAAGACTTTGAGAGAATATATACTTGTTCAAGTAGAACAAGTCGATGATGGCATAAGGTCCGAATGTTGCCAGCTGCTATAACTCGGAGAATATGATGCAAATCAGTGAAAAAGGTTGTTGCGTCAGCAACTGGGAACAACTTCTCCTTTGCTAAGCAGAAGAACAAACAAATAGAAACGAGATGGTAAGAAAACATATAACATGCAGCTTTATGATAGCCCAAAAGAAGTAAATAAACATCGAAGGAAGCAATAAATAAAGAGGAAAAAAAGGTACATACAATCTTTGCTTGCATATACTTGGACAACTCCATCCTCCATTTGGAAAAAGTGCTGTCAAAGTCAAACCGAGCATTATACAACAAACAAACAAACAAACCAAGAAAAAAAGACACTAAGATTTTCAACAGTTGCTTAATTCTGAGCTATTCGGCTATTCCACAAAGCAATGACACTAATAGAGATATGAGTGAGAAAACCTACGTTACTTCTTTTCTCACGAGTATAATAGAATGGATTTGGATTCGGCTTCGGCGTACTAGGATCAGATATAATTTCCTTTTTCCATGGAGCAATTGCTTCCCTGAATACATAACACTCTCGTAGCTCAAGGCATTCTTGAAGAACCAAATATGATTCCACTTCATCAGGTGTTGGTGTCTCTGCCAAGAAATAAGATTAATTATCAGAGTAACACGAAAACATCAGTCATGAAATGTAGATGAGAAACTTGCTAGTCTGTATCAAAATGATTGGACAAAAATATCACCAATAGTTCAAACACATCATAAATAGCTCATCATATAATTTCATCATCATTTTTATTATTAATATCGATATTAATATTGATATTGATATAATTATCATTGTCATTTGTTATCATCATGATCCTACTAGTTTCATTTACAACATATTGTTTCCTTTCCTCACTTGATGATATCTGTGGAGGTGGAGTCCGACAACAAAGAATTCTTATAGGATTCAGATTAAAAGGATTAAAAAAAGGGACAAAGTTCAAAGGTACAACAATGGTACTTAGGGTTCTAATTAGAATGATAAACTAGAAATATATAAATGCAATCATAATCTTTAAAGGTTCTCTCATGTCCTAGGAAAAAGATAATAGGAAACAAGGGTACACAAGTTTCGTCAAAAAACTTATGAACAAAAATAAGTACCACGTGGAGAGATTTTGAGCCGCACAAATGTTTCATGCTCTGGCTCCTTCCTCAGGATATCAGCAGCTATTGGGTCAGGTTGAACGCCATGCAAGTCACCAGACACACTGTGAGAACGAATCATGCTTGGAGTAGTTATCGGAATTTGATCTCCACTATTAGTATTTTGAGGCATGTCTTGATATTGGTTTTTCAATTCTGGGTCCTGCTCAAGAAGCTTCAAATTTATTACAATGTAGAAAAAATTATAACCTCCTTTACAAAAAGTATTCTGATTTTCAAAGGCAAAAAGGAGTAAAGCGTCAAAGAAGTAGGCTGAAAAACGAGGCGAGAAATCATGAGAACCAAAAACAATTATGCCAAGTCTACAACGCAAATAGTTACCAAGGATAGACTGACAGCTATTTGGAAAGATATAAGAATTACTTCACTCAAAATCAACTTACAGCATCTCCATTAGTATCCAGATATGTAAGATCCAACTTCGAATTATCCGTGAAGTCTTCTTCATCATCAGATGCTTCTACACTTTCAAAGACACTAGCAACAGGGGACTTTGGAGAAGTGGGTCTCATCAGAAGAGATCTGCTAGCTGAATGGGAAAGGCTAGCACCTTTTCCTGATACAATAGTGATGACACAAATAAGAAAATATGTTTTATTATAAACATGAAAAATCAGTCTAGAAGAATGTCCAACATGGCAAAACACACATAAGCAGTAAATACAAATGATTCCCTCTCCATTGCATAAGCAAAGTTCATAATCATTCTACTTTACATATAATGATTTGAATCACATATACTACTTACTTACCTTTAGTTTTTAACGCCCAGCAGAAGAAAGGTGGTGAGGAGGTTGGCACAAAAAACAAGCAGCGAAGAAAGACAGAGTTGGAAAAGGTAGCCCATATGAAAAACCAGATAGAAATAAGGAAGATCCAAAAAGGAAGTGCTGCAAGGTACTTGCAACTTTCATGAAACAGAACTGTCAAGTTATACAATCTTTAAACAGGAAGTGTTGCAAATAGATTGTAGCTTTAGTGAAAGGGAAGTGTTGCATATCATTTGCAAATAATTCTGTGAACAGGAAGTGTTGCAAAAAGGATGGACAATCAATGTTACATCACCAAACCTTTTAATCCTCCTTTAGTACAATGTACCAGAACACAAATTTCAACTCAACCGGAAATTCAATATGGAAAAATCAGAATATGACCGGAACATGCTGAAGTGCACTATTATGTGCACCGTTACCTTACCTCACCTCACTATAGACTATAGTTATGAGTGATTCACTCAAGATAAAAAGCGGAAGGAAAAAGAGATCGAAAATGAACCAGCTCTCCTATAGTTTAAAAGATAAATCAAAACCATTTTCTTTCAAATCATAGACCAACAAACACTTCAATAGGTTCAAATTTACAATACATCAAATACAATTAAGCAAACTTCAACCATAGATACGCCTACGTGACTTAAAAAGCACAATTATTCATTAAAAGTATTCATAAAACTGATTATGCAATCTCAATTTCCAAATACATCATTGGTTAACAGCAAATAATAATCAATTCAAAATTAAAATTTAGTAAGATTTTATCTAAATTGACAACGTCACAATAAATTACAACCAAATAAGACTATTGCACAAAATTACACTTCACACACAATCAAAATCAAAAACCTCTAAAAATCAGTATATACCTTCAGTAAGGGTACGAAGTCTGGGCAAGCCGTCAGGAACACCAGTAACACGACCAAAACCATTACGCTTTTCAACACAATCAACCTCACCAGAAATCGCAGTAACATCAGGCAAAGACGCCGAAGCACGACGATAAACTCCACTATTCCTACGACGATGACGATCCTTCAAAACATGTTGTTCATCATCTTCACCTTGTTCTTCCTTCTCCAAAGACTTGGCAAACTCCAGAAATTGTGAGAGAGTTTTCCTGTGCATATAATAGGCAGAAACCGCCACAAAAGATGCTCCGACAAGCGCCGCCATAGCCAAGTGAAGCGAGTAAGTATCCATTGTTGTTTCAATGGAATTGAATGAGAAACAAAAAGGAAAACCGGACAAATTGGGAATTGAGACTTTGAGAGTTAATGAAGGGAACCTTTGTCGTTTATTGGTATTTATAGGAGTGAGGACAGAATCGAGAACTTTATTTATCTCTCTAACCATTATCTCGCTCTACAATTGTTTGGCATCTTTAAAACGAGAAATATCGATGCCGATTGGGTATAGGGATAAACACAGTGATATGTCATCTACTAAGTATAGTATGTATCGTATATGTGCCAAATGCCAATAATATCGTCATTTGTTTTGGTGGGTAATGGTTACGTGACTCTATTAGACGTGACTCAATAGATGTGAGGGCTCATTTACAAAATTTCCTAATTAATTACTCCCTTCAACTCAATCAAGTTGTTCCATTTGGATTTGACACGATTTATTAGAGTGAAATGGTGGGGCATTTTAATTGATTAAATTAATTGTAAAGGTGGTAGTTGGGCATTAGGAGTAGTAAAAGTGCGGGTAGTTGGGTATTTTAATTGATTAAAATAATTGTAAAGGTAATAGTTGGGTATTGGGAGTAATAAAAGTGGAGGTATTTAGGTAAAAAATCGTTGTCGAAATTAGAAATTGGACAACTTGAGTGAATTGCCCATAAAAGGAAATGGGACAATTTGGCTGAGTTGAAGGGAGTAATAATTACTATAATTTGTAAATAGAAAATAAAAAATTTTATTTAATTAATATGATTTGTAATCATCATAAAAGACAAAAAATATATTAACTCAAAAAAAAAAGACAAAAAATATATTAATAATTAATATAAAAAAGAAAAATACAAAACGATAAATTACAATTTAAAAAATATCACCTTATCAAATCCCTCTACATGGGTGTGATTTGTCAAGTTGACAAATAATAGTTATTAATTAATATAGAGTTGTTCATAGTTTTAGGAAAAATTATCGGGAATAATCCCTATTTTTTACGTTTTTCTGTGAATAACCCCTGTTTTTGATTAAACCTGAGTAATCTGAACTTTGCAATGTTTTTGTTCACAGCACCTCCTTCTTAACAATGACAGGGTACAGCAGGTAAAGAGCCGTTTTGTGACCTGTTTTCTTCCTTATAGCTGCAGCCATCTTCTTCCTCCTTCTTACCCTTATTTCTCTATTGTTAACCCAAGCTTTAGGAAAGAGAAAACTCAAATCATCCCTTCACTTATTTGGAATATTTTGGACATGAATTGAACCTTTCTCAAGCACGAAAATCTTTCTTCGCCATTGTCAATTTTACAACAAATCCATGCTCACATTTCACACTCTTATTTAACTTTGAATCTCTATTGTATGCTGAAGAACAATGACAATTCATTTTTGCAAAAAAAAAAAAAAGAGGGAAAAAAAGTGAAGGGAATGATTTGAGTTTTCTCTCTCCTAAAGCTTGACAATGGAGAAGTGGGGGTAAGGAGGAAGAAGATGGCATCAACTATAAGAAAGAAAACAGGTCAAAAAACGACTCTTTACCTGTTGTAGCCGACCATTGTTAAGAAGGGGGGTGCTATGAGCAAAAACATTGCAAAGTTTAGATTATTAAGGAATAATCAAAAGTATGAGTTATTCACAGGAAGACGTAAAAAGTATGGATTATTCCCGACAATTTTTCAATAGTTTTATAGGAAGGATATACTAGGTAAAATGAAGATGATGAATTTAAAGTTGCTCAATTTGTAATTTACCCAAAAAAAAAAAACAAAATAAATTACAATAAAGTAAATTAAACAAAAAACGATAATTTAAAATCCTAAAAGTCCCTTTTTTTTCATCTATCAAGCAATTCTAACCATTAAATTTGAGTAATGGATCCTCCATTACATTTTCGATATGTTTGGTAGGTGATAATAAACGGTGGTAATGCAAATAAAAAATTAGCGTAATTTTGGTTGAAAAATCTCTTTGGTATACCTTGATGGTCATGCTTGTCAAACTTCAATCATAAATTTTCTTCAAAAAATGAATTTCAATACATTACCATTAGAAGATGGGGTATTATGTGGTAATGAATATTTGTAAACAAAAAAACTTTTTGCAATCAAAGTTTTATTACCATGGAAATGATATGAAACTTTTGATGAAATTTTACCCTATAAATCATTCTCATCACCACCATTTAATACCACTAACCAAACGGGTCGTTTAAGTAATGCAGAGGATCCTAATTCATTCTTCATAACCCTAAACTAATAAAACTACATCTATTTATCGAGCAATTTACTTGTATGAAATGTCAATTGATGATTAGTTTAATGAATAATTAAATATATTTTTAATATGTAGTTTGTGAATAATAGATGCATGTAATCTTTATATTCTTAGTAATATTCTACATGTGTAGTTTATCCATCACGTAGACAAAGTTTGAATATTTGAAATAAATAAGATTATTAATCAAAGAAAAGCATACAATAAGATCATAATCAAACTTATTCTAAATATAAGCGCCTGATACCCTAGAGCACAGGTTCGGGGCTGTTCGCACTTAGTAAGTGCGAACAGTAATAAACTAATCAAAAAAATCAAGTGTCTGTTCGCACTTATTGATTGCGAACAGGTCAAATAAGGTCAAACAACGGGCCTTTATAAAGGATGAGTTAATAAAAATCAGTCAAGTAATCGATCGCTCTTACTAACAGCGGCCGATTGAGTTGACTTTTTGACTTGTTGACCTAAAACAGACTGTTCGCTGTTAGTAACAGCGAACAACTTGTTTCATTTTTTCAATCTGTTCGCACTTATTAAGTGCGAACAGCCCGAACCTAAAGTTTGCGGATTACACACTTAGTTTTGAAATAAGTTTGATTATAATCTTATTATATGCTTTTTTTTTTATAAATAATCTTATTTATTTTAAATTTTCACAAAGTTTTAAATGTTGTATTTTGGAGATTTGAAAAAGTTCTTTCTATGGTAATTTTGAAAAAAAAAATTCAAATTATTAATGATTCAAAATGAATATTTGTTAGAATAAACTTGTACTTAAGATATTTAATGAATTTGAAGTTTTCTCTTATGATTTTTTAGTTTATCTTTACATGGGTAAAGAGTGTTATTCAGTTTTGTTGTTTTTTAACAAGTGTATATATCGTATTCTATGAGTGAGTTGTATATAAATGGCGATGATAAGAGTTTGACAATTGCCTCTAATGAAAATAATTTTTAATCTCTTTTTAACGTATCTCTTATGATTATTATTTATTGATTTTCTATTAATTTCTCTCAAACATTAAAACAATTTTATATTTAAATTATCTCAAAATTGTATGATTTGTTTTAAGCCAATCTTGATAATGTTGTAAAGAACGCCTATTTAATAAAAAAAATTAAAATGAGCCACATTATAACAAAAACTCCAATTAAATTAATAAATGGAAAAAATAAGATGAGTTTACCTAATAAGTTTACATGACAAGCATTAAAAATAATTTAAAATATGGTTAGATTTTTCTGAAAATACTTTAAAGTTCCGTGTGTACATCGGATAATCCAAACTAATTCTTTTTGAGTTAAAAAGCACTCACAAATATAAAATAATAATTTCAAAATATCGACCGGTCAGTGGCACAGGGCTAATCGTTTTAAATATCACATCATCCTATTAGGATATAATCTTTTCTTAATTAATCTTTCAAAATATTATTAATATACTTCTAAATAAAAGACTTGGTTTACTTACATTATACTACTATTACTTTTGTCCTATGAGGATCCATTTAATAATTTTGGGTGAAAATTTAATGAGAAAGTGAAATTGAATTGAAGAATAAGACAAAAACCAAGGGGATGATATAAGAAGGAGCCTATTCCCAAAATATAAAAAAAATAAAAAATAATTCCCAATCTATATTGCAGGGAAAAATATTTCCCGCTTTACCGTCCACGTCAGACTATTTTTTTTTAAAAAAAAATTTCAGTTCAAACCGCTATCTAAGATGACGATTTGGTAAGTTCACAAAACCGCTATCTGAGATAGCGGTTTGGTTTTTTACTCTAAAACTGGAATAAAGCAAAAAAAATGCATAGTATGTAGAGCACTGGAATTGAACTCCCGACCTCCATATTAATCACATAAGCGCTTACCAACTGGGACAACGAAGTTGTTTGTTGTAATATTACGTAAATAATTTATAAACGCGCATCAGTGCTTGAAGAGGCCAAAAAACACTGTTAAGTGAGACACTTAGGGATCGATCTCACGACCTCCAATATAAATGTGCACGGCATCAACCAACTGAGACAAATGAGTTCAATAGTGTAATTTTACATGTTTATTATATAATTTTGCATCAAAAAAATTGTGCTTAAGGAAACCGCCATCTAAGATGGCGGTTTGTTTTTATTATAATTATTTTTTTATCATTCATTCAAAATCGTGTTTTTAGAAAGCTGTTTATACAAAAGTTAATACTAAACCGCCATCTGATATAGCGGTTTGTGAAAAAAACGTAAAAAAAAATATATTTTGCAAAATATCCTACGTGGACAGTAAACTGGGAATTAAGTTTCCCGTTAGTGTAATGTTGGAAATAATTTTTCAAATAACATTATATTTGGAATAGACTCTATAAGAAGTGGTTAAAAATCGAAAGAGATAATAAATTTGTGGATGAAAATTACACAATATTTAAATAACGATTGTGGGGAGAAAAGAAAGAGAAGGAAGGAAAGAGGAGGGAACAAAATAAGAGGGGAATGACTTTTGTTTGTGTATAGTTTTCCTTCCAAAATTTTCAACTTTGGTGAGATTAAAACCTTAACAAAAAGTATCCATCCAATATTTGCAATTCTCTTTCCTCTAAATCCTTTTTCTCCCATTTTGTTATCCAACCAAAGGATTTTTCCTCCACTAAATCACTCTCATTCCTTTTCTTCTATTTCCTTCCATCCAAACATATTCTTACAGAAAGAGAGTGGGTCATTGCCAAAAAAGAAAATGTGCAAAATAAGTGGCACACACTAAAGAGGAGCAAATTAGCTGGGACAGAGGGAGTATTACATGAGAAAGTTGCTCATTTGGGTTATTTTTTTTTTTTTTTTTTTTTTTTTGAATGAAAGGGTAGGCTAGGCATTCATTGATGAAAAATCAGAATACAACAAGTCCCCTAACCATAACGGAGCAACACGCTCCCAAACCATATCAGTAATACTACTACTAGCCCATCGGCTTAACCTATGCGCGACGGCATTACATTCACGAAAACAGAAAGTAAAAGATATGGAGGAAAACTCATGACATAAGGACAAGCAATTGTCGATAATGGTTTGGACATGAAAAGAACGACGCCTAGTACCCGAAAGAGCCTCCACAAGCATCTTACAATCACCTTCAAAAATAACAAATTGCCACCCATGGGCCTTAGCCTCCTCCATAGCCCACAACACTGCCTGGGCTTCCACAAACTCAGCCGAAAACGCCTGCCAACCGGTACGAGCACCAGCTACCAAGAACGCCCCATTACTATCTCTTGCCACAAAACCCAAACCATACTTCTCATCAGTTTTAGAAAAAGCCCCATCGAAGTTGATTTTGACAACTCCATCGAGAGGACAAGCCCAATGCGCACTACACCGACTGGGCCCAACATCAACTAACTCATATTTGAGAGCTTTATGGTACTCCTTAAGCCAATCCGAAGCCTTCAAAACACACAAGCGAGGAGGTTCGATACAACGATTAAAGATAGAATCATTCCTTGCCTTCCAAATTTGCCAACAAAAGGTCACAAATTTCTCAACCATCGGAGCACCACCTTTATGCCATAAAAGATCACAAATATCACGGAAGGACCCAATAAAAATCGAATTTGAGCAAAAAGAAGTTTCACTCCAAAACTCCTTAGCCCAACGACAATTGAAAAGAACATGACCCAAATCTTCCTTCTCCCCACATCTAGCACAAGAAAGGAAATCCGTAACGCCTTTACGACCAAGATTCGCACCATGGGGTAAAATATCCCAAGAAGCTCGCCAAGAAAATTCCCGCACCTTCGGAGGGACCTTCAAACGCCAAATACGAGCCCAAACCGGATCCGGACCATAAGAAGAGGATGTTTCGGTTTTAAGAGAGATTGCATAATCATACACATCTTTGACCCGAAGAATTCCGTCTTTGCCAAAAACCCAACATAATTCATCTCTACTTCCATTACGACCAAGAGGCAAATTAAGAATCTTATTGGCTTCAAAGGGGAGAAATAAAGAACGAACCAAATCCTCACGCCAACAATTTCTCTCGGCATCAATTAGAGAGGCGACAACCATGCCTTCATCCGCACTACCCCTAGGGGACACAACACGCCCCGACCCCGGCCCATCAAGCCAAGCATCACCCCACACCTTCACTTTCCGCCCATCACCTATGCGCCACCTAACCCCATCCCGAAGCATTCCCTTAGACCCCCACACACTACGCCACCCATAACTTGGGTAAACCCCAACCGACGCCTTCCAAATATCTCCATGAGGAAAGTAACGAGCACGGAAAATACGAGAAATAAGAGAGCTAGGCCGATCATGTAATCTCCAAAATTGTTTCGCAAGCATCGCTTGATTGAAAATCTCAAAATCACGAAAACCAAGACCTCCCCTATCTTTCGGACGACAAAGATTTTCCCATGCCTTCCAACAAATGCCCCGATTCTTATTTTTGAAGCCCCACCAAAATCGGCGAATAATACTACTAATATCCTTGCACAAAGACCCCGGAAGACGAAAACAGCTCATGGCGTAAGATGGAATTGCTTGAACCACAGCTTTTATCAAGACCTCCTTCCCGGCTCTAGATAAAAGTTTTTCTTTCCACCCTTGTAATTTTTTCCAAACCCGGTCCCTAATGGTGGCAAAGGAGATGCGCTTCGATTTATCAAAAATGGTCGGAAGGCCCAAATATTTCCCATGACACGCCACTTCTTTAAAGCCAAGGCAATTAGAAATGCTAGAACGTAAACCGGCCCCAATCTTGGAACTAAAAGATAACTCACATTTATCTAAATTGACCTTTTGGCCCGACAAAACTTCATAGCGCCCCAAAATATCCTTAATAGCTCTTGCCTCATCAAGATTTGCCCGAGTAAAAATTATACTGTCATCGGCGAAAAACAGATGGGTAATAGTAGGAGCACCCCGCGCAATAGAAATTCCCCGAATCATCTTGGAATAAAAAGCCCGTTTGAGCAAAGCCCCCAAGCCCTCTGCACAAAGAATAAAAAGATAAGGCGAAAGAGGGTCGCCTTGACGTAAGCCCCGCTGAGGAATCAAAGACTGAGATAACCGCCCATTAACTAGAAAAGAATAAGACACAGAAGAAACGCACTCCATAGTCCGACTAATCCAAACCCTCGGAAAACCAAACCGCACCAAAATGCCATATAAGTAGTCCCACTCGATACGATCATAAGCCTTGCTCATATCGAGCTTAAGGCCCATAAAACCATTCTTGCGAGCCCCACTTATTTTCATGAAATGGAATATCTCGGACGCAATAAGAACATTATCCGTAATCAACCGCCCCGGGACAAAAGCACATTGATTTTCTTCAACAATATCGGGGAGGAAAATCTTTAGACGATTAGCCAAAATCTTAGACATCAACTTATATGAAATATTGCAGAGACTAATGGGACGCAAATCTTTCATGTCTTTGGGCCTTTTAGTCTTAGGGATAAGGACCACCGTTGTATCATTCACACCCTCCGGCATCCCACCATTATTAAGAAACCGACAAACAAGCTCACACACCTCGTCACCCACCAAGCTCCAAAATTTGTTGTAAAACAACGCGGGCATCCCATCCGGACCCGGGGACTTAGCCGGGTGCATACTACGCAAGGCATCCACAACCTCCCCCTTAGAAAAAGAACGATCCAAAGAGACTCTCATGCTATCGGACAAACGAATATCCAAACCCTCCAAATCATCCGGTGAAATCGATGGCCTAGACGATTTAAAAAGGTCCGAATAATAATCAAACACCACCTTCATAATATCATCTTGCTCAAATTTTTCCACCCCATTAACATCATACAAGGACTCAATATGATTTCTACGTCTACGGTGCGAGGCTCGGTAATGAAAATACGAGGTATTTTTATCCCCGTCTCTAAGAAAAAAAGGCCGACTTCTTTGCCACGCCTCGGTCTCAAGTTTCTTTCTAATATCTCGAATTTCGATCTCCACACGCCCTTCCTCCTCAATAATAGCCATAGTTTGATTCATCCGACGAAGCCTCCCTAGCCGTTTCAATAACCATCGAAGCCGCTTGTGAATAGCTTTAAAGGTATGTGCACCCCAACGACCCAAAAATCGACCACAGTGAGCCATCTTCTCGGACCACCGCCCACCCGAAGCTACATTCGCCTTAGCCCACGCCTCCTCCATCACCTCCGGAAAATCCTCCACATGGAGCCACTTAGCTTCAAACTTGAACGGACGTTCTTCCCACGGAGCCGAAATACTACCCCCAAAATTTCTCTTAGCCGCCTTCACTAAAATCGGGAGATGGTCGGAAGAATCCCAAACAATATTATCAACACTAAAAGAAGGAAACAAATCCAACCAAGATTCATTGGCCACCCCCCTATCCAACCGCTCCTCAATAAAAGAGTCCCCCGTCTATTTGACCAAGTGAATTTATATCCCGAGAAGCCCAAATCCTTTAAATCACAAGCCTCTAAAGCACTTCTAAACCCCAAAATCGAAGCAAGATCACACGCATTCCCCCCGTTCTTCTCCGATTCATACAAGACCTCGTTAAAATCCCCCACCATGACCCATGGCATCATCGACCCCCTTCCAAGTTCCCTCATCAAATCCCAAGTCTTATGCTTGTGACCCGACTCCGACCAACCATAGAGCCCTGTGCCTCTCCAAGATTCCCCCGAACCATTCTTGACCTCAAAATCTATAAAACGATCCCCCTTCGCCCTTATGCACAAATCAACATCATCGGACCAAAAAAGAGCCAAGCCCCCGGATCTTCCAACTACGTCCACCCAAACCCCATGATTAAAAGGCAATTTATTCAAGATAACCCGCATCTCCGAGTCCCAACGTTTCGTCTCGCACAAGAAAACTATCTCAGGGGAATGATTTCGGATTAAATCCGAAAGAGAGCTAACTGCCCCGGGATTCCCCAACCCACGGCAGTTCCAAGAGAGAATAGAAGTCATTGACCCCCGAGGGTCCAAGAAGTGGGACCCGCCACTATATGATCTCCAGAATACAATAAGTCGACCTCCATAGAATCCACCCTTCGCTTTTGACTCACACCCCCTTCCAAAACCTCTTCGCCATCTAGACCACCCCCAATACGTTTGCCAACCCCACCAGAAACCTTCGGTCTATCATCACCCAAACCTCGAGCCCGCCTAGGACGACGTTTCCATCTTCGAACAAAAACGGCTTCACCATGCCCCACCTTCTCCACCACCGTCTCCCCTTCAACTGTTAGACTAACCCCCTTACTAACATCCCCCGCCTCCTGCCCAGCATTTTCTTGCCATGAAATAACCCGACCACCTCCCTCACGATCTCCATACTTATCCTTCAAAAACTCCACGCTGTCTCCAACCAAATCAGCCCTTCCATCTTCAAGCGGAACCTCTTCTCTACCCACGCCCTCATTCACACCCACATCCCGGGATTGATCAATTGATACCCTTCTCAGCCGTTCCGTCATATCAGCTACATCCTGGCCCTGCTTCGAATCAACCACAAACACCGGTGGCTTAGTAACAAATAATTTCTTAGCACAACCCCCCTTCTCCAATCCCCCACTGTCGACATCTTTTGAAGGCCCCATCACATTATCTTCTCCACTCTTCCACGGAGATGCCCGAATTGAAGCATCAAAGCGTTTTTTCCGGAGAGGCATCACCATTAACCTCCAAGCATTCAGTTGAACCATGGCCAAGCCTCCCGCAGCAAAAACAGAACATAGGGAGACGTTCAAATTTCACCGGAATGGTACACACCAAACCTCCCCTCATTTTCAAAGAGACACTTGACTTAAGTGGGTTACGGACATCCAACAAGACCCTCACCCTCAAAGATTTGTCAAGACCGTATCTAGACCCCTTCCCCACATCCAAAAAAACTCCCACCTTATTGCCCAATAATCTAGCATTATCCACATTGCCTCGACCCCGAAACGGAATATCATAAAACCGGGCCCAAATAGGCAGCTGATAAATATCCAAGTCGGATGGTTTAACCGCATGATCAATTTCGGCCAAGAGAAGAGGAAACTTGTCGAAATGCCATGGTTGGCCCTCCAAGATACGCTGCTTGTCACGCCAATGGAAAAATTGTATCTGAAATAAATTCCGACCAATATTACTTATCTCCACCCCATGCTTTAATAACCAAACTCCCTTCATCGTAGAAATGAACGCGTTCGGATTCGGTACCCTATTCGACCATAATTTTCCAATCAAACTCAAAGAAAGCCTTGCATGATCATCAAACTCATCCTCTCCGTCCTCCACCCATTCCTCTAAGGCATCCTCCTGTCTTTCCTCACCATTATCCTCAACCCCAAGAACTGCATCTCCAATTCTCCTGGCTGAAATCTTGGCCTCCAAAACGTCCCTATTAGTCATTCTAGGAGAACTGTCCACGTTCTGCCCAGAAGACATAGGATCTTGGCCCACCATATTACTAGAATGTGATAACAAATCACCAACACTCTCCATGAAGAAGACAAACACCCTCAAGAATAGGGAAGAAACTCACGTAGAATACTCTAAAGGAGAGAAACCTAGAGAGAGACTAGAGAGACTACGACGGAAGCTGCTCATTTGGGTTATTATTTACTTAATTTGATTTCATTGTATTAGTTATAAATCCTAAAAAATTTAATAATGTTTATTAACATAGTAATTCTTCTCACAATTGTATTTTGTTGGCCGGAGAGGTTTGAGGTCGTCACCTTAGAAGTTTTAATAGTGTCTTATCAATAGAGTCATAAAGAATGCCATCATTTTGTAGGATCAATTATTTTGTTATAATCAGTAAGTCTCATGGGAGACGGTCTATTCGATAGACGGAATCTATAAAGCCCAGCCCAAAATATAACATAGTATATTTGGGGTTATAATAAATTATTTGGGATTATAATAACTTATATTTGGGGTTATAGAATAGTATATTCGAGGTTATAATACCTTACATTTATGATTATAACATAATATAACTAGGTATTTACCCGTGCCAAGCACGAAATTATAAGTATATTTTTTGCATAAAAGTATTAGATTACTAAAAAGTACTTCGTATACTCTATATGTTTTCATTTGTTCTTCTCATTCACTTTTTTGCGCAGATCTTTTTGCAAACTTAAAAATTAAATATTTTTAATTGTGAGTATTTTTTTTTGCATAAAAGTATTAGATTACTAAGGAGTTTGAAATCATTGAAAATTCATTGCTTACATTAGTTTAACCAAAATGACTATAGGTATTTAATAAAATTTATTCATTCATTAATTATGATAGATTGAAAAGGAATTAATTTATTTTATTTCCATAAATATCTGATGTAGCTTTAGGCGGGAAAACAACTCTTGTAGGAGTGACACATGTCAAGTATTTTATTGTTTTAGTAGAGAGTATGATGATTGATATTATGATAAAAAAAATCAGTTAAGGGAAATGGGCTGGCCCAATTTTGTGGTCTATCCTGTAGACCGTCTCTTGTGAGATTTTGTTATAATTATAATACCAACTAAAATAAAACTCATCAACTATAACGTTGATTCAACATACTCACACATCACTCTAATGCCATGTTTGGGAATTGTGATTTCATTTGGAAATTTGGAATTGAGTCAAATTTATTGTTTGACGAATCAAAAATTTTAAATTTGAATTTGGACCAAATTCCACCATTATTTTCAAAATAGTTAGATTTGAGAATTTGAGAATGACTACCCAAAGCTTGTCATTCTCAAATTCTTCATTTATGATTTCATAATTAAAATCCATAATTTAAAATGAAATACTTGTTCCCAAACACTACCTAATACTCAAAATCAACTTAAATTTATAATCTCAATTCTAGACTAACTCCTTAAATTATAAATTGAAGTATTAAAAGTCAGTTTTCAAAAGCATTTTACTAGATTAAATCATACAATTATACAATACATGTGATAATTTTATAAAATACAAGTGATAATTTTATAAAACTTTGCCAAATAAAAGTATTTTTACAGGTTGAAATATAATTATAGGACATTTAAATTATATTCACTAAAATATTTTTATTTAAAATTTTTATTTATACATATTTTCATACTAACAAACTCCGTACATTATACTTCCTCCGTTCCAAAATACTCGCTACATTTCGTTTTTGTGCACTATTCATCGTTCAAGCTTATTTTACATATTGCGACTGATGTGTAAGTACAAATATAGTCAAGTGGGATCTTGTTTGAATCGTCTAATCGCATACTTTCATAATATAAATTTTTATAATTTTTAGATAAGGACAGTTTAAGATATTAATGATCAAAATTGTGCATTGAATTGCGTAAAAAAATAAAATGTAGCAATTATTATGGAACGGAAGAAGTATAATTTAAATTCCACTTTGTATATAGTGTTAATAAAAAAAGGTATTTCTACATCTTCAACCAGTTATATCACATGCTCACCAGCAACCTCAGACACACTCCCCAAGTATACTACTACAAGTCCGCCATTGAAGCTATCCACCAGCTTGCCTATTACAACAATGGCGGCTTTAATGAACACACTTGCCGCAATTAAGTCATCATCAACTACAAGAAATACCCATTTCAGAACTCGCCCGTTTCTGTCCCCTCCTTCAATCTTCTTCACTAGTAAGCTTGAATTCTTTCCATTTCTTCTTTATCTTTTGGTTCAATATAGTAATAACCCATTGCTTATTTTTTGTAATCCTTTTCTTTTCGGTTTATGGTTTAGGAAGAAGGTCTACTATTAGAGCAGCAGATACTGATACTGATACTGATGAGGGTATACATTGTTTTCCATTGCTATTTTAAGTTTATATTTACTGTAATAATGGCGTGTTAGAAAATAATATGTCATCCATATCGAACGATCAGAGAGAGATCGACTAACATTATTTCTATACTTGATGGGCTACCCTACTAATACCAAATTGATTTTAGGATGAATCTTATCAAATTTATCGTGCGGTCAACTCTCCTCGTATACAGGTTTTATCGTGTACAAGTCCAATAACAAATTTAACATGGTATCAGAGTCAACAATTTCCCTCAGATTGAAAAAATGGGCATAGTTGAAAAATAACTGCAATGTAATCCTGCATCCAACAATTAAGGAGAGATTGACTAATATATATAACTGATAAGCTACTCCTGTCTCCTGATACTAGTTGGTTTTAGGATGGAACCTCATTTGCGATCAACTCTCGTTGACTCGTTGTATGCGGATCTTGATGTGTACAAGACCAATAACAAACTTATCGGTTTCAATTACTTTATGTGGAATATATGTTGCATTTTTGAAATTTAATTGATAGTTATAGGTTGATGTAATTGTTGTGTGACAGTGAAAGCTCAGACACCAGATAAGGCACCATCAAAGAATGGTTCTAGCTTCAATCAGCTTCTTGGAATCAAGGGAGCTGCTCAAGAAACAGTGGGTTATTTTTCTCATTCCTTATTTGGGATTCTTTGTGATTTGGTGTTTTTTAAATGATTTTCTCTATTTATTCCCTTTTTTTCATTAGTTGAGCTGAATGCCAAATATGGTAACTTAAATTAGTCTTTACTATTATTATGGAAAATAGTCAAATACCAATTTCTTGGATTTTCAATTGAAAATATTGTTCATTAGAAAATATTAGGTGTGGATAAGGGTGTGATTTGAAATTTGATGGTAAACTTGAGTGAGAAGTAAAATGGAGAATAGAATCTGGTCATTATGGTTAGTGTTAGTGTAGATGCTTATGGTGTTTGATTTAAAACACTAGCACACGTTTTTCTTAGCTCATTGTGTCTAAATTCAAGACATTATAAGGATCGAATTGAGCTAAAATCATTTGAACTTTTTGACGGGTGAAAACATGAGACGAAAAGTGATGGGTAAAACTTGTTGAAATTGAACTGAATAGAACTTATCATTTAGAACCGATGTGAAAGAAACGTACTAGAAACAAACCAAACTTATTGGAACTTAAATGAACTTACGGGAACTAAAATAAGTTTGGGAGGCAATGTTTAACTACATCCTACATGACATTAGGCATTTGACGGGGTAGGTGAAATGAAAGTAACATTCCATTAAAAGTTTGCCCTTCACTAGAATTTCAGGAGTCAATAGGGCATATAGTGGTTGTGGATCAGAGACTTGATTAGAGGTTGGCTAACTGATTCAATTATAACTTTGTCCTAATATTTTTACTAATACGGATTATATTTTAGTTTTGGTATACTTTCTAGTACACTTATTTTAAGGAAATGTTCAATGATTTACCTTGTGTGTGAATTTGAATATAGATTATAAGAACCAAGATATCTTCTTGAAGTGTTCTTGAGTCAATCTAAACTCTAACCAAGCTCTCAGAGAAACAACTCTGCTAGTGGTTGCACAGTCAAAATGGAAATAAAAATCGTATTAGAGGATAAGGAGTTTCCAGCAAGTGAGTGTTTCATGTAGTGTGGGTTAGTTTTCCCTATAGATCAACATGTGCTTATACAATCTGATGTGGGTGCGCAATTGGAGAGCAAAAAAGTGATATTTTGTGAGCGAAGTTTTACTTGAAGATTGAAGGGAACCTTTTATTGGAAATTTATCGAACATGATTCATAAAATGGGGCTAGAATGCTGCGCATTTGAGAAAAGCATAGTAAGAACTAAGAAGGTTAGCATTGTCGAGATACATATATTGAGCATGATGTGTGTGCAATGGATATGGGATAGAACTCAGAAGAATAGTAGACGAAGGAAATTAGGGTTAGCAGATATTAAGGATACAATGCAGAATCAATGGTGTTGGTTTGGGCATGTGTGAGTTGGACAAAAAAAGAAAATACAAAATTTATTGAAAATAATCTGCAAAATTCTTACAATATCTTGAATTATCTGCAAAAATTAGAGTGTATAAGATATCCTGGGGTCTCAACTATCAACTTAAGCTTTTGGTTAAGTTGGTCCTTCACATGGTGTCAAAAGCCAATTTGACAAGAGAACACGATTTCGAAACTCAACCACCCCTCATCTAAAGTGGAATATTCAGTGCCAGATATGAAGAAGGCACGCGTTGCATCAACACCTCTAGCCCAAAGGGCTCTCGTGTGAGGGGGTGTGTTAGAGTATATAACATATCATGGGACCTCAACCACTAGCTTAAGCTTTTGGTTGATTTAGTTTCTTGACAAAATTCAATTTTCCACAATAAGTTGAAACATTTAGCTACGCCATATTCGAGAGTTGGCCGAAAAATAAGAGATCAAGTTACAATGCTACAAAAACGAGGGACAACTCGTAGACATTTTAACAAAAGCAATTATGTCTCAGAAATTTTCGAGTTTTCAAGACATTTGAAATACAATATTTTTCTATGAGCGGGATATACTGGGTAGGATGATGATGATGATGATGATGATGATGATGATGAAATACAATATTTATGTAGATTAAGAAAATTTTGCACTTACATTTAGATTTGTATGTACGAAGTTAAGATATTAGGCTGCGATAGTAAGAAAGAACAATAAATTGAAAAGAGGCAAAGAATGTAATTTTTCCTAAACTAAATGTTCTCTAGTGCTATTTCTGCAGAACAAATGGAAAATTCGTCTCCAGCTTACAAAGCCAGTTACATGGCCTCCATTGGTTTGGGGAGTAGTTTGTGGAGCTGCAGCCTCAGGTATCCGATTATTTAATCTTGTATCTTTCAGACTTGTATTCTACTGCTCACCAATGTCACCATACCACTATTCTTACAAAAGGTGTCATGATCTTACTGTTAGAATCCAGTGACCTTTCAGCTTGAATCACGCTTTGTTTATTGGACTTGGGACAAAGGAAGAAAATTTTAGTTTTTTTTTTGTCGTATACTCGTATTCGATATGCTTCTAAAGGCTAAAACATTAACTTGTTTCTTTTGATGAAGTACAATTATATGATCCATTATCGTATATATATTTTATGGATTATGTGAACTCATTCATTTTCCTACTATTATTGATTTCGTCAAGCTACCGAGCTAGGATATTGGCCTTTCTTACATGGTTGTATCGTTCTTATACACTTTTATTTTTCCTTAGACTTGGGAAATTGATGCTCCCACTCTTTTTCCCTGTATTGTTTCCTTGATTCTTTGTTACAAAATTCATTTTGTAAGACAAATGAAACTTACGAAATACGCAATGAATACTTAGGTTGGTAAGTCGGTTTCCACAAATCAACTTTAAAGATACTATGATACGAATAACCGAAACTAAGATGCTACATACTGCTTGATTTAATTCCTATTGATGATTGAACGATTTCATTTTCGTAACAAGCATGTGGGATGAGCTGATCAGTTGGTTTATATGTTATTGTACTAGGAATGGAATCATTGCTTTAAAGAGTGACAACTTATTCATTTTTCCAAACTCATAGGAAACTTTCATTGGACTCCAGAAGATGTGGCCAAATCAGTTCTTTGCATGATTATGTCCGGACCTTGCCTGACTGGCTATACCCAGGTTGGAATCTACAGACTATATATCTAATAAATGGACCCGTTCATATTTCACTTGAGTTAGTTTCATGTATTCATTTTGCTTTGTAGACCTTAAATGATTGGTATGATCGTGAGATTGATGCCATTAATGAACCTTATCGTCCAATTCCTTCAGGAGTAATTTCCGAGAATGAGGTAAGTGATACAATTGATGATATTAGCTGACTTGTGGGTTGTGGCCCCTTAATTCACTAATGACTACTTTTGCTTGTAGGTGATTAGTCAAATTTGGGTGTTGTTTCTAGCCGGACTTGGTATCGCTGGAGGTTTGGATGTGTGGGTAAGCATCTCGCAATGATATTTTGAAGTGCATACTAAATCTTCAAATAATTTAATGATAATGCCTTTTCCAAATTCTGTTATGTCTTATTGAGTTATTTCTATGCTAATCCCTTTATTCTTTAGGCAGGGCATAACTTCCCCGTGATTTTCTACTTGGCTTTGGGTGGATCTTTTATCTCATATATTTATTCTGCTCCTCCTCTGAAGGTGATGTCTTCTTTTATCATAGCGTCATTTGACATTGTGAAAGACTCCTTTCTTAATATGTTAAAATTATTCTGCAGCTTAAACAAAATGGTTGGATTGGCAATTTTGCTCTTGGATCTAGCTACATTGGTTTGCCATGGTGTGTAGCTTGCTTCTTTACCGTTCACGCCTGGTCTCCTTTCTGTCATACACTAACCATCCTGTTATGGTCTGAAACCTTTTGGTGCCTACATGGAGTCACCAATAGCAAACACCTATGACAGAAATAGTTAGTGTTTATTTTAGGAGCAAGTAAAATGATTTAAAATATCCCTTTGGCTCATTGTGTTCTTGCTTGAGAGTTGAGATTATTATGTTGAATGTTATAGCTTTGGAAATAGCAATAATGTTTATTTTCCTAATAATTTTGAACTGATAAATGAACTTGTGGTAAAAATAATGGCCGTCACCATAATAACATACGCCATTTTCTTCATTGAATATTCACAGGGCAGTCAAGTGACGTTCTTATGCACTTGTTCTCTTTTTAATGCTACATATTAACATGGATCATTCTTTTTCAAGCACTACTATATGAGTTAGAATGTTGGGCTTCCAGAAGATATCATTGTGAAAAGTTGAGACTCGTGGAGGTAGCTGAGATGTATTTAATTTATATAGAATTCAGATGAATTAGTGGACATGCACTAAAAGATAAATTACGAAATGAAAATATAATAAAATGTTTTGGAGTTGCATATACGAAAGACAAAATGAGTGAAAGTCGTTAATGTTTTTTTTTATTATGTGCTAAGAAAACAAAAAAAATGCACCAATTAGCTAAGTGAAAGGTTAACTTAGAAGAGACTAAAAGAGGAAGAGGTAGGGCAAAGATAACATGATGAGTAACATGAGTGAAAAAATGAAGAATTGAGATGTGCTAGTGTAACACCCCGGCCCAACGGACCACCAGTGACTACTCATGCAGACTGTAAACTGGCCCCACAGACCAACACAAGTCTTTCCAGCGCACTTTGGCCTCACTCGTGCGCACTCAGGAAAACTTCCTAGCAGGTCACCCATCCTAAGATTGTTCCCCACCAAGCACGCTTAATTGTAGAGTTCTTAGCATATGGCTCCCTAGAAAAGAAGATGCACCTTGTTGATATGAGTAGTATCAATCCCTTTTCAAGCTAATTTCGGGGTATCACAGCTGGAGAATATGACTTGATAGGAATGAATAGAGGAGAAAAATATACATGGATGACCATGAGAATGAACTTTCTAAGTTGTAAAGTAGTATTTGGTAGTAACGAATAAAACTATAATTTTAGACAGCGACAATCTTTCATGTTTGTTTGTCTTGATTGATGAAGTCGACCCCATATTATTGAGAATAAGGCTTTATCATTGTCGTTAGTGGTGTATTCTTTGCGAGCACCAAGTATATGAGAATTGAGATTTAATAGGTACCCCAACTAGATGATCCATAAGCCCCTATTAGAACTGGCAATCAATCAAAGAAAAGGAATTAGAGAAGACTACACTTTTCCTATTGCTTATTCTGCTCTATTTCGTCATGTCTTCTCAATTGGTTTGTTAATTTTTTTTGTAGGTGGGCAGGTCAAGCTTTGTTTGGGACTCTAACCCCTGATATAATTGTTCTGACACTTCTGTACAGCATTGCCGGGGTATGCTTTCTCCATTCTCGACTTATTTCTAACCCTGACTTATTTCTAACCCTTGCATCTCATAATGAACTTCACATTCATGAAAAGCACCGTGATTAAGAATGATTCTTAACACGTTGAATGAAAATTTGAGACTAGACGTAGTTTTCGAAGTTGTAAGAAACGTTGTTGGACAAGAAACGAGAACACTTAAGAGGATGACAAGAGAATATGAAACATAATATTTATATTGGAGTATTAAATTTAGATTGCTATTCCAACTAAAGTAGAGTTTTCACTTGAATTTTTTTCGTGGGTTATCGTGAAATGGCGTATGTGAAGTTCATGAGGGAGACTGATTTTTACATACTGAACAACCAATTTTTCACTAATGAGCTTTTCTCACACCATGGTATAGCTTGGCATTGCCATTGTTAACGACTTTAAAAGCATCGAAGGTGACAAAGCAATGGGATTGCAGGTTTGTCAATCTTTGAGTAAATCTAGTTGCAATACTCTTCGCCTTTTATCTTGTTTATGGCATGTATTCTGACTCTGTAATATTGTTTGCAGTCTCTTCCAGTTGCTTTTGGCATTGATACTGCGAAATGGATCTGCGTTGGTGCTATTGACGTTACTCAGTTTTCAGTTGTTGGTAATCAACATTTCAAATTTCGATTCAAGCATGATTGATGTTTTTTTTCTGTTTGTGCCACTCAATTTACAAGTAACGTCCTTATTATGAGTTCGTATCATTTATGACATTAGATCTTACTTATCGAAGAACAAAATAACAAACTCTATACACGAGAATTAGGTACCTCTGACTATTGTCACATGCTATTGTGATCATAGATACTACGTACATGCATTCGAGAAGTGCTTCTCCTAAATGCAAAACTCGCTTAGTAATCAAAAGAGTGATGGCTAATCTCAAAATCATAGTTTCATTTAGCAATGTATCAAAACCTTCCTTTTTATTCTTGCATGAATAATAATGTGTAATCTCGAATCAAAGTCACCTCAAACCCCTTGAAATAGTTAACACACTCTCCCTTTCTTAACATATCAATTAAGGGTTCTGTTTAGAGAGGTGGTACCATATAACACTCCAGACATTGTATGATTGTATCTCTTATGAAGACCACCACACAAAGGATTTTAACTAGGGGCTCACCGATATTGATCATAATAATTAGAGAAAACAAAATAAAAATTGGAGGGGACATACTATATTTTACTCAATATATTCAACGTTAATGGAGGGAAGTAGAAACTAGAGAGAATTTCTAGTAGAAAAGATTAAAAGTAATAGAAAAATTGTGTTTGTTTTTGTATGAAATGACGAGTACAAGATCCCTTTATATAGGGATAAAAAGATGTCAATTAATAAATTAGCATCCATTGAAGAGTCACAACCTTTGCATTTCATCCAAGTATAACTCCTAGCTATTCATGTACCTCTAACTAATTAATTCTAGACTTAATACATAAACTTATCAATTAGGCATACTAAGCGTCTTCAACCATACAAAAGGTCTCTAAACTATACTAAATGTCTCATTAACTAACACTCCTCCTTGAGACTTTTATTAGTCTTTATTGCAAGTAAGCCTCTAAGCTTCTTAAATCCGCCCTTAGAAGAGCTTTGGTGAAAACGTTTGTTAACTCATTTTCGCCATCAATCTCAACTAGCTTGACTTCAGTGTTTTTCAAAGCTTCTTTGACAAAATGATACACGACTTCAGTATGTTTTGTCTTGTGTTGAAAGATAGGATTCTTAGAAATTGCTATTGCAGAATGACTATCACAATAACTAACTGTAACTTATCCTTGAGCTTCACCAATATCTACCATGATCTTTCTTAGTCATATTGAATTATTTACAACTTTACAAGGTGCAATGTATTTTGCTTTTGCAATAGATAAAATACTCCATTTTCTAGTGTAAAAGTGTAACTTGAGGTGCTCTTTATATAATTAAGAGACTGCGCAATTACTATCCATGAAACCAACTATTCTTTGACCAGAAGTCATGATCTGAAACTTAATACCATAGTCTAATGTTCCCTTCACGCGTTTCTTTGTTGCTCTTAGGTGAAGTTGGCCAGGACTTTGCATAAATATTAATCAGTAACTTGCTGCAAACATACTACCTGGTTTTGTTGCATTAAGATAAAGTAAGGTACCTATCATGCTTTTGTAGATTCTCTGATTTGCTTTCTCATTCCCGTCATCCTTGCACAACTTTTCATTTACTTGAAGTGGAGTTGTGACGGGACTGCAATTCTTTAGCATGAACTTTTTCAATAGACCTTTTGCATATTTCTTTCGGCAAATGAAGATTTCTTTTGAACTTAAATCAACTTTAATTCCTAAAAATTATTAAAAAGTCCAAAATCTCTCATCTCAATCTTCTATGCCAAAACCAGTGTCTCATCTGCTTTGGCTTTGTGAGCATGATGGGATGAGTAAGACCAATTTATCGTAAAACTTTTATCTTTCATAGGAGTATTTGCTATTTCTTTTCGAGAAGGATCTAAAATACTGCAAGTATTACCTTTTAATGAACGGTGTACCTAGTTCTCATTAATTGTGGTACACTGATCAAATTCTTGCTCAAATTTAGTACATACAAGACTTTCTTGATGTGTTTTACTCCTCTGTGAGCTTCTATCTCAATTGTGCCTTTGCCATTTGAACTAACGACCATAGTGCAAAAACAAGGTCGTATCGTATCGTATCAGTCGTATCGTAAAGGTCTTCAAATTTAGTGAAAAGGTGCAAAAAAACCAGTGTTTTAAGCTCTTTCAAGTGATAATTCATGGTTTAGACCGATATATGGTTTAGACTTAAGTGCCGTTGGGAACCTACATATACACTCAACAAATTAGTGCTGATAAGCTTAGTTAAACATAAAATTCCTCCACCCTCTAGCATGAATAACAACCTTTGTTATATATGCCTTCTAACAATCTCAACTATAACTTTCTTAGCTCTCAATTCCCTTCATTCGATACTAGTCATATATCACCCAACAGTTTTAAGAACAACCTTTCTATAATTATAACTTTACATATACTTAAATACCCATCTATACTCAACAATCATATTATGAAAGTTACGATCAACAACTTGGCGTCTGTGCTAGCACACACGACTTGACATTCAGCGCCTACTTAGCAGTCTTGTGCACGAGTTCGCCTTATTCGATGCTTAGAGGTGTATATATATGTTAATTGTTGATGATTGCTTTCCAGCTCCATTAAAAATTTGCTGCTTCACTAAAATCTGTCTGATCGTTCTCATGAAACTAATTTAGGTTACCTCCTGGGGGCTGGCAAACCATATCATGCTTTAGCTTTACTGGGGCTTATTCTTCCTCAAATTTATTTCCAGGTATGCTCTTGGTTGGTTATTGCTATCAGCTCACTGCATATAAATTCGGATATCGTATTTTACTGCATCCCTCCATTCCCACAATATGTATCAAGAAACTAACTCAACAGAAAACTCTAGCTTATGGCTGTAACTAGGGGTGTTCAACGGGCCGGACCCCCATTTTGAGACCTTATCCGATCCCTTTTTATAAGGATTTTGTAAGAGTCGAGTTAATAAACCGTGCTATAAAAGGGTTTAATAAGGGCCGAAAACAAGCCTTTATAAATAGATTAAACGATCTGATCTACTATTATTATTATAAATGACTATGCCAATGCTAATGGGGATTGTTATGTTTTTACTTTCTACAAGTTAATTATTATAAACTAGTATAAAACCCGTGCATTACTACATTATGAAAAATGGGCCGGGCCGGACCGGACCAAACTGGGTTTGAAAAGCCCGACCCAAATAGAAGATCATATTATCTTTTAAGGGCCCGTATCCTGCCTGATCTATATTCATTTGAGCCTGGCCTGACCCGTATCTGACCCATTGAACACCTCTAGTTGTAACCGTAAGATATGTTACATACTCTATCACGCCCCCTCATAAGAGCCCTTTGGACTAGAAGTGTGAGTGTAGCATGCCCTCCTCATATGGTGGATGGAATTCAAACCCGTAACATTCATTACACTGGCTCTTGTGATACCATATCACGGGACTAAACCAAGTCAACCAAAATCTTTTGATTTGGTTGTAGAACCCAGAATATGTACAAATCTTCCTGTTTTCCAGTTTACTAAAACTCACCTTTGAATTAGTGCTTATAAACCTTACAATGTGTAACCTTATTATGGTTTTATGTTACAGACCCAATATCTCCTAAAAGATCCCATCAAATATGATGTCAAATATCAGGTACTCTACTTTTCTTTTCTTTGTAGCAATTGCCTGAAAACAAATTAAAATATTTTAAGCTCGTTTTTCGATTTAAACTATAACATACATACGTATATACCGCGTTTCTGCAGGCAAGTGCACAGCCGTTTATGATTCTGGGTCTTCTAGTGACTGCATTGGCAACCAGCCATTAGCTGCGTTTCGTATGAGCTGTTTCAGTTTGGTCGGCAATGGCTCAATTGGAAGCGAGACATGAACAAGCCGACACGAGCAGTCAATAGGACGTGTTTCCTGTTGGTCGAGCGGCCATTGTTTGATGCAGTGAAACAGGACAGAGATCACAAATTGATGCATACCCTTGATTTGATAGTGTTTTAGTTCAAGTGTATTATATGCTTGTTTGATGATTTAGGTTGCGTATTAGAGATCATTTATTAACGGCTGTCGTTTCGAGAAACACATTAGATATATGGGCTGAATAAGAATGTTAGGTTTTTATTTCGAAGTTATTTCTTCGAGAGACGGTCTCTCACAAAAGTAGCTGATTAGAGATTAGAGTAGGCTTTTTATTGTATGCGTTCACCCAATTGTTTTGTTCTTCATTCCAATCTGTCTTTAAATATTGATGAATAAGGGTGAATATTAAAAATACTTCTTTCCTTATCAGTGTGTTTTAATAAGAAAATTGCTTGATGATCAGTTAAATAGTCATACTATTCTCTTCTAATCATCTTATATTCTTTTCAAAATTCATGCTCATATTGCCACGATAAAATGTATATTATGTAGTGATTGAAAATTATGAATGAACCTTTTCTTTTCTAAAATTTAAATTTCATTATCATAAAATAACATCGATACATTTCATGAAAATTATCTTACAAATCATTCTCATTACAATTGTTTGCCCACCTATCAAAACGGACTGTAAAAGTCTAGATCAAACTCATTCATAATCATAATTTAAGGATTACAATTTTCCTATTTTAAACCTCGAGTGTTCGAGTCGAGTACCCATCGACCCTTTTGCTTTTTTTTATAAACGATAATGTGTATATTCCCATAAAAAACCTTTTTACTTGTATCACAAATTTATAGACAAGAAATTTTAAATGATACTCCACCTAACTTTCATATGCCTTATAGCCCTCACATATTAACGTTTTCATTAACGTTTTCATATGCCTTATAGCCCTCACATATTTTCCACCTAACTTTCACATAATAAAAATATTATTTAAATATTTATTCACTCCTAGTATTCCGAAGGCAAAATCCAAACGTTTTTTTTTTTAAAAAAAATACGGACAAATCATACTTATTTAAAGAAATAAAAGTATTAAACAAAAGTAAATATAGGTGAACATCAAATAGGAAGTAAAAATACTATAAAATTAGTAGACAAAAATATCCCCGCCAAGCAAAAGTCAAACTTGCATTAAGCTAGCTCAAGGCTTAAAAACAGTAGACATACAATCGAAGGGCAAGTACTACAAAAAGCTTATCAACTGCATCATCAAGATGGCAGCCCAAAAAAGCTTAAAAACAACCCTCAAAACTCAAAACTACTGCCCTAACTTCAAAATCCTGATGAAACACACAACCTACATTATATCGCCTACAAGTCTACAACTACAACTACATGTTATTAGTAATTTCCTGAGCGAACACCATAATTAACAACACTACGTAGCGGGGATGGGACTTGGGAAATAGTTATGATGTTTAAGAACGAGTACGGAACTTGGACTCGTCGATCTCGATGCCTTTTTCCTGAGCGCGCTCCTCGCCGGACTGGTCCATGGTGGTGAGACCGCCCTTGCGACCCATTTGTTGATAACCTTCGGTACCCATTTGTTCTTTCCGGGTCTGACCGCCCTTTGTGCCCAGCTCCTGGTATCCCTCGTGCCCTAGCTGCTCCCTCCTCGTCTGCCCTCCCCTGCTCCTTCCTGTTCCAAATATAGGATTATAAGTATACTTTCTCCGTTCCATAATACTATTTCACTTATTTACGCAACACTTTTTTACGCAACCAATGCACAATTTTAATTGTTAATATCTTAAACTACGCTTATCTAAAAATTATAAAAATTTGATTTTATGAAAGTTTACGATTAGACGATTCAAACAAGATCCCACTTGACTATATTTTTAGTTCCACGTTAGTCGCAATAGGTAAAATAATTTTGAACGATGAATAGTGCACAACATATAAATGTAGCGAGTATTCGTTTGAAGAAAGTATTATATATACATGTAATGATGACAATAATCATAACAGAATGTACGTATATATATATCAACACCAAAACACCAAAATTTTATATATATCTAAAAATTATGCTAATAAAAACTTGAATATAATAAAAATATATAATTAGACGATTCAAACATTTGACTATTTTTGTTTTATGTATTAATCGTAATATATATATATAAAATAAACTTAAACGATAAATATCGTAAAAAAACCGTTATGCAACGAGTATTTTGTATATTTTAATTTAAAATGATGAGAGATAAAATGAGTAAGTGTAGAACACAAAAATGCTAGAAAAAAAATAGATAAGAGTAAGAAAAACCTTCAGCAAGGTGTTGTTGAGCTTCAAGAGACTTGCCACCAGTACCACCAGGTACAACAGTCTCACCCTGCCTTGCCTTGGCGTCCAATTCTTCCCTGCTCTCCTGTCCTGATGCCATTCTTCTTCTTCTTCTTTTTCTTCTAGAAACTTCTTATATTGCAATCTTATAACGTTGTATATATATATATATATATATATATATATATGGAAGCTTATAATTACTATAATGGAGAATCAAGTTATATATATATAGGCTATTAGCCGATAGTATTCTGAAAGGGATAACAGCAAAGTAAGTAACGTGGCTAAAGGGGGTGCACCATAGTAACACGTACTTGCTTCATCAGTAAATTGTAAGTGCAGTTAGCTCCTATTCTCTTGCCACGTTATTTTTTGTCTATGCTTGTTTTACTTTCTCGAGTATTTCACCACTGGTTACTTCTTAATTCTTATTGGGCCGATTTTATTCGGTTGCTTATGCATTGGACATTGGTTACTTAATTGTTTTTTTAATCCGTAAAAATGGATAATGGATTTGGGCTCTTGTGTAACAGCGGAAGCCAAGATCGAAAAATAATAATGAAAAGCAATAAAGATTCAAACATACAATGCTTTATATATAGATTAAATTAAATATATAGTTCATGTAATAATGAGACGGTGTCTCATATAAGAGGGGCTAAATTCTCAAGTAGGACAGTATTATGAAATATTAAAATAAAGCTTTTTAAACAAAAATCCATTATAAGTTTGGAAAATTTTAGATATCAAAATAAGCGTGTACGTATCTGTGCCTATGATTATGTTTGTTCATGGTTACTGATAATAAATAAGAGAAAAAAATTACAACAACTTTATTCGCTGTTAACAGTCAACAATGTCAGACCATATGAGGGGACAAAAAAATGAAAACAATAGTTGTTTGCTATTATTTTTGTCTTTCTTTGTTCGTTGTTCGTAACAATGAACTGAATTATGGTAAATTTTTTGTCTTTTCAAATGATATGGCATTGTCCTTTTTTGTTCGATGTCAGTAATAGCGGATAAATTTATGTTTACTTTTTTTGATCTTTTTCACTCTTAGTGATATCTAACAAATCTAACCTTTTGTACCAAAACAACACTTATTTTAGGAATTAAAATTTCTTGCATTTTACTTTTGGAATTTTTTCTTAAAAAAGGTTATTTTATTCAATATTTCTCATATCACCATCAAAATCACTTTTATTACTCCATCCTTCCTATTGAATTTGGACTATTTCCTATTTTGGTTCGTCTCACTTAATTTGCATCATTTTTATTTTTAGATAATGATCCTTCTTTTTCTTTTAATCCCATCCGTACATTTTAACTCTATCTTAATTTCATTCACACAATTCATTATCTCTCTTTATTTTTTACCACTTTGTTAAAAGTATCAGCTTTCTCTTTGATGAAAATAAAAGAGACATATGAGTACTCATTGTCTTAAAATGATTATTTTATAATCTTAATGTGTTTACTTGCGATTTTAAGTGGCCACTAATGTAATTTAGAATGATCGGAAAAATAGATTAATTATATAATGTAATCTTAATGAGTATATATTGTTCGTCTTATTTAAAATAATTTTCATGCAGACCCTCTCTTGAGAGACAGTCAAAAGAGTCCAACCCACATTCTCAGTAATTTAAAAAAAAATAGCAAACTAACGCATGCGGTTAAGCCTATTTCGAGTTGGTGTTATAACCTATTAAAGTTAATGTTATAACCTATTAAAATTGGTATTATAACCTATTTGGAGTTGGTGTTAAAGTTGGTATTATATATAGAGATATCAAGTTTACTAGGTTATAGTTATACTAACTCTAACAGGTTATAATACCAACTTCAATTGGTTATAACAACAACTCCAAATAGGATTACATAGCGCGCATTTTTTAAAGTTTTTTTCTAAGTAATAATGGATCGACTCATTTGAGACACGTCACTTGTAAAAACGGTCTCAAGTAAGAATTTGTGATTTTCATTATTTGTTCTTGATCTTATTTGCATTATTTATATTTTTATAAATAGACGCATAACTTTCTTTTCGTCGCATCCATACATATTAACTCTCTTCTAATTACATTTATAATATTTAATCTCTCTCATAATTGTTACTCTCTCCTATTCTCCTAATTAGTTCCATTTGACTTTTCACCAATTTTTAGGTAGGTCAAATGGGACTACTTAGAAAGGAGAGAGAAAAGAAAATAAGTAATTTGTTAATGGTTTTCATTAGATTTATTGTAATATTTTTATAATTTCTTTAAATGTTAAAATATACTCCCTCTAACTCAACCAAGTTGTCTTATTTCCTTTTATGACAATTCACTCAAGTTGTCTCATTTTTATTTTTGGCAATGATTTTTTTACCTAAATACCGCCACTTTTACTACTCCCAATACCCAACTACTACCTTTATAATTAATTTAATCAATTAAAATACTCAACTACCCCCACTTTTACTACTCCAAATACCCAACTACCACCTTTACAATTAATTTAATCAATTAAAATACCCCACCATTTCACTCTTAAAAACCGTGCCCAACCCAAATGGGACAACTTGATTGAGTTGGAGGGAGTATAACACATCATAGCGCCTCATCCATTAGCATATACTTTTGATTGAGTTGGTTCCTTGACATGATATCAGAAGCCTACGTAATGAAAGGTCACGGCTCACGGGTTTGAATCTCATCCGCTCTTCATTTCAGAATGAAATATTTCTCGCCAAGTATAGGAAAGCTTATACTACATAATGTAAGGAGGCATATTAAAATATATAAAAAAAATTCTAATGCCTCAACCATCAACTTATACTTGGCATTTGATTGAATCGATTCCTTAAAAAAAATCCCAACTTTAACTTTGATGCTAAAAAAAGGGATAATTACATTAAAAACTCCCAACTTTGCGCGATTTAAATATAAAACTCCCAACAATTGATTAATATTTAAAACTCCCAACTTTACGTCAATTTTATATTTAAAGTCCAAGATGACTTATAATCGGGTAAAATTGTTTTAGTAAAGAAGTAGTGAGACCCAATTGTATTTATTAATCACCTTATCCCTTTACACGACTCTTCACATACCCTCCCATTTTAGCAAAAAGTAACCGGTTAAATAGATTATGAAATTGTATCGGTGCTTTAAAATTAAAATGGGCCTAAAGTTGAGAGTTTTGAATAATAATCAATAGTTGGGAGTTTTATATTTAAACCGCGAATAGTTTAGAGTTTTAAAAGTAATTTTCAAAAAAAAAACCCAAAGTACGTTTTTTCTAGAATTAAAGTGCAAAGACCTAGAAAGTTGTAGAACATAACAAATGGGAAATAATGATGACATCTCCATCATCATTATATCATGTGGCTCAAATGCAACCTCAACCAAGAAGGTGGGCCTTCTATTAGAGGTCACAAAGCAATCCACAACGCCAACTTCCAATGTGTGTGGCTATACAAATCCACGTGACCCCATAACTATACTACCCGACGTGGAACTTAATTGCCCCGCAATTCCTTTCTCCCCTTCGTACTATATATAGAAACCCCATACTTGGTCTTGTAGTATCGAGTCGAAGAAAACAATAAAACTTCACGTAAAATTGTTTCATTTTGCACCTTTTTCTTTAGAGCGCCTACACTTACAACAAGTTTCACAAAGTTTAGTAGTAAATGGCATTGCAAATGCAAGCTCTTGTTGCCAACCCAATTGGAGCCTTTACTAATGGCTCGAGGATGACACGTGTGGTCTATCCGGTAGGGTTTACACCTCGGATGGGCAAACGTGTCACTTTCGGAGTTAAATGTATGGCTGAAGATAAAACCGAGGGTGAACCCAAGCTTAATGTCGATGCTACCTCATCCAATGCTACTCCTTCTGTCCCTTCGTCACCCGCCCCCACACCTAAACCTAAACCTACTAAGGTGAGGATTTTTGAAAAATTGCAATCATTTCATTTATATAGATAACTGTTACATAATAAATTATTAAATTAATTGACGTAATTGTCTTAGTAGTTTGCTGTTAAAACTAACTTTTATAATAATTTCAAAAACATTTTCTACATGGAATTCAAGAGTAATAACCGTGAATAATACAAATTTTTGTCAATTTCTCTATATAAGACCAACTTTTGATTAATCATGAATAATTCGTGTTTTCCTTGAATAACACAATTTTTGCTTAACTATTAGTTTACCTTTGTTTTTTCATCAAATAGCCTACTACAATCAAACGTTGTTAATATATAGGCAAATATCCCCTTTAGTTGATATAATTCATAATTAATCAAAAATTAGTATTATTATAGACTAAACAATGAAATTTATATTACTCATCGTAATTTTTCCAAAAATTTATTTTAAAGTAATATAATTATTTTTTAATAAATTAATAAATTAAAATTCAATCAAAACAAGACATTTCTCAATGGAAAAATCACAACATGAGATTGCTAGGATTAATTGTCTTCAAAATTCTTCCACAATTAAATTACGCGAAATCGAAATAATTTCTAATTATGAGTAATTTTAATTTATGTAGGTAAGCACAAAATTTTCCGACGTGTTCGCCTTTAGCGGGCCAGCACCGGAGAGGATCAACGGCCGATTAGCCATGATCGGGTTTGTAGCGGCGGTGGCCGTAGAATTATCCAAGGGCACAGATTTATTCTCACAAATATCGGACGGTGGTGCACAATGGTTCTTAGGAACAAGCATACTTCTTTCCGTAGCATCTTTGGTGCCTTTATTTAAAGGTGAACGGGCCGAGGCTAAGACTGACGGGCTTATGAACGCCAATGCTGAGCTTTGGAATGGACGGGTTGCTATGTTGGGCCTTATGGCCTTGGCTTTTACTGAATTTGTTAAAGGTGGTGCCCTTGTTTAAGCATCAATATAATATTTTGTCATTTGATTTTGTAGATACTAATTACTATGAAGCTTAATATGTCTTGTATAGTAAGTATCGTATTTTTCAGATAAGGTTTTGGTCGGGATGTAGGATTTAATGGGGTATGTATGTTTTGATTAGATCAATGAAGAAATGTAATATACTCTCAGTTTAATGAAATATACTCTCAACTTTTAATTTCCCTTTATGGTATGTTTGGGAATATGAATTTCATTTGTATATATAAATTTGGGAAAATAATCTGTTCGGCTACTCTAAAATTTGAGAATATAAATTTAATCCAAATTCTGATAACTTAAGAAACTAATTAAGAGTGAGTTTTGGATTTCAAAATAAGGGCTCTAGAGTCTAGACCTGCTATTTCCAAATGTAAAATCAAAGTCTTATTGCTTACACTATTCTTGATATATTCACATCTACAAAACAAAAAATGTTAGTTTTTGAAAAAATATTGTTATGATGGATAAAAGAAAATTAAATATTTTTTTATCTACGTGTCGGGAAATAGTTGTGTAAGTACATCTTTCGACCAAATTTTCGAAATAAAGGTAATCGCGACGCCCGCCTTTTTAAAAATTTTTGTTAATATAAACAAAATTAGAAGTTAAATATTTTACTAAGTGTCGGTAAGTATGCGTGTAAATACTTCTTTCAACCGGATTTTCAAAATAAAGGTAATCGATACCCTTTTTTTAAATATCGTTAAGATGAATAAAAATAGAACTTAAATACTTTTCAATCTATAAGTCGCAAAGTAGGCGAGTAAGTACTTCTTTAGAACGGATTTTCGAAAAAAAAGTAATCGTGACGCCCAATTTTTTTAAAAAAATATTGTTTAGATAAATAAAAATAGAAAGTAAATATTTATTTTATCTATGTGTTGGAAAGTAAGAGTTTGAGTACTTTTTTCAACCGGATTTTCGAAATATAGAAGTAATAACAATGTCTGTTTATTGAAAAAAAATCATTAGGATAAATAAAAACAGAAGTTAAATATTTTTTTAAATATGAGCCGAATTATAATTGATAAATCCTTTTTTTAAAATTACAATTAATTAATCAAATTAATATTAATGAATTATACAAGGAAGTAGTGTAGCTTATTAAGTTTGATGAATGTACCTTTAACTAGAGTTTTAGTTGTAAAATTTCCAGTAAATTTATTCTACCAAAGTTAAAATTCAAGATTTTAAATTACAAAAAATCACATTACAACTACTAGAATTTGTGAATATAGAATTGTAAATTTTTTTTTTGTTTGCCAAATATGAAATTTAAATTTGAAAATTCATAATTTTAAATTTCAAAATTGAAATCTAAAACTTCAAATGAAATCCCCATTTCTAAACACTACCTTAATTAATTTGATTTCAGTCACCATATAGAAAAGTTTAGTTTTCTCTTTTTCCTTGCCTAATTATAGGGATTCTCTATCGTACGTACTCTAAACGGTAAATGATAGAACATGTTAATCTAGCATAGAAAGCTTGATGGAATTATCACAAACTTGAAATAGAAAATTAATTTTAGTAAACTCAATATCATCGTTTATTTAATGTATTAAGAGAAATTTAAGGATGTTAAATATAGCCTTAAGTTTATTATAAAAACAAGTTTTGTAATTAATAATTATTGAGATAAAAAAAGTTAATCAGATATATATAATTCTTTAATATTATTTCTCCTCTTTCTTGGTGCATATTATATTTCTTATAGGAATTAGCAAATTTCCTATTATTTTCTACATGGTATCAGAGCCAAAATTATAAAATAATATATCTGAATTTTAATAATGGCGTCGTCAAGTAACACATTTCTGGTGCCCCTTCCAAAATTATCAAATGCAGAATATTACAATGACTGGGCAGTTCATATGAGAGTATTCTTTCGTGCCCAAGATTTATGGGATATTGTTGAACATGAATTTAAAGATGTCAATGACTCTACAGCATTTGAGGCTTTGACAAAAGAGGAGAAAGATTCATTACTTGAAAAAAGAAAAAAAGATCAAAAGGCATTGTGCTTTATATTTTCTTCTATTGAAACAAAAAATATATTTCAGAAAATTTCTTTAGCGGAAACTGCACACGCTGCGTGGGACATTCTGCAGAAGTCCTACAAAGGAGATGAAAGAGTTAAACAAGTACGTTTGCAAACGTTACGTGGCCAATTTGAAAATTTAAATATGAATGAAGATGAAACAATTGGAACCTATTTTGATCGGGTCCAATATATTGTTAATCAGTTACGAGCTAATGGTGAAAATATCAATGATCAACGTGTAGTTGAAAAAATTACACGATCAACAAATTCTAAGTTTGATAATGTTGTTCCAGCTATTGAAGAAGGGAATGACATGTCTCAAATGTCCTTAGAAAGATTAATGGGTTCGTTGTCATCACACGAACAACGAATGAAATATCGCAGCAGTAATATTAATTCTAATTCTGAGCATTCTCTACAAAGTAGAGCACATGTCACTACTCGAGGTGGATATAACAATGGTCGCGGTCGTGGTCGAGGTCGAGGTCGCGGTCAAGGAAGAGGAGGAAGTTATTTTTCTTCTAATAAAGAAAAAAATGGAGAAGGTAGTTCTTCAGGAATTCGTGGAAAGACATTTAATAATCGGGATAAGTCTAAAGTGCAATGCTATAAATGCGAACGATTTGGACATTTTGCATCCGAATGTCGATCTAAGTCGCAACGTCATCAAGATGAGCAAGCTAACGTTGCTGAAGCAGAACAACCATTAGTTCTTGCATGCAAGCAAGGAGCGGATACTGAAGCAAGCAATATTTGGTATCTTGACACTGCTTGTAGTAATCATATGACAGGTCAGAAACATATCTTTAGCTTCTTAGATGAATCAGTTCAAGGAGAAGTTAATTTTGGGAATAAGACAAAGGTCCCTGTGAAAGGTAAAGGTGATATTAGTATTCATTCTAAGGATGGTACTAATGTTACCATTGTTGATGTATTTTATGTACCTGATTTACATTGGAACTTATTAAGTTTGGGTCAGTTGTCTGAGAAAGGACACAAGATTGTATTGGAAGATGGAGTTTGCGAGATCAAAGGCAAAAATGATAAGACAATTGCAAGGGTGAAAATGACAAAGAATCGCATGTTTCCTTTGTCTATTCATACTAAATATTTGATGAACTTGCAAGCTATGATTAAGGATAGCAACTGGATATGGCATCTTCGTTTCGGTCATTTAAATTTTAAAGGTTTAAAAGTATTAACCCAAAAACAAATGGTGACAGGGTTACCAAATATAGAAGCTCCTAGTAATCCTTGTGAAGGTTGTATACTAGGAAAACATCAGAGAAATTCATTCCCGGTTGGAAATTCAAGGCGTGCAAAACAGCCACTAGAGTTAGTTCACACAGATATATGTGGACCAGTTGAGGTAGAATCTATTGGTCACAAAAGGTATTTTTTACTTTTCGTGGATGATTATACAAGAAAAATATGGATATATTTTCTTAGAGAAAAATCAGAAGCATTCAACAAGTTCAAAGAATTCAAAGCTCTTGTTGAAAAGCAATGTGGATCTCATTTAAAAACACTAAGATCAGACAGAGGAGGAGAATTCACATCTAATAAATTCAATGACTATTGCAAGCAAGAAGGAATCAGGCGTGAGTTAACTGCAAGCTATACTCCACAGCAAAATGGTATAGCAGAAAGGAAAAATCGAACAATATTTGAGATGGCGAGAAGCATGTTAAAGGCCAAATATCTACCAAAGCCATATTGGGCTGAGGCCATTGCTTGTTCGGTTTATTTATTAAATAGGTGTCCAACAAAGAGCGTTCGTGGAAGAACACCAGAAGAAGCTTGGACAGGTAACAAACCAGATGTCTCTCATTTTCGAGTATTTGGGTGCATTGCATATGCCCATATACCTGATGAAAAGAGAAAAAAATTAGATGATAAAAGCAAAAAATGTATCTTCCTTGGATACAGTGATGTTACAAAAGGTTATAAGTTATATAATCCGGATAGAAAAGAAGTAATAATAAGCAGGGATGTCCACTTCGCTGAAGATGAGGAATGGCAATGGGATAAGGTGACTGATACAAATACTAATGTTATTGTGAATGAAACAAATTACAACGATACTTTTGAATGTGCTACCATAGAGCCACTGTCTTCAACATTAACGTCACCACAAGTGAATTCTACATCAAGAATGGTAGAAGAAAGATTAAACGTTCGACCTCAGAGAAATCGAGTATTACCAACTCATTTGCGCGATTTCGTGATTTCTAGGGATGATGATGAAAGTGATAGTGATGCAAATGATGATATAGCAAATTTCTGCCTGTTTGCCGATTGTGATCCCGTCTCATTTGATGATGCAATAATAAATGAGAAGTGGGTTCAAGCGATGAAGGAGGAGATTCATTCCATTGAGAAAAATAAAACTTGGGAACTAACTAGTTTACCACCTGGAAAAAAGGCAATTGGTGTGAAATGGGTTTATAAGACAAAGTATAAACCTGACGGTGAGGTAGATCGCTATAAAGCGAGGTTGGTGGTCAAAGGCTACAAGCAAAAACCCGGCATTGATTACTTTGAAGTTTTTGCTCCTGTTTCAAGAATGGAAACAATTAGAATGATTTTGTCTATTGCTGCACAAAACAAGTGGAATATTCATCAAATGGATGTTAAATCAGCATTTCTAAATGGTATACTTAAAGAAGAAGTATATATTGAACAACCACTTGGTTTTATTAAGAAAGGAAGCGAGAATAATGTTTATCGTTTCAAGAAAGCATTGTATGGGCTAAAACAAGCTCCCCGTGCATGGTATTCTCGCATTGATACATATTTATTAGAAGACGGTTTTAATAAATGCCCACATGAGCACACATTGTATGTGAAGCTGAAAGACAATGGTGACATTTTGATCTTGTGTTTATATGTTGATGATTTAATATTCACTGGCAATAGTGAAAATATGTTTATAGAATTCAAGGAAGCAATGAAACAGAACTTTGAGATGACAGATTTGGGTTTGATGTCATACTTTCTTGGTATTGAAGTACACCAAGACAAAGAGTGTATATTTGTGTCGCAACAAAAATATGCCACTGATGTTTTGAAAAAATTTAAAATGGATACAACAGCTCCTATAAGGACTCCAGTAGCAGAAAAGGTAGAGATGAAAAAGGAAGGTAATGGAGAACTAGTGAATCCAACGTTTTTCAAAAGTATTGTGGGTAGTCTAAGATATTTGACTTCTACAAGACCTGATATTGTTTATGGAGTTGGATTGATTAGTCGTTACATGGAGAAACCTTATCAATCACATCTGCAAGCAGCAAAGAGGATTCTTCGTTATGTGAATGGTACTCGAAATCATGGAATAATGTATTCTCCTACAAAGAAATATGATTTGGTAGGATATACCGATAGTGATTGGGCAGGTGACGTCGAGACACGCAAAAGTACCTCTGGATATGTTTTTTATTTGGGAAATGGAATTATATCATGGTCATCTAAGAAACAACCTGTTGTAGCTCTTTCAACTGCAGAAGCCGAATACATTGCAGCTGCACAAGCATCTTGTCAAGCAGTATGGTTAAGAAGAATGTTAGAAGATCTTGATCATCATCAAAACCTACCAACTATTATAATGTGCGATAACCAGTCAGCTATGGCACTAGCAAAAAATCCAGTTTTTCATGGTCGGAGTAAGCACATTGATCTTCGTTACCACTACATAAGAGATCTTGTTAAGAAGAATGAAATTGAACTTCAGTTTTGCAAATCTGAAGAACAAGTGGCGGATATATTTACAAAACCTCTGAAAGCCGAGTTATTTGAAAAGTTCAAGGCTATGCTTGGAATCGCAAGTCCTGTTAATGATAATTAAAAGTTTCAAGTTTGAGGAGGAGTGATGGAATTATCACAAACTTGAAATAGAAAATTAATTTTAGTAAACTCAATATCATCGTTTATTTAATGTATTAAGAGAAATTTAAGGATGTTAAATATAGCCTTAAGTTTATTATAAAAACAAGTTTTGTAATTAATAATTATTGAGATAAAAAAAGTTAATCAGATATATATAATTCTTTAATATTATTTCTCCTCTTTCTTGGTGCATATTATATTTCTTATAGGAATTAGCAAATTTCTTATTATTTTCTACAAAGCTAAAGCCCTTGTAGTGTTATTGTTTAGTATGTAGGAGCTGAAAAAAGACTAACATAAATTGTTGTATGAAATGAATGCACTGTGAAGCGCACCTTATATATGGATTAAATAGTCCAACTAATATAAATTATAATCATATGAGCTCCTTATATTAAGGTGTTGTCTCACTAAAAGACAGTCTCTCATAAAAGCGGCTAGAAGACTAATTATACAATCTTGAATAACATCTCTCACAATATTAACAATGAATATTAATATGTTTGATACTTTCATGAAAAAATAGGTTTTGAGTTTTACTGAAAGCAAACGGAAAGATATGGTCTTTGTGTAATGCACCCCTAACACATACGAAGCAAATCTTTAAGCCACGTTAGTTCATAATTCACGACAGTTATGGTTCTTCTAAATTGAATAATTTTTTTTAAAAAAAAAAAAAATTGAATAATTTTTAATTTGATTGATTATATTAATTCTAATTTCTATAGTAGGTGTATTCAGTTTGAAAACAATAGGTCTAATTTTTATAATTGAATTAATAATAGTTAAAAACTGAAAATATTTTATCGCATTTAATTTTAAAACTAAATAAATAAAAATGATTATTTCTTCAAATAATGTCAAGAAAACCTAACCAGAAAGATTACATCAGTTTTATTTATCTTATTATGTTATATGTGTGTAGTTTAAAAAATTGAAAATAATAAGTCTATTTTATAGCGTCTATGAATGAAAATTAATCTATATATTTTATTTAGACAATATTTTTTACGATTATGTGACTGCAATCAATAATAATTTACCTTACAATTGTATGTATAACAAAATAAGGCTTACATTACGTAAATAGGGCTTAATTTTAATTTTATGTTTTCCAGTCCAATTGTGAGCTAAGTTAACCTAACTACAATATCATTTCAAAAAAAAAAAACTAATTACAATATAAGACTTAAGTCCGATTACATAGCACACTCACTTCTCCTCTTATTCTTTCATCAAATGTTATCTATTCATTTAATTGCATCTTTATTTTAAATTTGTTGTATTTAAATTTAATGTTAATAGTAAAAAACACTCCGTGCGTTCAGGAATCTATTTACTTGTATTACATAAAAGAAAAATTAAGACGCTCTTTATCTAATTTGAGATTTACAAACGGTAATACCCTAACAAATTGTTATAGAAAATAGCAAATGTCCTTATACAGTAAAACATGCTCAGAATCTCCCTTTTACGAGAGACGACTCACTGAAACGAGCGTTTCACCATAAAATTGTCTCACACGATAATATGCGAAAAAGTTGTACCAAAATAAGTTGCAAAATTAAACGTGATGGCATCTTCATGATCAACCATTGTATTATGTGGTTTCAATGCAACGTCAAGTTAGAAAGTGGGCCCCCAAAAATATTAGCGATCACTCAAGAGTCCACAACACCAACTTCATTTGTGTGTCCCCATACAAATCTACGTAACCCATTAAACTCTATTACACGACGTGGAACCTAAATGCCCCTCTATTCTTTTCCCTCTTCGTACTATAAAAGTTCCATACTTTCTTAAACATTACATATTCTAATTTCCAACCTACATACATCTCTAAAAGCTTAATTTTACACCTTTTTCTTTACAAATTTTACAAAGTTAAATGGCATTGCAAATTCAAGCCTCAATTGCCAACTCAATTGGAGCCTTTACTAATGGCTCGGGGGTGACTCGTATGGTCTATCCAGTTGGGTTTACACCTCGGATGGGCAAACGAGTCACTTTTGGTGTCAAATGTATGGCTAACGATGGGGCTCAAGGCGAACCCAAGCTTAGCGGTGACGCTACCTCAACCAATCCTACTCCTATCTCTTCTTCAGTCTCCCCTAAGCCTAAACCTACGCCTAAGGTGAGTTATTTGTTTAAAATTTAATAATTTCAACATATGCGAATAAAATAATATTTTGGATAACTTGCTGTTAATTTGTCGGTATAACTTTTTAAACGATTAATAGAATAGCAAGTTATATATAATCGGTTAATTTAATTTTTAATTAAATTGATATTAGACACTAGTTTTCAAGCTCTTCATTAACTATTAATGATAAGTGTATGTTAATTTAAAAAAATAATAGGTGAACTTGAAATTATTCATTTGTTAATTCTAGTCTACCTCTTATCAATTATTAAAAGTGATCGCGTTAAAATTTCGATTAAATAGGGTAATTTTATGAATATAGTGGTGCAATTTTAATTGTTGATTGTCAAACTATTATAAGTGAGTCACTTTCAATATATTTTTGTCTATTTTATTTCTTTCTAATGGTAAGTGGAAAAATAATCATGTAATGCATTAAAATATAATATGGGTGAAATAAAAAACTTTTGAGTTGCTTTTAATTTGCTAAAATGAAAATAATGCAAGACTAAAAAACAAGCAAAAAAAGTAATTAATAACTCTCAATAATCTCAAACATAATAAGATTTATAAAATTAGTATTAACAAAATTTATTATAGTCAACTACTACTGAATTATCCTTATTCTAAAATTGAACGCTAATTTTTGTGAGAGACGGTCTCTTTAAAAGACCATCTCTAATTGGGTTGGCCCATTAAAATTAGTATTAACAAATTCTTGTGGAAAAAATTGAATTGGACTTAATAATCATTATCTAAATTTGTTTAGGTAAGCACAAAATTTTCCGACGTGTTGGCATTTAGCGGGCCGGCACCGGAGAGGATCAACGGCCGATTAGCCATGATCGGGTTTGTAGCGGCGGTGGCCGTAGAATTATCAAAGGGAACAGACTTATTCACACAAATATCCGACGGTGGTGCACAATGGTTCTTAGGAACAAGCATACTTCTTTCCGTAGCATCTTTGGTGCCTTTGTTTAAAGGTGAACGGGCCGAGGCTAAGACTGATGGGCTTATGAATGCCAATGCCGAGCTTTGGAATGGACGGTTTGCTATGTTGGGCCTTATTGCCTTGGCTTTCACTGAATTTGTAACCGGAGGCGCTCTCGTTTAAGCATCAATGTATACGTGATGTTGCATATGACGTTGTTTTTCTACAGTCAATTGAAAAAAATAATTATTAGATTTATATTTAGTAAGGGTAAAGTTGCATACGGTCTGATCCTTTCTAATCTCATGCTAAGTTGCATATTGTCTGATCCTTTCTTGGTGGAATTTTGTTGTAAGGAAGATTTGATGGATTATGTATGTGGTATGTAGTGATAAGTACTCAATGATACATGTATTATACTTTCAGCTTAGCTTGGCATAGGCGGAATGTACATCATTTTTAACAATGGATAGTGTGTGTAATAGTAGTGAAGAAATGCACTTGAATTTTTACCATGTCTTGTTTTTACCTTTTTTTCTTAAGATTTTTTCGTATAAAAAATAAAATGTCATTTGATGAATTTATTTTAAAATTAAGCTTTTTGAAGCTCAATGTCGTCTAAGGTTTAAATTCGAATGGGCTGTAAAGGTGGAATTAATTTCAATAGAGGCGTATTTAGAAAAATTTGATCACTGATATCTATCTTTCAACATATATATGAAATTAAATTAATTTAGCAAACACATGTATCTAAATATGTAATTATATTAGTAACTTTCATTAGGAAATTAAAAATGATTCTTCTTAAATAAAGGTAAAGGTAAATGACACTCTTAGTATTCCGCGCAAGGCAAGGTTGGGCGGAGGGTTTTCTTTTTCCTGAAAGATGCGGACAAATCATATATGTTCTTTTAATAAGGTGTCAAGGAACCAACTCAACCAAAAGCTTAAGTTTATGGTTGAGGCCCCAGGATATGTTATATACTCTAACACGCCCCCTCACACGAGAGCCCTTTGGGCTAGAAGTGTGGATGCTGCACATAACCTCCTCATACATGGCGCTAAATTTTTTACTTTAAATGAGGGGTGGTTGAGATTCGAACCTGTGACGGTGTGACCTCTTGTCACCCTGGTTTCTGATACCATGTCAAAGAACCAACTCAACCAAAAGCTTAAGTTTATGGTTGAGGCCTCAGGATATGTTATATACTCTAACATAAGGGAGTCAAGAGAAATGCGCGCAGTTTAAGTGGTAATATTTCATCTCAAAAACTATACTTTTTTTTTTTTTGAGATAATCTCAAAAACTATACATAAAAATGCATAATATTGCAATTCAATGTAATGCTCGCTTTCAAAAATTAGATACTAAATTCTGACACAAATTTTGTTTGTTAAAGAATTAACTTTTCATTTTCTTATTATGTATAAATAAAATAAATAAATATTATAATTGTTAAACTATTCAGTATCATTTTCATAACCAATTGTTTATTTAATGTGATTTACGCCGGCCAATTTTACATTTTTCATTAAAAATGCTAACTTATTATAATTATCAGACTCGTATCTAAGTTAGGCAAGCAGGGCAATAGAGTCCCATATTTTTAGAACTTGGTTTACTAATTTTTAAATTATTAACAAAAAAAGATTTAAATATATTCAAAAGAACTAAAAGAATGAATAATGAGCGAGTCGGGCGACTATATTTTTGCCTTCATTTATTTGACCACAATAAAAAATTATCTTCAATAATACGAACTTTCACTGATTTTCCTATGATAATACGAGTTTTTGATTAACCCTGAATGATACCAATTACTTTGATGTGGATTTCCAATTAGCATCCTTAACCTATTGGTAACCTACAATTGTAGGTCAACTTCCTAAAAAAAGGAAAAAAAAAAAAAAAAAAAAAAAAACTAAAAATGCAATAAAAAAAAAGGTAAGAAAATTAATTCCCTACCTTTTGGTGGATTTTTATTGCATTTTTATTATTCTTACTTTTTTGTTGCATTTTTAATTATTTTTTTGTTTTTTTTTTGGCAAGTTGACCTACAAATACAATTATTGGTTATCAACAGGTTAAAGATGCTTGAGGGTTTATCTACATCAAAGTTGGTATTATTCAGAGTTAATCGAAAATTCGTATTATTGTAGGAAAATCAGTGAAAGTTCGTATTAGTCACGGTAATTTTTCAAAAAAAAAAAAAAAAACTTTCCCTAGGAAATGTCATTTTAATTAAAAACTATAATTTCCAGTACTCTTCAATTCTATTTTAATTAAATAAAAATGTATAAATATATTTTTATTTTTACAATAACTATTGAAAATCTAAAACTTAACTCTCTATAATGCTGGATTACAAATTTTCTTTTCCATTCTATTATGTTTTCATCTTTATTTTACTATTTACTTCTAATCTAACATTATTAATATGTGAAATATGTGAAATTGTGGTTTCAACAGTTCATTTTAATAGTCATAAAGTTTGAAATTAGTCTAATTATCAATTCTGATACTTTATGTAATAACTAATAAGTAGTATTTTCAAATTTGGATTTTTATTTCTGATTTTTATACATTTTAATTAATAGTTATTTTTATTATTATATAGTTCTAAAATGTCATTATTTTGATATCATTTTCTATAATCATTTATAATTTATCTTTTATAGGAGTATATGCATTTTAATTAATAGTTATTTTTATTATTATATAGTTCTAAAATGTCATTATTTTGATATCATTTTCTATAATCATTTATAATTTATCTTTTATAGGAGTATGTAATTGTAATTATGATTTTGTTTCTAAAATTGCTCATGGAAAAAATATGATTTTTTTTTAGAACCTGGAAAAAATATGATTAGTTTGAGATTGTTATCCAAATTTCTTTTATACTTGATATTTTACTATTCTCAGCAATTTAAACAATTTTGTTGGCATATAAATTTTTTTTTTCTTTTCATTTATACTTCCTCCGTTCCATAATACTTGCTACATTTTCCATTTTGGGAAATTTCATATTACTTGCTACATTTCCCTTTTTAGTAAAAAACCAATCATTTAAAGTTATACCTACTCCTATTTTTATCCTACTTTATATCTAATTACTCCTATTTTCTTTTTCATTTTTCAACAAATAATATTAAAAAATTCCAAAAAGCAACTTTCCACTTACTACTCATTATTGCACAGTAACTTCTTAATCTTTGTGCCCATGCAACGGTAGCAAGTAATTCAGAACGGAGGAAGTATTTGAAAGAGCTTTTACTTTTTAGCTGGTCCATAGGCCACCTAATAATTTTAAGTTGGTTCATAGGTGCTTTTACTAAATGGATAGAGCATCTGCATGTGAAGTAGAATGTTTGAAATTCGATTCCTATTAGACGTAGGTATTAGTTGGAGGGTTATTTGACTACGCGTATCTCTCTTTACTCCTTTTTAAAAGAACAAGTCCGTATCTTTATGAAAAAAGAAAACCTCCAATTAAAATTCTACCTTATATGTACAATACTGTAAGTATCCTCTATTTTTTAAATAATTAAATAAAACAGTTTGGCCGATTTGGAGCGAATATTATTAAATATAAATATAATCGTTGAGCGGCTCGAAATTGAATCACTAAAGTCCAATTTAAACAATTCTACGCACGTGAGGTTAAGAATCATACAGTCACATACACTGCCCAACTAGGCAAGTCCCCACGCACGTCAGAATGCGCCCACAAAATAAGTAGTCATTGTGTCATTTATTTATTTATTTATTACTCCCATTCATTTGAAACGCCTATTTGCTTTTAATAAGTTTGTCGATGTATTAATTTAACTTTTAATATTTTTAATTATCTATGATAAAAGTTATAAAAAATAAATATTAATATATTTTATATTGAGATAAATTAAATAAGATTTTATTTGACTATATTTTAATTTATAGATAAAAAATAAATAACAATTTAAAAGTGTTTGATGAACAATACTCAAAAAACAAATAAAACATTTGAATATAAACGAGAGAAGTAGTCCTATTATTTATCAATTTAGTTCACATTTATTTTGAAATATTTCTATAATTTAGATAATGAAATATTATTTTTTAAATCTCAACCACACATTTTAGTTAAATTAAAAATTTCACTTCATCCATCAAATTTATTTTTTTTTTAATTACTTTCTCTGTTCCTTTTTTATTTTCTCATTTTATAGTTTTACTTTTTTCCTAATAATTTTACTATTTAATCCCTTCGTTTCCTAATGTTCTTCCCATTTAGAATATTATGTTTTGGAAAGAGAAATTTGATTAAGATTTTTAATACATATATAGAAGACAAAATGTAGCACCCCGTGAATTTTTGATTAAATTAATATTCGAAATCAAAATAAAATAATATTAATCCAGTATAAGAATTTGAGTGAGTCAATATATGACAAACGATTTCGATTAAAGTTATAAGATTTAATATTTCTATAAGTATTCAAATTCAAAATTAGACAATTAAATTCTATTTAGAGTAATTAATTAATAAAAAAATAAAATAAAATAAAATAAAAATTAAATGTGATCTTGCCTTAATATGGCCGGCCATGGGGGGGTATTTGGAGGGGTTTTGTAACTCCTCACTTAATTGGGGGTGTTAATGTTATTAAGGAGGGGGTTATGGAAGATAGAAAGTTGTCTTTTGTTCTTAAAATGCTAGATTGGAGTGTAAACCTTTCATACTCCAATCTTGTCTTTCTTTTGCATTTGCTCACAAAACAAACAAAAAAATTTCTCCCTTTTCTTCCATTGGTTTCGGTTCTATTTAAAAAAAAAAAAAAAACTTTGTGATCATTCAATCTATTATTCAAGGGTAAGTATAGTTCAATTGTTGAAATTACATTTTCTCTTTTGAAGAAAATTATATTTTTCCTTCTTTTAAAATATGATGAAATCCTATGACTTTTTGGAGGATTGAGTATTTTGTGTAATTTTTAAATGTATAATTCTTTAACAAAATTAATTTGTTAAAAGGGTTAATGCAAATTGTGATAAGTTTCTTATTTGGTTTATAATTCTTTAACAAAATTAATTTGTTAAAAGGGTTAATACAAATTGTGTTAAGTTTCTTATTTAATTTATATTCTTTAACAAATTAAAGTTTTGTTATGAGAATAGAACCTCTTGATATTTAAAAGAAAATTATTTGTTATGGCTTAACATCTCTAGCAAAATTTCAATTTGTTAAGAGATGTTGAGTGGTGTGAATTAAAAGAAATAAACCTTCATGTTTTATAATTTTGTGAATAAATCCCTTGACAAAAATTGATTTGTTTAAGGGATTGGATTTATTTATATATAAGATTGGAATCATATGGTTTATGATTTCTACCAAAGTTTATGATAAATCGATTTGTACAACGATCAAATATTAAATTCTATTATTTAAAGTTATTATTTGTGTTTGAATGGTTCATGTTCGATGATGGATGAGTTTACGTAAGAAATAGTTTTATTTTTGATGGTTAAAATTGTTAAGAGATTGTGTATTAAGAAATTGAATTTATGTTGTTTTACGATTCGGTTTTCGGTATTGTCTTAGTTATGAAATTATTAATCGAAATTCGATGTTGTTACATGGCACGAATTTCCGGACAGCCATAGCTGTCCCGGAAGTGACGCCTCACATCCCTATAATTAGGACATGTCTTTTGTGTTACTTCGATAAATCGGTATATTAAAAAGTTGTTTAAACGCTTAAAATAATTAAAAATATAGTAAACGAATTTTAGAAATTCTGAAAATTGGTGTCCAAGGTAATTGATGCGTTCCGGACGCAGTGGCGAAGTCGGATTTTTCATTTGAATTTTCTAATCTGTCCAAAAAAGCCATTTAAGTTTCTGGTTTAAAGTGGACTTTTGATTTATTTGGAATTTAATGAAATCAATTAAAGTTACTAAGTCTTATTGATATAATAGTAGTATGGAATGAGTTAGAGGTGGAAACACGTTCTAATACGTGTTCATTTTGTGTGTTTGTTGTTAGGACCTCGATTCATAAGAGGGTGAAATTCCTGTTGCGTTTGAATTATCGCTTTTTGCTGTTACTTAAAGGTACACGCTTAGACCATACATTATATGTGGTTATGCAAGTAGTGTTGTTTCATTCTTGAATATTGCATTGTGACTCACATAAGGATTAGACACCTCAAATAATTTGAAAGAAGTTTAACTTGGATTTCGAGGATGGATGTTTTGGCTATCTCAAAGGGTTAATAAATTGGAATGGATTATATAATTTTGTTCCCATGGCAGTTTTGGATCATTACGGTCACCATGGGGGTATGCATACTTTAACCTTTGACGACCCGAACAGGACGGGCAACGTCTTAGGTCGGTGGTTGCCTTGGGATTAGCTCTCCCAAGTGTATTCCACCAAATGAATTGGATTATTACTTGGACGACCCGAAAAGGACGGGCAACGTTTCAAGTTGGGATTTGGAATAAATATATTTTAGAGCCTTTGCATGTTAGGATGAACACATTGTTTGCTTTCCACTTGTTGATATTTTGTATGTTGTCTCTGACATGTATTGGATTGTTCTTTGAACTTGCTTCCGTTGTCAATCGACGACTAGCAGGTTGATTGCAGGTGGGAATTGGAGTGAGGTTGAAGTTAGGATCACGTCACCCAAGACCGCGTTCTATGTAATAATAAACATAGTAGAAATAATTTACTTTTGTGTAATGGATTTAAGATTAGTTCGTTTTGACGTTTCGTTGGTAGAGGCCGTTGGGTTCTCAAGTTGTATCGTGAACTTTATAAACCTGTCACTACTATATGTCTTATTTTATGCCTTGTTATATTCCCTTATCGTTGGAACGTTAACGATCTTGGATGGGAATTATCCCTCTAAGTGTCCAGTTGCGAACCGGATTCATATTTTCATGTGATTATCCGGCTCACGCGAACCGGACCGTTACACAAAATATATCCATGTGAGATCTCGTTAGATTCGTCTTAATGTATACTTTTTTATTATATATTTTTTGTAATTTTTTATGATGCGTATTTGGAGATATTTAGTCTCAAAATTTGCTTTGAAAATTGTGCAAAAAGTATGGGAAGAACATTTGAAAACGGAGGGAGTATATTACAATAATTTTGGACTTTAATAGTCTTAATAATCCTAATTCTAATTTTTTAACATTTATAGTTCTCACATAATTTTCATTAACTTTATTTTAACATTATATAACATTTTTAATTTTCATTTATTTTCCATTAAACTTTATTTTATTTTAATATTTGTAATTTTCAAATTTTTTCACTCTCTTTTTATTATAAATTTAGACTTTTTGGTTTGCACTTTGTTTTTTTATTAAATTTATTATTCAATAATATACTCTATATTTTATTATTAAAAAAATTAATTTTTCAAATATTTTTTTTCATAAAAACATTTCATTTTCTTTTGCTAGTAAATTGAAAGGGATGCAATAGTAAATGCTCAACCAAACCCAATTAACCCAATAAATATTCTTTTTCTCTCTTTTCCTCTCCCTCAATAAAGAAGATCGGAGAAGAGGTAACAATTAAGCAAACCAAAACCTCTTCTCCTTTCTTCACAATCAAAAATGGCGGAGATCCAGAACCAAAATTCAAACCAAATTACAACAAGAGTAACAATTCCACCTTACATGAAAGCCATATCTGGATCAATCGGAGGAATTGTGGAAGCTTCTTGTTTACAACCCATTGACGTTATCAAGACGCGGTTACAGCTCGATCGTGTTGGTAACTACAAGGGAATTACTCATTGTGGTTCAACAATTATCAACACTGAAGGTGTACGTGCTCTTTGGAAGGGATTAACCCCGTTTGCGACTCATTTAACTCTTAAATATGCTCTTCGTATGGGCACTAATGCTGTTCTTCAGACGGCTTTGAAGGATTCTGAAACTGGTAAACTTAGTCATCAAGCTCGTTTGTTTTCTGGGTTTGGTGCTGGTGTTCTTGAAGCCCTCGTTATTGTCACCCCTTTTGAGGTTAGTTTTCTTATTTTCTCAAATTTGGGTCGTTACTTTTGTGAATTTTGATTATTTTATGAGATTAAATTGTATTTAATTTTGGAAAAAATTTACCGTAAATAGTACAATTTAAGAAAATAATACTACTTAACCCTAGAATAATTTACTAATTTCCCTGGATAATACTAATTCATAGAGAAATTAATTTATTATAGAGAAATTAGGGAAAGTTTGTATCATTCATTCATTTGCAAATTGATGAATTTGTGGTTAATTTTGGCAAATGGGTGTTTATGTGGGACCTTTTAGATACATTCTTTATGCTGCACCAGATCCCCAAACTAGTGGTTCTTATTTTTTATAGGGGTAGTTTGATTTTTTGTATTTTTTCTGGTTGGTTATTTGCGGAAAGGTGCTTATAAAAACTATACTTTTGTAGAACAAATGTTAAAGAAACAGAAATATTGCAATTTGGATCAATTCTTTTATATTGTATTTCTGATTCATGTAGTCACTTGTGAAAAGTTGCTTGAACAAAAGTAAAGGATACAAAAATATATAGCTCAATGTATCTCTGAATCATAAAGCTCAATGATTACTGTCTATTGACACCTTATTATTATTATTATAATATCTAGCTTTTAACAAAAAGTTGGTATAAACTAGTAACAAACTTGCTAATACACGTGGGATAAGAAGTAAACCACCCTAAGCTATTACTATTTACAACCATAGTGTAAAAACAAGATCACATGACCGCATTGGGAAGGTTTTTGAGTTTATAGCAACCAAATATTGTCCGTGTGTATCGCAAATAAAGCACATTAACCGCTAAGTCTGTTTCGTTGTCGTTACTGCGACCATGACCAAAATTGTGTGATTTCAACAACTACATGTATAGTTGTAAAGGATAGATGAATAACCTTGCTTTTTTCAGCAACTTAGCTGAGTTACTGATTGACTTATAGGTCTCTGACTCTCTGTTCTGAGTTGATGGAAGAGTTTTGTTCAAACATCTTTGTGGGTAAGTGTGTGAGTTATGATAACCCATCTAATGTCTTATTTCTTGTTAAATGACAGTGTTTGCCATGAAAAAGGATTCTTGACTACCAAAATGGTTGATTGATTAGCACACTGTAGTGTAGCTGGTTGAACACCATCGACTTTTACATCACGTAGAAGTCTAATTTCCTGTGTTACTTTACAAACATCAACATCCATAGCACGTTGATCAGCCATCGCAAGATGTTCAACCTCTGAATTTGACCTAGAAACCGTTCTTTGCTTTTTTTTTTTAAATTTCCAACTTAGTGTTGATTTCCCAAGTAAGCGGACATAAGATGGTATGGATCTCCTTGAATCTACCATGACTAATCTGAAAAACATTTTCTGTCAGCAACCCTTAGTATAATACCTTGACCACATGCACCATGAGTATACCTTAGAGTATGTTTTAGAGCTTTCCAATGTATCTTTGTAGGTGTTTGCTTGAACTAAGTGTTTAGGAGGTACAAGAGAGTAGATGAGAGATCTGGCATTTGTCTAGAAATTTAACATGCAAGAAATACTCTTATAGTCCTAAATAAACTTGTGTCAGAAAGAGGAACACCATGTTTTGATAAAAGCTTCATGCTCATCGGTAAAGAAGTCATAACCTTTTTGCAAGATTGATCTCCACTGTCTAACAATAACAATAGCTCCTTAGTGAATTTCTCTAGTGTATGGACTACATCTCTAGAGGGAAAATAACTAAAATCAATCCCTAAAACATGATGCAACAAACGCAAGTCCTTTATGCTAAAAGTTTGATTAAGATGGGTTTTAAGTTCATAAATCTCGTTTAGTTCCAATCTTGACAGCATCATCAACATAAATTGCTAATATGGCTATGTAATCATCAATATTCTTCAAGAATAAAAGGATAATCTGTCAAGGATTAATTATATCCTTAATGAAGTTTTGCAAACCATTGTCTAAAGTATGCTTTAGTCCTTAGATAGATTTTCTTAGCTTACAAACTTGATTATTTGGATTAGGAAAGCCCTTAGGCATTTTCAAGAACACTTCCTCATGTAGGCCCTCATGTAGAAATCGTTGTTTACATCGAAATTATAAATTGGCCATTTTTTGGATGCAACAACAACGTTACATCTGATTCTTATCATCTTGACAACAAGTGAAAAAGTATCTTCAATGTAATCTTAATACTTCTAACCTTATCCTTTAGCTACTAGTCTAACTTGGAACCTCTCCAATGAGCCGTCATGCTTGACTTTTACTTCCAAAGCCCACTTGCATCCTATTGCCCTTTTACCTTGTAGAATAAACTAATTCACATGTTTCATTTACGATTAGAACATTTAACTCCTTTTGCATTACTTCGACCCAGAAAAGGTCATTAGCTACTGTTTTTAACATCTTTCCGCTACATACTGCTTATGTTTAATGTTGACTTAAAAAAGCCTGATGTTGAATCAAATTTTTTCTCCCCTTTTTAAGAATAGAAGCAAAACACAAACATGCAAAAGCCTTTAAAAGATCCATGGAGTTGCTTGAAGAAAATACTTTTGTAATACAAACGTGAAGGAAACAGAAATAGGCATCAATATATATTATTACAAGCTATTGACACCTAATTAGTATTTATACAATGTGTGATGACTGAATAACATAACTTAGGAGATCTTTACCATTTAATATAATATCGAGCTTCTAAGAGAAAATTGTAATAAGCTAGTAACAAACTAACTAATACACATTGGATAATAAGTAACTCAACTTAAGCTATAACCAGTACTTGTACACCCTTGTTTTCCAGCAACTTAGCTGAGCTGCTGATTATAGCGTCTACTTCTTGCTTTCCACCAGCTTAGCTAGTCTAATAGCTTCTTATAACTTGTAAACTTGTTCTCGATAACCTCTTGGGTTTAATTATAATGGAGCATTAAATATTAGTTTTTAGGGATCCTCCCTTTGTCTTAATGTGATTGCACCATTTACCTTTTAAGGTCTTTAAGACATCAAAAACGCATGAATAGCCAATAAATATATGCATGTAAATGATTGTAGCAAGAACCTGCTTGCCCATCGCTTTTTACTATAATTTGATCCTTTAGAACTTAATGGAGAATGAAATCAGAATGGAGGGTGTAGAATGCACTACAACAATTTCATAACTGATTATGTTTTACTTCTGAGACTTCCTTGTGGTCGGCACTTTAGTTTAAACATGCACCAGACATGCAAAAGCGTTTTTTTTGTGCATCTTCTCGCACACCTTTGCAGAGGTTCCACAGGGATTTGCTTCACCTTGACTAGTCTAAGGTGCTATCACTCATCAGATGCAAGCTAATTCTTTAGAAGTTAGAACTAAAAATTGTATGTAAGCTGCTTTGCATTTACATAAATATTTTTTTCCTGTTTAATGCCAACAAAAATCTTTATGGTTGAAATGGATTTAGAGGTGAGGGATAGAGGAGGAAATTTCATATTTGGTAATATCTGAAGTTTCAAACTATATTAGTATGGGTTTTAATATAGAGATGTTTAGTGTGTATGAATTATTCTTGAGATCATTTTAACATTGCGTAGCTGCATTGGGTTGTCATTTTGACATGAAGAATCATAGCAAAAGTGTTGTAAAGAAGATATGAAGGAGCACCTTACAAATGAGTACTTCAAGTACCTTAATTCTATTTTTTTATAAGAACAAAGATATTGATCCAGATGTTAAGTATAGAATTCAGATGACTGAAATGGAGAGTTGTAACCGGAATACTTTGTGACAAAGATGTGCTTGTAAGGTGAAAACATACCATTAAACCACCACTAATATGTGGATCGCAATATTAGGATTTTTACTAAGACCATTATAGAAAGACCGTAGTAGTCGAGATCCATATGTTAAAATGCATGAGTGTACATAGAATAGAATGTGAGATGAAGACAAAAGATCAACAAAATGAGAAAATCTTTTACATTGTTTTTTCTTGTGCAAAGAAGATCTAAAAATGCGACAATTATAAAAGTGGAATGTTGGAACTTAAGCTAGAAAGAGGACAAGGTGGAGCGAAGATGACGTGAATAATAGGATTGAAGAGTTGGGATTTTCTGGAGCATATGACTATAGATAGGTATGGGTGGAGGAGTATAATATATGTAGTTGATCATTGGTTTTTTTCATAGTTCTGGTTCTTTTCATAGTTATAAATTAGTATAGATTTAACTGAATAGTGAATATAATAAAATCTTCGTTAGCCAGTATTGGTTCATGTAGCCAACCCTATATTGTATCGATAAAGGCTTTGTCATTGTTATTGTGTTATTGAAATGTTAATAATCATGTAAGGGTATGTTTCAAATTTCGTCTATGCATATTTGTGGTGGTGTAACCAGTTCTATAAGCATATCAGGAGCTTTATGACTAGTTTATGAATGATGTCTGTGATTTGAAATCACCTTCCGATATATACTTGATGTATAGAATTGCTAGTGAAGTAAACATATTGAAGAAAACGGCTTGAAGCTATGTATGAATATCAGAGGATTATCTTAGCTTTTCATTATCTTTACTAAAAAGGATATTGGATTGTCATGCTATATTCGCAAGTTTGTGTGTAGTATCCCCATCTTCTTCATGCCGCTTCCAGGTTTTTCCACTCAATCAAATTTCACCGTTGGAAGTTTGAATCGCACTTTCTTGTATCTTTTTAAGCTGTATTTGTTAAACTTGCTGTCCTTAGAAGCTGTTTGTGGAGGTGTAAATATAAATCAATTTAATATTGTTAATATGATGTTTTGCGCCCTCTCCCCCTTCAGTAAAGCTGTTGACTCCTGTTTTTATAAAACCTTATTTTGCTTGTTTAGAGTCCGGAACAGAGAGAGTTTTGGCGTCATTTTAACCTTCTCCTTTAGACTCAAATGTCATTTTTAGCTAATGTGTGCTAAAAAGCTTATATTGAGCAATATTTTCTCCCTTAAGAATTGGATTCCTTAATGACTTGATCTGCACTAACATATATCCAATGCCTACAAATAGACTCCTGTTTTAGTTGGAGTGAGGAGGGATTGAATGTACAAAGGTTTACCCAAGGGGTGATAGAATGCCTCCTAATTTCTCTTGAAATGTGTTGCTGGGGTCAAGTAAAAATTACCCAAAATTCTTCCTAGTTCTAGAAAGCAACCGATTTCCTGTTTTCATTAGTTCAGCACTCAAAAAAAATTTCACCTTGAATATATCTTTTCCATAATAAGATATGCCCTATGCTACCATAAACTTTTTTACGATTGACAATAGCAAATCTCTACCACGGAGAATGATATTCTCTAAATAACTAATATTAGAAGTCTCAATGTTCCGAGCATGATGAACTTGTGGCTAGCAGTTGCATGAACAACAGATTGAACTTTTCTATGCCAACAAGAAAGCGCTCTCTTTCAAGGAATCTAGAAAGAAACTATAGTTTCTTTGCTATACCTGTCTTCAATATGAAGTATTGAGAGGCTGACTATGGAAGGAAATATGAGCTGACAAAGATGTACCAACATTTTGATTTCTTGAACGGTCCAAAAAAGCTTAGTTTGAGACTTTCCAGTTTTTATTGTGTTTAATGCTTAAAGTTTAGACGGATGTGCTACAATAAGGACTTTTCATTTCTATCACGGTGTCATTTCAGTATCAAATTCATCTGGCATTTTTGAACTGTGGCTAATATTTTCAAATTTGTTTCTGCAAACTGCAATACAGGTTGTAAAAATTAGGTTACAACAGCAGAGAGGATTGAGTCCTGAACTTTTGAAATACAAGGGTCCCATTCATTGTGCTCGTATGACAATACGTGAAGAAGGAATTTTGGGTTTGTGGGCTGGTGCTGCTCCGACAGTCATGCGCAATGGAACTAATCAAGCAGCCATGTTCACTGCCAAATACACATTTGACAAAGCCTTATGGAAAAAGCAAGAAGGTGATGGCCAAGTTCTCCAGCCATGGCAGTCTATGATTTCAGGCTTTCTTGCCGGGACAGCGGGCCCCATATGCACTGGTCCATTCGATGTCGTGAAAACCAGACTAATGGCACAAAGCAAATCCGGGGGCGATGTGAAATACACAGGTATGATTCATGCAATAAGAACAATATATGTTGAGGAAGGGCTACGAGCGTTGTGGAAAGGATTATTGCCAAGACTCATGAGAATCCCACCAGGCCAGGCCATTATGTGGGCTGTTGCTGATCAAGTGACTGGACTGTACGAGAAGCGGTTCTTGCAGAGTGCACCGTTGTAGTGAGGTTTTGTTCAGTCTCTTTCTTGTGCTTCGCTTTCCATTGGGTGTGCAAATCCCGACTTTCATTTCCAAATTACCAACGATAAAAATGTTTTATGTCGTAAATTTAGTTACGAGAGTTATTTGATGAGTTCCAGAGAAGAAGCCTCACATCGGTATTACTTTGTAGGAAGTTTAAACATTTTTTGACCTACTTGTATGATGTTATATGCAGCTTGATCAGATTTTGGTGCCCAAGAAACAAGGGAAAATCCATGACATTGTTATTTTTGCAAACTTAATGTTACATTGATGATGTTAAATTTTTAGGTGTGTAGTTATAGATGAGTTGGGAATTTTTCTAACAAATTGGAATTTGTATTTTGATACTTATATCCCATTCATTGTAGAAAACAATATTATTTTTAGTTGCTTGTTTTAATTCTACAATCTATGATAGTTGTATGAACTTGTCTTTCTCGTTGATCTCGATGTCCTATTGTGGAATATTGTCGCTTTTTAATCGCTACATTAGCATCTGGAGATGAAAAGCCTTCTCAGCTAGTCCATTTTAGTAATTCAGTCAAAAGTTTCAATCCAAACCCAATTATTTCGAGGTAGGTTCAGGTTCGGTTTGCTAGTCGGGTCAAGCTTTTGCCAGACCTAGATGGTGTAAGCAGGCTTTAAATCATTTTTCTGTATGATTAGAGAGCAGGAAAGACATGCTTGTGTTCTTCGCAAGATTCTCATGTCCTTTTAGGGTGTCGTTTGCTTCTTAAGAGTTAAAAGAGCTTGATTAAGGCAAAGGATGCTTCAATGTTAGATTGCTCTTTCTCTTTATTGAATCTGATTCTGGATATGGTTTCCTTCTACTAAAAACAGGCAAATCTTTACGTTGGCTATTTGAATCTCTATGATAAGGAGAAATTATTCAATTTAAATACGATGTCTCCATGAAAGTTGGATCTTGCTGGAGATGTGTTTGCCAAAATATCTTTTGACTGGAAGATGAAGTCGTAATTTCAAAAGTTTGCTCGACTAATAGTGCTATTTTGGATGATCTAAGCAAATCTCATCTGATTATGGTATGTTTAATGATGGGTTCAATCTCCCTTGGTGCTTTTGAGTGATTATTCTTCCAATGCTCATATACGAGTAGTTCTAAAGTCGAGAAAGAAGATAAACCATTGCAAAGCGTTTAGTTAGGTTCCTTTTTCGAGTCGAAAAATGGCATTTACAGGTGGTAGTAGTAGGCTAGTAGCTCAATCCTCTACTTGGAAGATTATTACATTGGGTGAAATCTCTTCATATGGTTGTATGTTTCTTATCTCTTTATTTAGTGCATGTGAAAGAAAGTATTATCTCAAATGGTATATGCTTTATGTGTATAAACCTAAAAGTTATTCTATTCTAATGTTTTGTATTTTATACACCACTTGTGTTTTTTGATTCGAGGGTAAGGCTCTAAAATCCCTACACCCAAGGATTAGAGAAGAATTAATTTTTTTCTGAATTTGAATCCTTGTCATGAAGGTATAAGTAAAAACCTTCAATAGGTCAACCCATAATTCTAATAACGTATGAAATTTTGATATAAGTGGTTTCATCTAAAATAATGACAATGGAGGGTGTGAACATGGAGAAAGAAGCTTGCTCTAAAATTGAAGAATGCTAGAGTTAAACCCCAAATCTAAGCTATTACAAACTAGAAAATATGATATTACAAACCAAATTTTAAATTGAAGATGAAAATGTTGAAGGACTAAAAAATACAATAATGAAGAATTGAAAATGAGGAGAGAGAAAATAAATTACATTGTAATATTTTGAATAAAAGCAATTCAAATACATATATAGTCCAAATAAAATGCGGTTAAATTACTCCATGGTGGAACATTAAATAAAAATCAATAATTATTACATTAAAAATATGAATTAGTGGCATTTTTTAACTGCCATTAAATCCAATGTTACAAAAAATTCAATTTATTGTAGTGATACTAAAGACACTTTGATGTCCCCTTATGGATTGATGACCTAACCACAAACAAACACCCAATACGCATAAGAACGTGTACGATAATACAGTTAACGTCGGTCTCACCATGACACAATTATGACTGAATAGAGTTAAATAATCCAATCAACTAAATTAAATCATCCATTTTGAATATAAATATACACATTGTAAACTTAATCTTCCTATATAAGCACGTCTCACAATAAGATAATTTCATATAAAATTTGCTCATTTTTAGGTTAATACCAATTTAATTTAAAATTTGACAACCACAACCTTTAGATTAGATCCCTGTTTGACTTTTTTTAGTAGCAAACTCATTTGTCATCAGAAAGTCTTGCATAGACTTGGTCCACATTATTTTATTATGCATCAACCTTAAAAAGTTTTTAAATTTTGAATATAAATATACACATTTTTAAACTTACACTTCTTATATAAGCAAATCTAAGCTAATTTCATAAAAAATTTGCTCCTATTTAGGTTATTACCAATACTTTTTAAAAGTTGACAACCACAACCTTTAAATTAGATGCCTGTTTGACATTTTTAAGTAGCAAACTCATTTTGTCATCAGAAAGTTTTAAATAGACTTGGTCCACACTACTTTTTATGCACCAATTTTAAAAGTTTTTGAAATAACAAGTATCTTTATTTGACAAATACAATTATAAACAATCATTGAAAAATACTTAATATAATTAGATTGGAGTACACTAAAATATTGTAGATCAGGTCTATTATAAGGTTGGAAAAAAAAAACTTTAACGACCCGTTAATAAAATTCATGATTGTCTAACTTCAATCATCTGATTTTCTTTATAAAATTCATTCAAATGCATTACCATAGGGAGATGTGGTATTAGGTGGTAATGAAAATTTGTAAATAAAAAAACTTTGTTGGATCAAAGTTTCATTACCATATGATTGATATGGAATTTTTAATAAAATTTTATACTGTAAATCATTCTCATTATCACCATTTAATACCACTAACCAAATGGAACGTAAATGACAAGTGTGAAGTGACAAATGTGAGTGAAGGTGGAAGTAAACCCTGAAGTGAAAATGTGGCGTTTACAAAAGAAAGACACACTACAAATACAATCTATCTGGGCCTCCTCTTCTCTTCTTTATAAAAAGGTTAACCCGGATTCACTTCTTGCACCATGAAACCCTAATTACTCCCCCCTTTTTCTTCAGTAGCCGGCCATTCATCCATCCATCCTTGTTCTTCGCTGGTACCCATTTCCCCCTTCCTCTTAAACCCTAATTTCCTATCTTTCTCTCATTTTTTCCCTTTTTCGATTAATCTTTCGTTGAATATTATTACTATTTCTTATCTGTTGTTTTTTCTGGTTTCAGTGATTGAAAGTGATAATCGTATTGACATTTGAGTGGTATTGAATATCGGAATCATGTCGGACGATGAGCGTGAAGAGAGAGAGTTGGATCTTACTTATCCTGAAGTTGTTACCAAATACAAGAGCGCTGCTGACATTGTTAACAGTAATATATTCTTTAATTTATATTGTTGAAATGGAAATTTATTGTTCATTTCTATTCATTGTTTCGATTATGAATCTTTTTTATTTCCATAATGTGTTGCAGGAGCTTTGCAATTAGTTTTATCAGAATGTAAGCCCAAAGCTAAAATCGTTGATGTTTGTGAAAAGGGAGATTCCTTTATCCAGGAGTAAGTTCTTTTGTTATCTTTAAGGTTTCTGCAAGTTTCATTTGAATGCAAAATAGTGGTTGTTTTTGAATATTGGTTGTAATAACAATTCATGTCTAGTTGAAGAACATGAGATTTTTAAGCTCTTCTATTGTACACTTGGGTCTTTGGGGTTTTATTGAAAATATTGGCAGCGATACTTCTTATTGATGGGTGTAATTATTGACTCTAATAGGCAAACTGGGAACATGTACAAGAATGTGAAAAAGAAGATTGAGAGAGGTGTAGCATTTCCAACTTGTATATCTGTCAACAACGTTGTTTGTCATTATTCGCCTCTTGCAAGTGATGAAACTGTGCTCGAAGAAGGTGATTTGGTCAAAGTGTAAGCTTTCTGGATGGTTTTTACACTTCCCATTAAAATAATTTTGGAAAAAATATTTGAGGAATTGACTATCATTGTTGATAGTTGAGTGCTTGTCTCAATGCAGTGATATGGGTTGCCATATTGATGGTTTTATTGCTGTGGTTGCGCACACTCATGTAGTTCAAGATGGTCCTGTAACCGGTAGAAAAGCAGATGTTATTGCTGCAGCAAACACTGCTGCTGAAGTGGCTATGAGGCTTATCAGGCCTGGGAAGAAGGTATTTGCGTCTATCTTTTAAGTAATTTTGTCCCTTTCGTAATCAACCATGTCTTGCTATGTCTTATTAGTTTTTTTCTTACTTGGTGGTTGATGCCCAAGAAAATTAATGGCTGAAAGGCTAGCTCACTTCTTGGACATTGTGGCTTCTGTGGCATGCTATGATTACATGTTCTTTTGAATGAAGAGATCTTAAGAGGCTTTATAATTTGCTAGGACTCTAGGTGCTGACTGTAGCTGTTTATTTAGGTTATAACCTAAATAATCATGTAGCTATCATTTTTTAGAACCCTCTTTGTGTTAATGTGATTCTTCACCTTTCATGTTCTCAATCTCCCATAGAAAGCAATTGTTTTAAAATTAAGTATTTCTCCTCTAAAAGATATTGGTTTTGCTTACAAATGTTTACATGAAGAGACTGATTTCATTTGCATTTCACTTTTTACAAAAAAATTGTCATTTTTCATAAGATATTTTTTCATGTGTTTTCGTCTATTTGGTCCTTTCCCTGTATGATGAACATCACAAAAAGCTATGGACCAAGGTCCAGATGATGCTCTTTTTTGTCATAGTTACACTGACGGGAAGATCATAGCCTACTTGCATGTCAGCTGCATAGTTTTCTCCATTTTTCACATATTTTTAAGTTATAACTCATAATCATGGTTTTCATGTAAAAAACTGAGCAAGGTCTAATTTTTGTTTTATTTGTGTAAGTCGGACTATCACTATAGATGGAACATTTATAATAGTCGGTGCATCACACAAAAGCAAAGTTACCAATGTGATCAGTGATCCAGCCATGCTGATTTCTATTGCTTCCAGTCTGCCTACATGGGGAGATGTAAATTTTCTTTTTAAGAGTCTTGTGAGTGGTAGACTCTAATTTTGTTTATGTTGTGACTTTTGAGAATGGAAACTTTGCCGAGGTGATCAATCTTGTATGCTTATCACCTGCTTTCCTGTTTCCTATATTGTGTTGCCAAACGCAAAGCTTTCTCGATACTGTTTTGTGTTTGTATCATTCTTCTTTGTTTTGGCTACATGTGCACAAAGTATTGAATGTGACTTACATCTACAAAAAGCAATATGCTACACCAGTTTCAATCTCATTTGAGATTCATCCATGTTGCAAGTCAATGTTACTTAAGGCCCTAACCTTTTATCTTTCTGTAGTATTGTCCTAGGGGCTAGGGCCTAAGAGTAGATTTTGGGTTTGCTTTTTAGTCTTAGGGCAGGGCAACTTTGCCGAGGTTATCTATTTATTGCTCTGATAACCTGCTTTCCTGTTGCCTAAATTTTCTGCCATATGCAAGGCTTATTGGATCAGATTGCCTAGTGTTGTTTCCTTTTTTCCTTGCTTTGGCTACATTTGTTTATGTTTGACTCTTGATAATCATAATCGTAGTATTGTCCTAGGGGCTAGGGCCTAGAAGTAGATTTTGGGTTTGCTTCTTAGTCTTAGGGCAGGGCAACTTTGCCGAGGTTATCTATTTATTGCTCTGATAACCTGCTTTCCTGTTGCCTAAATTTTCTGCCATATGCAAGGCTTATTGGATCAGATTGCTTAGTGTTGTTTCCTTTTTTCTTTGCTTTGGCTACATTTGTTTATGTTTGACTCCTGATAATCATAATATTTGGTACGAAGCTGGCATCTAGTTATCTATGAACTATGATGACTCAGACCTGTCAATTTTAAAGCTCAAGTTCATTTGTTTCCATGGTGTTACCCTTCTTTGTTTTTTGGGTTTGCCCTAAGTCTTAGGATAAGGCAACTTTGCCGATGTTATCTATTTGTTGCTCTGATAACATGCTTTCCTGTTGCCTAAATTTTTCTGCCAAAGGCAAGGCTTATTGTATCAGATTTCTTAGTGTTGTTTCCTTTTTTCCTTGCTTTGGCTACATTTGTTTATGTTTGACTCTTATTAATTATAATATTTGGTACAAAGCTGTTATCTAGTTGTATGTATGCCGCTCACACCTGTCAATTTTAAAGCTCAAGTTCATTTGTTTCCTTGGTGTCACCCTTTGTGTTTTTTTGGTCAAAGAATTTAATAGTAAATGATTTATTCCAAGTTGGTGTTATTGTATTTTGAACTTCGAAGAGCCCTATTTAAGTTTTTATCCATCACCCCCCTGCTTTGGTTGAAATCATTCAAAAGTAATTTTCGTTGTTGGACATGATTGCTCCACGTGATGTTAATTGTTTTGGCAATATGGATGTTAATCCAATGATGCTTTTAAAGTCATAGTTACACTGATGGAGCATCATGTATTTACTTGTTAGCATCAAACAAGCAAAAGTGAAACTCTTTCTAGTGAAACTAAGCTAGGGTGATTGCTCTGTGTGATGATAACTATCTTGGCGATTTGGATATTGATCCAATGAAGCTTTTAATGTCATAGTTACACTGATGGAGCATCTTGCATTTCATTTGTTCTCCTCATTGCTATTGCTAACTATAGTATGGTATGGATTTCATCCTTGCAAGGATTCCATTTACCCTTATTAGCATTAGCACCATGTGAGTGATTACTGCATAACTAAAGCATGTCATACTGAAAGTATTTCTAATCAAACAGAGATAGGTGAAGATGTTTGCTCTATATGATGATGAAAGCCTTGGCTATATGGATGATTTATCCTATGAAGCTTTTTTTTGTCATAGTTACACTGATAGACCAACTCTTTGTTACATGTTTTACTTATGAGTAACATGGTGGCAACTCTGTTAACTTTTAAAAACCTAATGTTTTATTTATCCAGCTTTGTGCATACTGCATAAAAGATAGGTGAAGTAGTTTGCTCTATATGATGATGAAAACCTTGGCTATATGGATGATTTATCCTATGAAGCTTTATTGTCATAGTTACACTGATAGAGCAACTTTTTGTTACATGTTTTGTTTACTAGTAATATGGTCACAACGCTGTTGTCTTTTAAAAGCTAATGTTTTAGGTATCCATCTTGATGCATTCTACATATCCTTGTGGACTTAACTCAAAGTTGTCCTAAACAGGAGGATTTGAAACTTGTGGATTGTAGTTCTATGAATTCTTTGATTCCTATAATTTTCCACCTGGGATTTACCACTTGATTATCAATCCATTAATTTACCGTATGATGTTCATGTAATACATAAGGCGGCTGGGAAAAGTAATATGTTAGGTAATGTAGGTTAATGATTGTAGAATATAGTTTTTTCATGTGGACCTAGTTATTCATCTGATTTTTAGTCTTGACTTTTGGTTGTGCTTCTGTCGCATAAAGATTAATAAAATTCATGGTTTCTGATCATCTCTTGGTAATTATAGTTATCTAATTTTTTACGTAGGTGATTACATGTTTCTTGTTTCAATATTGAGATGTGGATATTCCTCCGCTTCTGGATTTCCATCTACCTTCTTTTTGTCTGATATGTCCTGCTTATTTTTAACTGAAAGAATCCTTCCTTTTTAATATTAAGAATACAAATACATATATACTGAATCAGTTTTCTTACTGCATTTTTTTGTTATTACAGAACAAAGATGTTACAGAAGCTATCCAGAAAGTTGCTGCGGCTTATGACTGCAAAATTGTTGAAGGTGTGCTTAGTCACCAGATGAAACAGTTTGTGATTGATGGAAACAAGGTTGTATTGAGTGTAACAAATCCGGAAGTGAGAGTTGATGATGCTGAATTCGAGGAGAATGAAGTGTACGCTGTTGATATAGTTGCGAGTACGGGTGAGGGAAAGGTAATGGTTGAAATTTGTTATGGAATACAAGTTTGGTCTGCTAATAGTGTGTATTAGCTTTCATATCTCAAATTGTTGGTGTTTGTGGATTTAGCCTAAAATGTTGGATGAGAAGCAAACCACCATCTACAAAAGAGCCGTGGACAGGAATTATCACTTGAAGATGAAAACTTCAAGATTTATATTCAGTGAAATTAATCAGAAATTCCCTATAATGCCGTTTACAGCAAGGTCAGTGCTGTTTTACATATCACCCTTTAACATGTCTGTTGGTTATCGTTCTTAAATGCAGTCGGGTTTATTTTTTAGGGCTTTGGAGGAAAAGAAGGCTCGCCTTGGTCTGGTAGAATGTGTCAATCACGACTTATTGCAACCCTATCCTGTTCTTCATGAGAAGCCTGGTAAGTACTGCACCTGCCTCGCGTTTGTAGGTTTCTTTATCCATGAGCTTACAATTAACACTGAATCTGCAGGTGATCTAGTTGCACATATAAAGTTCACTGTCCTTCTCATGCCGAACGGATCAGATCGTGTGACATCCCATCCTTTACAAGAGCTGCAACCAACAAAAACAATTGATGACCCTGAAATCAAAGCTTGGTTAGCATTGGGAACAAAGACTAAGAAGAAAGGCGGTGGCAAGAAGAAGAAAGGTAAGGGAATCCATAACTTGGAATAACAATTCTGAAGAACATCGTTCTGCTCTTTTCGTGTAGAGAACTTAAATTGTGTGCGTAAATATTGCAGGCAAGAAGGGTGAAAAGCCCGAAGCTGAGGAGTCGGCAGAAACCACTAATGGTGCAGCAGCTGAGAACTGAATAACTTGAAAGATATGTGACTTGAAATTTTGTTACTTGTTGATTATGTTTGGTATTTGGCTATTGATGGGCAACTTAAACATAAATTTAGATGTTGATGTTTTGAATTTGATGTTGCCTCTTAGATAATGTGTTGTAAAGTTCTGGGTTTGAGCCCACAAAATGAATTTTCTTGATACACAACTGTTTGGATCTTGTTTCTGTTTCTTTTTATAGTTTGTAGTAGCATTTTCTGATACTGCATGAAGGTTTTTAGTCTACATGAACTTATTACTTATGTAGTCTAGGATATCCTAGTCTTATTAGACCATGGAGAGTTTGACAATTGACTTTTTAGGTTTTGGTTTTTTAATTGGTTAAACAAATGATAAAAGTTTTTAATTGGTTTTTTAACTGAAAATTGATTTTTTAGGCAAAATCAAAACATAGATTATTACTTGAGACTATCTTTGGTAAAGACGGCTCTGAAAAGCCCAGTTCAATTCTAAATATATATTGTTACAACTCTAAATATAGATTTGGGTTGGGCTTTTGAGAGTTGTAAAGACGGTTTTTTAAGAGAGCACCTAAAATTTAAAAGCTTTTTTATAGCCTTTTTCTTTGATTTTGATTTTGATTTTTAGCTTATTTTTCCTCTAATATATAGTTAGTATCTAATACATAATTTTTACTGAATGTTGTTTGTATAGCAATTGGTTTAAATAATAAACTTAATAATTTGTTTATCAACCAAACATTTTTAGCTTCTTAGTTCTTACTATTGTCAAATGCTTCAGCTAACAACTCAAGTTAATATCTATTTGTCAAACAGACTTTATATTTTCTATATTTTCAATATTGTTTAAAAGTAGATATGTTGAAAATTTTGAAATTATTTTTCTAATCTTGTTATTCTTAATATTTTTATTTATTGTTTCATGATAATTGAAATCTATAATTTGGAATAAATTATGTGTAACAAAACATAATCAACTTGAAGAGGTGTTTGTCAAAATATGAAATGAGAATTGTGAGACTTTTATTTTTTGAATTGGGAATTGCGAGATTTATTCAGACACATTTAGGCATAGGCGCATACCCAAACATAATCTAATAGATTAATATTTATTTTGTTCCTAAGATTTTGGAATGTTTTATTTTTTTACACTATCTGATGCTGTTGGTGTTAGTGACTCAATAAAGCCCAAAGGGTGTACATATGATTTGGTAAATGTTGTGTGCATGAGTTTGGATGTTATGTGGATGTGTAGTGAAGATTTGATGTTTTAAAAGCTGTTGTAGGTCGCTCGACCAGTTGGCTCGACCTTCCCATATGGCTCGACTTGTCGAGCAAAAGATCAGAACCTTCTGTCTGCATTCTGATCTCTCGCTCGACCAGGGGCTCGACCTCTCTGAAGCGCTCGACCGGGTCGAGCGGATCGAGCGGGAAGTTTTTGTATGCGACATTTTATATTTGAAGCTATGATCACTTAGTTCACTTCTCTCCTGGTCCAAAGGCTATGTATAGGCTTGTATACTCATGTATATTGTAATTTGTAACACATTGTAAATCATTTGTTATTAGTCATTGGGATTGAGTTGAGAGCCACATTCAAATTCTAGGGTTTCTAGTGAGAGGATTTGGGGAAAATTGGTCAATTCTCAATTGTTGATCAATTCAAGGTGACTCTTGTAACCAACAATCAATTCATCAATAATTCTCATTAGTAGTTAGAAAGGGTGGAGTTTTTTTATCACAATATCACATTGATATTGAGATTTTCTCCACCTCCCAAAATCTTGGTGTTCTTTATTGTTTATGCTTTTGTTTCTTGATAATGTTGCATTGATTTTACTTAGTCTACCTTAGTGAATTCTAACAGATGCATTGATTCAAGTTTCAATATATATAAAAACAAAAAAAAATATAATTATACTATATATAATAAAAATTAATATTAAAAATTTTTGAATCAAGACAATCTATCGCAAATCGCAATTACACTTGGTTATATTTTAACTTATAAATATAGATTAAAAAATAAATTATACTATATATAAGTTTCAATAATTCTATTTATTTGTAATGTGATCTTTTCTTTACCTAACCTAGAATATGATAAAATAAATTGAATGAAATTTTCCGTTAAAAAACCAATCAAAAACTTATACCTAACTTAGAATTTGATATAATAAATTGAATGAAATTTGTGATATATTCAGTAAATAATATTTTTTTGACGGTTAAAAAAATACAATATTTATTTTTTCTTTAAAAAAATAATAGTATATTCGATAAATTTAATCACAAAAATATATATTTGCATTATCCTTTAAAGTTACATTTTTATATATTTTATACTAATAAATTTGTGCATTGTACGAGTTTCTACACCAGTTTTAGTATATTTTAGTAATACTTCATAATTTTTGAGCATTATTTTTTTTGCCATTTAAAAACATTTGCAAATTCCAATATAGTGCTGTTCAAACGGTCGACTGCCTCTGTTCCGCTTCACTTCCGCCATTAAAATACAGAACAACCTTTATCCTGCTGCTTACTAGTACTCTTCATACTCTTCATAATAGAAGAACAAACAAGAAACGAAACTGGAAATGGGGAGCTGTTCATACGAAGAACGTCGTCAAAAGCGAGTGGAAGAGAACAAAAAACGCTTAGAAGATCTCAATCTTCTCCATCTCTCTCAATCTCTCAAAAACATCTCCCCCAAATCTTCTCCAGTAATCCTCTCTCTACATTTATATACACCTATTTGTTGATTTACTTTGATTTTTGTGTATAATTTATGCACTAGTTTTGAGAAATTGACATTCACATTCCAATGAATCGAAAAGATGAAGAAGGTGGGAAAACCTAAAACAGTAGAGAAGAAAATGGTAGCAGTCCGACGATCTTCCCGAGTAGCCAAAAATCCTGCACCTGCTCCTGTTTATATTGAAGTGTGTTTTCTTTCCTTTGCTTAATCTTTGATTTGTTTCCCCTTCTTGATTTATCATTTTACTCATGATTTCTCTTGATTTTGTAGGTTCAATATCCTCGATTATCCTCGCCCAGAAAGTGAGTATGATTTGAACTATGAACAGGAGACATTTTAATTCGATTGTTAAAGATGGATTAAATTAAACGTAATGTGAAAATTGCAGGACTTATGGAGTTGTAAGGGGAAATTACGAAGTTGCAACAGAAGAAGAAAGAGCATACACCATTAAAGTTGCAGAGAAATTGGCTGCTAAACTTGATGAAGAGGGTTTTCCCACTCTCGTTAGACCCATTCTTCCTTCCCATGTTGCTGGTTGTTTTTGGCTGGTATTCCCTTTTTTCTTGTTAATACTCCATTTTTTAGTTCTTCACCAACACCAAAACTGAATCCATTGTTAATACAAATCACTAACGAAGAGGGTGAAGAGTATCCTGTTGTTTACTTAGCTCGAAAAACTGGATTGAGTGGAGGTTGGAGAGGCTTTGCATTGGATCATCAACTTGTAGATGGTGATACTGTTGTTTTCCAAGTTATCAGTCACTCTACTATGAAGGTAATGCAATATTACTCTTTGATTCAAATTGATGGTGACATGGTGTGTTATTCGGACTCTTCATTTTGCTTCATGTACCCGTGTCTGATTCTTGATACTCAAACATTAGTACGACATTTAGACACTTCATTCTAGGCGTAGGATTGAATATTTAGACGTATTTGACAATTGAACACATACCCATATTCGACATCAGTACCCAAGTCCTAAAAACATAGGATTCATCTGATGGACCCATTTTGTTGAGATGGTATATAATCATGGTAAGTAGATTGATTTATGATTCATTTAACGGACGGACCCAACTTGTTGAGATGGTTTATAATCGGCATAAGTAGATTGACTTACGATTTATCTAACGGACCCAAGTTGTTGCTTAAGATTCATCTAAGGGACTCAAATTCTGGCTTTCACAATTAACGCTTTGGCATTGTTATTGTTTGAATGCAGATATATATTATAAGGGGCAAAGGCTACAAAGCTCCTCAAGATTAAATACTAACCGCAGCTGCAAGGACCTTTTTCTAATCTGACATTTTGTATTAGCTTAGTTTTAGTACAGTTTCTTACCCAGGGAAGTAATACCATGATGATGTTATGTTCTTAACTTCTTAATTCTTATGATGTTTCCTGTAAAATCTAAACAATTTCCCATTTGAAAATGGATTTCCTCATTTTCAGTTTATCATAATGGAATCGTCGATCGGGACATACTCCCTTCGTTCTTTTTTGTTATTTTCTTTTACGTATTTGCACAGTTTTCACTTTTCAATGCAAATTCAAAACCTCAATATCTCTAAATATACATAAAAAAATATAAAAAAATACATAATAAAAAAATACTTGTGAATCTAACAAGATTTCACATGGATATATTTTATCTTCTAAATATATGTCAAAAACATTAATGTAATTTCTCTCTCCTTAAGGTGAATGTTCAAAATGGCAAGAACATTAGAGAACAAAGAGAATATTAATTAAGTCAATATAAAGCTGTAAAGCCAAACCTATCAGTTTCATTTTGTAGTAATGTAATGAGTTGGACTGGAATTAAATTTAACACACTCTGATTAATCAGTGACTTTATCAACTCGAGCTCCTACTTGGACTATTATTAATATAATCCGAACGGTTCAAATTCTTGAAACTCAAGAAAATTGGATTATAATGTTTTTCGAACACCAAATTCGTATCACAATATACAAAATAATAATGTCTTTCGAATAGACTATGATTTGTCCAAATTCTACTAAACAAAGAAACTAATCCGACTAACTTCATTTTGAACTTAAAGATATTTCACCAAAATGAATTGGATTTGTTGAACATCATATCACTCGTTTTAATCAAGTTACCATATGTAAAATAATTATAAAATCTTGTAAAGATTGTTATATATTTTTATATTATGTATGTAATTGTGTATTACTATTCATATTTCTTTGATGAATATATTTAACTTGAATTCTATCAACTGAACATGAGTTTGAATACAATGTCGTATAATTGAAAATTGACTACCAATCAAGCTAAATTTAGTTTGACTTGAGTCAAACAATAAATGCAAACCTAAAATTAAATCTTATGCGATTCAATCTTCGAATGAGTTGATACCGATCATCACTCACGATGCTCTAATCGTAAATAACTTTAACACAAGTAGATTTTTAAAAAATATTCAAAATGTGAAATTTTTAAAAAAGAACAAGCAAAAGGTCGAATTTTTAACATCAATCACTAATTTAACGTACACAATAACAAGTTATTGAGCATAACTTAGGGTGATTTGGCTCTGATATTTTTGACAATAAACGATATTTTTGATTTGACTAATTGATTTTATCAACTATTTAATTAATTAATTTAAAAATCAAAGATATAAACAATTTATTCATAATTGATATTATAATAAATTATTTCAACAAATTAATTTAGCAAACGATATCATTAACTTGACCACTCAACTCTTTATTTGCGGTAAAATACTCTAAAATAATCCGATTTAGTAAAATCGTCTAATAAACTATTTGAATCAAACACCGTTCCAATTCGCCGGTCGCTACTCGCTACTGGGCACACCGCTACTATTCTCTTGCAAACTCTTGAAGGATTGGGAGCATCCTAATTTGTGAAATAGCATTTGCAAGCAAAGATGGGATTTCATGGTTTGATTTTGCTTCATACACCAATGATTTTGATTTTGAATTTGATTCGTTTCAATTGCTTAACAATGGATTATAATTTATTGTTTAGGTGAAAAGAGTCGACCTAGCAAGAAGCATAAATCATCCAAGGTTCTTAAATTTTAATTAGGGATTTTTCGTTTTATTTTTCCCTAATTTTGTCCTAATTATGTGTTTGTCGTATTCTGTTGTTGTTCTGATTAGGATGATCATCATCATCGAAGTATGCCTGAAGATGGAAATGCTTACTTCAATCAGGATGATAATGATGATGATCGTAATCCTGACGGTTTGTTTATTTCACTCCTTTTTAATCTGAAAAGTTGATGATGGAAAGAACTGTGATTTGAATTGGAAACCCTAATTGGGTAATGCCTTAATAGTGATTTTGTTGGGGTGACTGAGATTGTTTTTTTCGTTGGTGTTTATAAGGTGAGCCTAAAAGGACAGATTTTACTAAGCTGGAACTCAAGCCTGATCATGGCAATCGTCCCTTGTGGGCGTGTGCTGATGGCCGCATTTTTCTTGAAACTTTTTCGCCTTTGTACAAACAAGCTTATGATTTCCTCATTGCAATTGCTGAACCCGTATGCAGGTATACCATTTATTCTATCGCAGTTTCATTTCTTCAAGTGCTTTTCTCGCCTTTGATGACATGATAATCCTTTGTGCCATTAAATTTGCTATTGCTACACTTCGTTCTAACAGATGTGTTGCGATATTCATGTTTATCACCCCCTACTCTATTAATTTTGATTGTTCTCAGGCCGGAATCGATGCACGAGTACAACTTGACTCCGCATTCATTGTACGCTGCTGTTTCCGTTGGTCTGGAAACAGAAACAATTATAACAGTCTTAAATAAGTTGTCCAAGACTAAGCTACCCAAAGAAATGATTGAATTTATTCAAGCGTCTACTGCCAATTATGGTAAAGTGAAGCTTGTGCTTAAGAAGAATCGGTACTTTATTGAATCTCCATTCCCAGAGGTATGTGGTAGTCATGGAAGTTGATTAATCCTTGTAGTTCTATTTATCCAATGTTTATACTATGTATGGGTCTGCAGGTATTAAAGAAGTTACTCAAAGATGATGTCATTGGGAAGGCGAGGATTTCTACAGAGGTGCGAATACTCTATGTAGTCATTTCATTTTGTCATGCAGATGTCTTGTTCTATAATATGCTTGAATGACTTGCGTTCTAGAGGAGACACTTGAGGAGGACCATGTTAGTGAGTAGTTTTGTAAAGTTGATTTTTTGATATTGATATCTTGGCTTAGTCGCTGGTTAAAGTACCTGTCATTGATAGCTTGTAGCAACGTTGTTCCTACATGTTCGTTTGTTTTTTCCTTAGTGAGTACATGATGACGCTGTGGTGGCATTTTTTACTTTTATATTCTACTTTACTTAACAGCGTGGTTTACATTTATAGGCAGCTCATGGGACAGATGGATTCACTGTCAGCAAAGCATTGAGTGAGATGGGAGGTGGACATGATGATTTGCTTAGTGAAGCTGAGTTGGCAGCTGTAGCTGAGGAGAAAGAAACTCATGCATTTGAAATTGACCCTGCTCAGGTAAATTGTGATCTTACATCTGTTTTTAGTGCAGCTTCTATTTATGCAGTAAAATGGGGTTTTTCTTCCATTTCGAATTTCACATTATAGCATTTATGAGTTTTTTTTTAGTTTTTGTTCGTAAATTATTTAAGGAAACTTTATTGCATGTTCATGTTCGTAAATCAAGGAATCTTGATTTGTTTGTAAGTGTGACTAAGCTCATCTTTCAATTTTCTATACTCATGACACACTCTCTAACTCTTTTGTTTTTATGATTCCTTAAATAATGCGCTAAAATGTCAGAAGAAGTTTCCAAGGAGGTAGATGCTCTTGTTATCTTTATTGCTAGTCCATGTCCATAAATCAAGGAAGAATTTGGGTTATATAATCTGTTCACATTGATGTGAAGAATTTGTGAGATAGGAGGCAAACTTCATATATTATGTGAATATAGATGCAAGTTGCAACACATTGCTATTGTGGTAGTGGTTGTTTGTTACTTTGTAGATCCTATGATGTGAATCAAGGTTGTAAAAAACGGGATCCTACATAAAACCGACGAGGGGATAGGGTTGAAATCGCTAGAATCAGATCATAGGATCGTAAGATGTAAATAAAGATCTAATTGACTTCATCTTTTAAGTTATTAAAAGGAAAATTCTAATAATCATTTATGAACAATACACGAATTTTCATAACCACAACAACAAAGTGTTAGAGCCTTAATCATAATAATGAAATAATTTTAAAATATATTTATTTGTAAGCAAAAGCTAGGATAATTTTTAATATTAAGACTACCCTTGTAGGAGCAGATCGTTGGATCATAAGATTGTAGAATCGTGTTATGATCTTATCACCCATATTCTTGATATAAATATCCTACTTAAGATTCGGATCACTCGTCAGTTTTTGGATCAGAGTTGTGGAATTGTAGATTGGAATTGAATTTTAATAACCATGATGTGGATGGCGATCATGCATTTCAACTCTATTCGAGTTAGGGCTATGGGCCCTTGGAAACTTTAACTTGGTTAAAAAGGGAATGTCTATACTCCTGCTTTACTCATTTGTGTGCGTAAACTGTGAAAGCAAAGTATCCATGTATATGTGTATCTATTATAACTTTCAACACAACCTTTCAACATGTCATTTTTAAGGTGATTTTTAGACTTATATTGTTATACATGGGTTTGATTGTTTTATCCTAGTTGAAGCACCATATTTCTATAGTGATACACGAACCTTATGTTCATATTTTATTTTTTTTTTGGATGTGTTTTTTGGGCCTCAGAACCGCTTTTTAAATGCACCCGCTAGTAGAAAATTTAGGAAATTTAAAACATGCTTCCTTTGCCAATAGAGTTGATGTTTATATTCATGATTGATGCAGGTTGAAAATGTTAAGCAACGATGCTTGCCAAATGAACTCAATTATCCAATGTTGGAGGAATACGATTTCCGCAATGATACGGTGAGCCCTTAGTACCTGAACGAGCCAGTTTCCATTATATATAAATGTGCACGTGGTAAATGAGAACCTTACGACAACTTTAATTGTTGATCCGAGGGAGCACCTTGAGGCGATTGCTCATGCCTAGGATTGTTCATAACAATTTTAGGGTTGTTGAAACCTAAAACCTTCTAATCAAACAATTTTGTAGTCCACCGTAAATTCTAACTAATAAGTAATATTAATAGCAAGTACGAGAATTTGTATCCATAGGGGGGCGAGCAAAGCTAGAATGTTAGCTAAGCCAGCGAAGAATATATATTTTTGTGGTCTTGTGATATGATACCAATCAAGTCAACAAGCAAAAATAAAGCTAAAAACAAGGTAAATAAACTAAAAACAAGAAAAATCTTGGTTGGTGATAATCTTGTCATCAAGGTTAATGTTCTCGTGTACTTGCCGGTAAATTCAACTAAAAACCCCTATAAATATGAATTTGGTGGTGAAGAATCTTGAAGGGAAATCTTGGTGTCCTTCTTGAGCTTGTTGTGCTTCACTAACTTATTCATATCTTCCTCTAGAAGCCTGGTTGTATGTTCCCAACTTCCTGTTTTCTCTTCTCTTCACTAGCTTGCTCCAGCCATGATGTTTTTAGTAAATAGAGATTGCCCATATGACTGAGTTGAGACTTGCAGGTAATCAACCCAATTATTTGACTCTGAATGTAAACACAAGAAAAAGTTCCTTTAACTAAAACCATAACTGTCATGATCCCAAAAATGGTGTTTCTTATGCTTCTGATCCCACATGTTTGTGTAATGATGTACGTTGATAGAACTTGCCGTCTATTATAGCTTGTATCTAGTCAATAAAAGATAAATACTTGATTCAGTCACCATTATCTGCAGGTCAACCCTGATCTTGATATGGAACTGAAACCTCATGCACAACCGCGACCTTATCAGGAGAAGAGTCTTAGTAAAATGTTTGGGAATGGTGAGGTCTTTCGATATATTTATGCTTATGACAGAGATTTAATATTAAATCTAAGAAAATTCGTTGAGTTGATGTTTTCATTGAATTTTAAATGTGTTTCGTGCTGTGTTTATCGTTTGCAGGTAGAGCCAGATCTGGTATCATTGTTTTACCTTGTGGTGCTGGGAAGTCTCTCGTTGGTGTATCTGCAGCTTGCCGTATAAAGAAGAGCTGCCTTTGTCTAGCCACAAATGCTGTGTCAGTGGACCAATGGGCATTCCAGTTTAAACTTTGGTCTACTATAAAAGATGAGCACATATGCCGTTTCACTTCTGATAGTAAAGAGAGATTTCGCGGAAATGCTGGAGTAGTTGTGACAACATATAACATGGTTGCTTTTGGAGGTAAGCGTTCTGAGGAATCTGAGAAAATTATTGAAGAAATTAGAAATAGAGAATGGGGTTTGCTGCTCATGGACGAGGTAATTACTTGTGTGAACTTTAACATTATATGGAAATAATATCCTTGAAGGCACAGGATGACATGTCTAACTTCATATTTTGACATTATGCTGGATAGGTGCATGTCGTGCCTGCTCACATGTTTCGGAAAGTCATCAGTATTACAAAATCACATTGCAAGCTTGGACTTACTGGTATTGTTTATTTTAATGATGAATTTATGAAATGAATGTGGTTCATCAAATGTAATTGTGTTGAAAAAGTATACCTGTTTATGATCAACAGCTACACTTGTGCGAGAAGATGAGAGAATCACTGATCTGAACTTCCTTATTGGTCCTAAATTGTATGAAGCTAACTGGTTGGATTTGGTAAAGGGTGGTTTCATTGCGAATGTGCAGTGTGCTGAGGTTTGGTGTCCAATGACAAAGGAGTTTTTTGCTGAATATTTGAAGAAAGAAAATTCCAAGAAAAAGCAGGTATAATGATTGTTTCACTCACTGTGTTGTTGCTCTCTTGAAAAAATGTTTGGTCCTTTCTCTTGCCCACTTTTCATTTTACTGAAGTGTGGATTCCTGAATCTGGTATTGTTCCGAATTACTAAATAGTTATTCTATCAGTTTACCTGTGTTCCACTAGTTATTTATTCTTTCCCTGGCCCCACTTCATCTACATAGCACAGCAGGTATTCATTCTCAGGTGAGGGAGGGGAGGGAGGTAGTCGAGGAAGGCAATGCCTGTTACTCCGATGTTATGCCTTTTCTCTGTAGTTACTTGTAGCTCTCTAACTCTTTGTTTAGAGGTTGCAGATGGTGCATAACATCACTCTCTACTATGTTGCATTGTTGTCATCCAAAGTTGCTTACTCAAGAGTGTTGCTTGTTTCCATAATCAAATGTCATGGTCCTCCTCTTACCTGATTAAACTTTTAGAGCCATTGGTGGTGGCGGGTAATGATGGTTGATGGTGTATTGATCTTAAAGGTTTCCGTTGTTGGTGATCGTGGTAAATGGTTCATTAAGCTTAGAGGAATTGAAGATGAAAATGAAGGGGTTGATTTCTTTGTAGGCCTAAAACCTAAAACACAATAGAAAATTCTTGTGCTTTGTTTTATGTTTTTTTTCCTCAAAACAAGATTATAATATTTTTTGTAAAACAAAATAACCAAACATGTTTTATTTTTTATTTGCAAAAGATAAATAGAAACTAACAAATCCAAAATAGTTCGGAATTGCGCCTTAGGTTACATTGCCATAGTGTTTGTTTCAATAACCAACCTCCATAGGCCATAGAATTTCCCCCATTTGTAATATTCTAATCATCTTTTTTTCACTCTATCTTCTCCGCTACTCCATATGGTGTTCTACATGTGCATACCAAATGTTTTGGTTTCATATGGTACAATATCGTGTACAGCGTACAAACTACAATATTAGGTCCGTATGGGCTATCCTGAAGAAGTTTTAGTTGTGTGGCTATTGTTTTGCAATTTGCTTTCTTTTCTCAGTCCATTTTGAACTCAGTGGTGTCAAAATTAGCTTCACTGGTCAATTGAATGCAGGCTTAGAGATTTCCTTGTTACAAATAATTCTCTAGAATTTTATCCATCTGTATTTGATTATCTGCTTCAACAAGGAACATGATCCTCGATCTGAATGTTGATTTTTGTGCTAGATACTTAGATACCATCTCGTCAAATGTTTTCTTTTCAATACGCTTATGTATAATCTGTATAATTGCATGATGATTAATCAAATTGTTAAAAGTGCTGACCAAACGATATGTTGTGGTTTGTATCAAGAGGTTCAAATGTATTTAATTTGAACTACTAGCCCTAGTGTCATGAACTCAACAAGATCATATCCTCTTTGTTTTATGTGTTTCATCTTTAAGAGTAAACTGTCATGCAGCTCTTCTCTCTGCCAACTTAAAGTTAGCTTGTATGCTTGTGCTTTTTCGATATTAGATAGAAATAGTAGATTTTAATCCTTTCTCTTTAATACCATTTTCTTTTGATCCCTTTTGCCTGGTCGTGAAAAATATAATAAAATTTGAAAATTAATAGCTCTGAATATCATCTCTATAGTTTATAGTAGTATGCTCGTACATCTACATGTGACTATAGTAACTTATCCATCATTATGTTTTTTGTGATCCAGTCTTTTATTGCTGTTGCCAATATGATTTCAGGCTTTATATGTGATGAACCCTAACAAGTTCCGAGCTTGTGAGTTTCTAATTCAATTTCATGAGCGGGAGCGTGGTGACAAAATAATTGTTTTTGCTGATAATCTTTTTGCTCTCACGGAGTACGCCATGAAGCTTAGAAAGCCTATGATTTATGGTGCCACCAGGTACTGTTGGTATCTTATTCAGATGTATCCTGTTTAATCTGGTAATTACTTTGTCATTCTTATTTTGTTTTGTTTGTTTTTGAAGCCATGTTGAAAGGACTAAAATTTTAGAGGCCTTCAAAACTGGGAAGGATGTGAACACTGTATTTTTGTCAAAGGTATCTAGCATTTTATTATATTATTTCATCTTTTTAAGTTTTTAACATTACATCGAAAATGTTGTACACACTTTTATGTTGCATCATTTTCATGTATATTGCATAGACTGTGGGCTTTGTAAGGTTTAGGTGTCTGTTTCATAGGTCCTATGCTTGGCCCATTAGCGACATTCCAATACCACAATGCATAGTGCATAAATGTGGTTTCGGTCGTGATTGCAGTATAGCTGACCCTTTGAAATTGTTTTGTGGTAATGGTCATAATACCGTGGTGCTGCGCGTAATGTGGTTGTCTTACTGCAAGCTACCTGTTGAGATTATTTGATAATCCTTGATCCGGCCAAAAATGCAGTTTTTTTACACCTTAAAATGCTAATATTAACAGTTCATATTTGAAAACCTTCATAAACTCGGTCAATATGGTACAAAGCGGCCTTATTTTCATCTGCCTAGGCTTGGCCCATCTATCTAAGATATATTAAGGCTAGCTGTTTTGTATGTTAAGAGGCGATAAACATTCTACACTTGATATTTAAGATTCAAACTTGGGATCCTTTGTCATCAAGTTCCTCGTCCACTTCCCCAAGTTATTCTTTGAATTCATTTGCACATCTAGTTTATGGTGTTCTCTCTTTCTCATTTATCACACTCTTTTTGCCTCCTGCCTCAAATTAAATCTCAGTGAGGCTAAACTAAACATATATTAATCAAATGAATATGGGAGTGCAATGAATGAGCATGTTAGATGTGGAAAAGGCTTATGAAAAGTTTCATTCTCCTCTAGAAAGTTTTAGATTTCATTGTTTTTGTAACTACTAGCTACTTTGTTATTAGTGTTTGTATAAGTGTTTGCAATTAAACCATTATGTGAAAATTAATCTCTTCCGGTGAAGTTTTTAAGAGTAGTTTACTTCATAAACTAAATATTTCTATCTTTATCCTACACTGCCCAATTACTAGTTTCCTGGTGCAGTCTCTTTCTAATCATTGGGTTTTTGAGAGGGATCTTATGGCCGTATATGTTAGCATTTCATATTCATAGCTGTTTTCAGGAGCTTCAGAATCCAGATATCAATTCTTCAATTCATTAGTTGGTTTTGTTATGCATTTAGATCTCTAAAAATATAGCATTTAGAAGCTAATATTATTGTTCTTGGGATGAACAGGTTGGTGATAACTCAATAGATATACCTGAAGCAAATGTGATCATCCAAATTTCATCACATGCTGGTTCAAGGCGTCAAGAAGCTCAACGTCTTGGTCGTATTCTTAGGGCAAAAGTACGTTTTTCACTTTCTTGTCATTCAGATTTTACTTGGGTATCGGGAATCAGGGTTAGTTTGTATGAAGCAGCTGAAAACTCTAAATTTGTTTGCCTGTAACTGTTCGAAATCTGGCTCTGTACCATTGGCATGACGGTCGAAAATCAATGAATAACAAATTTTTTGCCTTGCAAGTTGGTCTTTATGGGCTTCTTTGACTAAGTTGTGGGGTTAAACTGCATCCATTGTGCCCTAATTCTTGGGGCTAGATAGAGATGATACTATCCAAATGAGACTTTGACATTTATGTCTCCAATTTTTTGCTAGGAAGTATTTTGTTGTTAGAACTCAGAAATTAAAAATAAGTTGGCTTCAGTCTATTCACTTCACCTTTATCGCTCTAGTTGCTGTCTTTTGAGAATGATTCTTGTATAATTGATAGGGTCGGCTTGAAGATAGGATGGCCGGAGGAAAGGAAGAGTATAATGCCTTCTTTTATTCACTTGTTTCAACCGACACACAGGTAATGTCTAAAATTGATCGTGACTGACTTGCTGGAGAATGGAGATACCTATATGCTTTACTTAAATTCTCGTTTTTGAAATGTAGGAGATGTATTACTCAACTAAAAGGCAACAGTTTTTAATTGACCAAGGTTACAGTTTTAAGGTACTATCCTGGGTATTCTGTTTTATGGCAATATCTTTGTTGTGCAAAGATGTATAGCATGTGAAGGTTTTCTTGATTACCAACTTTTATTAGACTGTTTGACTCGAATAAGTTAATTCTGGAATGTGGAAATTTTTGGGTTGGGGTTATGTTCTGGTTCGACTGCGATGCTCGCATTGTCTTCCCACTTTTCGTTATCTTTATCGGTAGTCCCTTCTGGCTGAAAGTGACTTAGATTGTTTTGATTAAAATTTAAATCTCTGGAAGTTTCATAGATGTGAGGTTCCCTCAAGAAATGTTCTTCATTTTCGATTACAAAAGCATATTTAGTACGAACCCAATTATAATCTACAGCTGAAGTACATGTGCTGCTAGCTTGCTTAAATCTGTCTTGTTGTACTTCCTCTGTTTAGAATACTCACTATACAATGACATTTGGATGAATTTTTTGAACTTTCTTTTCCATTTAGTTCTTTTTAAAAGGTGGTCAACAAATCAAAATGTTGCGAGTATTCTGAGATGGATGAAGTATATTATATTCCTAATTGCTGTGTTAGCAATTTCTAGTTTGAATCACATTCTCTTTTGTATAATATGAATTTGTTCGAATGCTATGTTCATTAGTTCAGTATCATGATGGTTCGTTTCTGTTGTAGGTTATAACTAGTCTGCCTCCGCCTGATTGTGGGGCTGCACTTAGTTACCACACACTGCAGGAGCAGTTGGATCTCCTGAGGAAGGTATTCAACATTCATCTTCTGGATGCATTTTCTTTATGTCTTTCTAGTAAGACACTTTTCTTCATTATTTGTTGCTTCTGAATTGATGCAATCATGTGCAACTATTATGAAGCTAGTATTATGTTTTGGTTTATATTTTGAGCTTTGTTCACTGCAATGGCAAGGTACTGTTGAAAATTGAATTTCATCTGTTGGGGTAGAAATATGAGGCACTTTTAAAAATTTTGGCTACAGGTGCTAAGTGCTGGGGATGATGCTGTTGGTCTGGAGCAGTTGGAAGAGGATGCCGACGAGGTAGCCCTCATGAAAGCACGTCGAACCATGGGATCAATGAGCGCCATGTCGGGTGCTAATGGGATGGTATACATGGAATACAAGTACGTATATCTCGAATTCACAATAAGTTATTTTTACATTAAAGCTTAGTAAAGCATAATCAGGACTCTGATTAAATTAAAGATCAATGTAATAATAGCACTCGCTCATTCATGGTCTCTATTTATCGTGCAGCACGGGACAAAAGAAACTAGGAATGGGGCAGTTGAAGAAGAAGCCCAAAGATCCATCCAAGCGCCATTATCTTTTCAAAAAGCGACATACGTAGGCATCACTATTTTGAAGCCTTCGAACAGTTGAGCATGTCCAAGGATCTCATGCATTCAATAATTTTTGTATCCCATATATTGATGTCGTATGTGTATAGGAGGGAACGTAAGTTAGAGGTGGTCTAATAAGAAGCCGCTACCCATATTTCCTATTCCCCCTTCAAAATTTTAATTACTGTTGTAAATGGCAATGAAATTTTACTGTCACTGTTTCAAAAGAGAATAAGGTGTTTGTGACTTGTGAAGTCTCATTCTAAATTACTATTTGTGATTTCCATTTTTCAGAGGAGTGAAAGATTGAAAATTTGATTTGAACTCAAAACATGGATTTGCTATATAAAGCCGTAAATGATGTTCATTTCAAATTACAATCAAAATCATAAGCTACCAACTTTACAATCATATCTACGATCTGAATCGCTTTTTTTCCTTTTAATTTGTATAATCATGGGATCAAAGATTGAAATTGCGACTTAAATAACATGGACTCTACTGGATAATACTTATCTTCATTTGCATAGTTTGACTTTTATTTATCCTTTTTATTATTTACATTCAATACAAACATGCCCTAATAAAAATTGATTTTTCGTCCTTTTACATGTTAGGATTCTCCTTACAGCATACTAAAATCATAGAGGGCATATATTTGAGATTGATTAACATATAAGCTCGATGGGTTACTTCTATAACCAATTGGTTCTAGAATGAAACTTCATCATGTTTACGTGCAATTAACTCTTTTCTTATTTGGATTTTATTATGTACAAATCCAGTAACAAATTCATCTAAGCAAAATCTAGACAATGAAAGGAGGAGTACAACTTATAAAAATTAGAACTATTTTTGTGAGAGACTGTCTCTCGGTGAGACGACATCAAAACAAAAAGTTTATATATACTAATAATTGTATTAGTTAGACTATTTAATAACCCGTATATGAAAAACGTCTCACGGTGAGACCATCATCATCATCACCATCATCATAATCAGTGTATCCCGCCCATAAAAAACTATCATCATAGTGAGAGCATCTCATACTTTTTCCATTCCATTATAATTGTTACATTTGACTTTTTACGCAGTTCAATGCGTTACTTTGATCATTTATATATTGAATTATACACGTCTAAAAATTATAAAAAAAATTAATATTATGAAAGTATGCGATTAAACGATTCAAACAAGATCCCACTTAATCATAATTTTTCTTACACATTTGCCACAATATATAAAATAAGCTTAAACGATCAATAGTGTTGATAACAAAAATATAGCGAGTAATTCAAAATGAAGGAAGTATAAAAATTATTAAAATCTTAAAAAAGGACATTAGGTATTTGATCATACAACCTAACCACGTAAACGTAGGAAGTAGGAAGACAATTATTCCCGTGGTGTACAGTAGTCAGTAGGCCACTGAGTTGGTCATAATAAACTTACAAACCAAAATCAAAAGTTTCTCAGATAATGCCACAATCAGTAATGAAGAGAATAGGGATAATATTCCTTTTTCAATAAACAAATCAAATGTATACCTAAATATATGTGGCAATCTTTGGAAGGATTATTTAAGACTAAGTCTTGGGAATGATGTGAGATTAAAAGGAATGAAAAGTGAAACAAGAGAACACATGTATATGGATTTACTAGGGGATCACTCTCTCTCTCTCTTTTTACATATAAATAATCAGGTGCTTTCTTGAAAGACCATTCTTTGTAAAAACGACTCTCAAAAGTCCAGTCCAAACCTATAGTTAGAGTTGTAACAATATATATTTAGAATTGGACTGGGCTTTTATGAGTGGTCTTTACAAAAGACGGTCTCAAGTAAGAATTTGTGATAAACAATTTGTAAATTACAATTTGAAGTTTAAAACTTGCCAATTGCAGTCTTGATATTTATTTTCATTGCGATATACAATCATTAATATATCAAAGATTACAGCTTCAGGCCAAATTATTTAATGTCGTCCACTATTAAACTAAACTTTCGAACACTAAAATGTCAAAATTTTTGTGATTTTATTTGAGCGTCGCAGACTTGTTACCTTAGTACCTGTAATTCGCAAAAAAAAAAATAAATACTGGGGCTATAATTCACGAAAGTCCTAAATATATTTAGATATATACTGATTTGATCCAGTTATTTTGCCCCATTGGCTTTTAATACGATGACTAAAAAATTGAGTATAATTAGCTAAGTAATGCGTATTAGAAATATGATAAAATATAGAAAATAAAAGTGGTAAAGTCATATTTGTTGTGAGTTGTGACAGACTAAAATAGAAAATAAGACAAATTAAAGGACACAAATAAATATCATTAATATATAAATAATTGCATATAATTGATTGTAATAAAATATTTATAATGATACAAATGAAAAGGGAATCCATGTTGGGAAGTATCTGACTTGTTATGCTTTTTCTTGATAATAGTTAATTAACTTATTTGCTGTTTTGCTATTGTCTTTACTCTTGAATAACTCTATTTAAAAAGTTAGCTTGCTCTTCTCATCTATAATTCTTCTGTCTCTGTCTTTCATGCAATTTCGAGTGAGATTTCTTAATACAATAATATAATATTATGGTTTTACTCAGATCTTGCATAGAATTGATTCTTGTGTTAAATACTGGTTCAAGAATTTTAATTTTGAATAGTTTATCAAATTAATTAATTGATATATAAATTATAATTAAATCGTTTTAGTACCTTGTCTAGAAAGGCATAATTTTTTCCAAATGAGACAAGACATAATTATAAGTATATCAAAAAGTTATTCACTAAAGTAAAAGCGACTTTGCAGCACGGTTAGATTTTGAATCTTATTCACCTCTCATTTTAAACAGAATATATTTAACCTCGTGAATGAAAAAGATATGCGTTACAATGCAACTTACATCTACACTTTTATTGACTTTTGTGTAAGGGAGGGAGATTGAGATAGAGTATATATGATATTCTAAAGTTTAAACAATTAATTTAAGCTATTAATTTAGTTGATTTCTTGACGATAAATTTATTAGTGTGGAAATGAATGATTTTACCCTATAAAAGGATGGGTTTACTTTAACATGTTAAATGCTTAATTTATTAGGAATCTTATGTTAACATGAAAAAATTGTTTCACTCATTCATTTTACCAAACTATTTCTCGAATTTTAGGATAAAGTATGAGAAACCTAACAATCATAGGAGCTCAAAAAAAAAAACCCTAAAGCTGTAAGTTTTTTTTTTTTTTTTAAAAAAAAGACCCTAAAGTTATAATTTTAAGTGACTAATATTTTTAAAAATAATTTCTATATTTTTCAGAACTATATTTTTCAAATTTTATTTGACCTCCAATTATCTAATTATTATCTAATGATAATATTGAAAATCTATCAAAACAATAGTAATTATATCCTGCATATTTTAGTTTACCATTAACTTATGTAGTAAATCTAATGTATCATAATAAGCCTAAATCATTGTTCACGCTCATATATCTTCGTTTATTCCACTTTTCTCATTAAAAACGATAAAAAAATTTTTTTAAATAAAATGGGTGTTTCAAATGAAAAAAAAAAGCTATGGGTTTGGTGCACAATAAGTGATGTAACCGTAAACCCTAAACTCTAGAGTTAGCGGAATGAAATATGATTTGTGTATACCATTTATGAAATAGCTACTCTGAGCTAGATATCGGTAAGACGATCTCAAACAAGAAGCTTATATTTTTATAAATATATTAATATGTATAAAATTGGATTATTAATTTATCCCATATATATGGTATGCATCTCTCAGTGAGACCGTTTAATACAATAATTTGTGATTTTGAAATTACAATGCAACCTAATGCAAGTCCTTTGACCACTCTTAGAACATATGTACAAACACTCTTCATTCGAAAAGTCCAATTAGTTAGGATTAGTCGGAAAACATGAGGTATTCGTCATCATCATTATCAATCTAATATCCCGCTCAAAAGCGGAGCCTGAATGAGAATAAATGACAAACAATTTATTGAACACCTTTATATATAGCTAGTAATCTAATACATATTAAATATAACAAATTGAGTTGAGCAAATTTAAGATAGACTCAATTTCATGATGTCCACATTATATTTTATATATCTATTAATTATATATATCGAGAAAATTGGATCAAAATTGTAATATATGTGAATTGTGATAGCAGTAGAGGAAAAAAATACAAGAAAAAAAACATAAAAACTAGCTATGCGTAAAAAAACCCTAATCCAAAACTACTTATATTGCTAAATACATAATATGTAATCCTAATTAAACTTAAAAAAAAAAAAAGAAAAATCATGAATGCAAACCATACAACAATTATACATACAGAATAAAAACTTGCCTGTGTAATATATAATGTAATTCTTTTTGCTAAGCTTTTCAATATTTTCTTAGTAATTTCCTTGCAAAAATAATCTATAATTCGATCAATGCACACTTTTAATATATATATATCTATAAATATTCCTTCACACAAAATCCTAACCCAGACCTAATTACGAACAAACTTGAAACAAAGAAAAAAAATAAGTAGGGAAAAAAACACAAATGAAAAACTCAGGGTTGCTTCTTGCAATTGCACCATATCATTACAAATTTTAGTTTATTTGATTTAGACATAAGTACTATTCTTATAGATGATCTCTGTAATTGGTTCATGTAGCTGACCTTAATCTTTTAGGATTATAATTTTCGCGATCTTCAATAAGGGTAACTTCTATTGCTTCATATAGCTGACCCTAACTTTTAAGTATGTATTAGGGCTTTGACGATCACCAGCAAGGATGATTGTACCTCTGTAGGTTCATATAGCTGACTCTAATCTTTTAGGATCAGGGCTTAGGCGATCACCAAGCCTGAGCTCTAGATCTAATCCCTCCTTACTATTAGGAGCACATAACACCTTTGTTCCTTGATCTTCACCTTTAGATGCATCAAGCTTCCTTCTCTTAAAAACACTATGCACATCATCATTATTTTGTGCAACATAATTTGAACTACTCAAACTTATACAAGAATTAAGATCTTTTCTTTTCTTAGAAGAGCCTTCCTTACCTTTTAACCCACCATTCTTAAGATGAAAAAATGATAAATTATTATCATAATCCACTACAAAAGAAGAAACAAATTGAGGGTTTACCTTATTATCATGATTTTGATCAAAACAAGAATTATTTTGAGAAAAACCAAACAAAGTATTATTAGGGTTATTTTGAAGATGGGAAGAAGAAAATTGTTTAAGTTTTGCCCTATCTCTTCTATGAACATTCATATGACCACCTAAAGCTTGGGCTGACCTAAATTCTCTTCTACAAAAGTTACAAGTATAAGATCTAGGAGGCCAAACATACCCTCCAAGCATCCTTGATGTATCTTGAGCAAATGCTCTTTCTTCCCATGAATCATGATCATCATCATCAATCTTTGATTGATTTGTTAACATCAAAAATCTTGCTTTTTCCATTGATTTTCAATAAAATGATAGATGGGTATAAGGGTTTATTTGGAATTTTTAAAGATATGGGGAATCACAAAATAATTTGTATGATAAAGAAATAAAAAGACTAGAGCATTTTTGTAAGTAAAAAAGGGAGGAAACAACCAAGAGTAGTTGGACTAATTAGAAGGGATCAATTAGACTCATAGACTTTGATTACTTAACTTGTGGCTAAAGATGTTAATTTTGTGTCATCATGCAACTTATTTTAGTTTAAATTGTCTTGTCAAATTGTATTGTACTAATAATATTATCTTATAGTTATGTATTTTGCTTAAAATAGTGCTTGTGAATGTGATGGAGAAGTAGGGTTTTTATGATAGTGGTTGCTTATAAAATTAACTGGTGTTAACTAAATAGACTGATTCGTAATCTGATTGTATGTTATTTAAGAATTAACCGAAGAGATTATCTAAGTGGAGTGATTTGAGTCGACATGATAATCTATTGATTTACATGATCTGATTTAACCGTTAGCTATACATTGTGTTTAAAATAATGCTTTGATGGAGAAGTAGGGTTTTTATGTTAGTGGTTGCTTTTAGAATTAATTGGTGTTAACTAAGCAGACTGATTTGTAATCTGATTATATGTTATTTAAGAATTAACCGAAGACATTGTCTAAGTGAAGTGATATGAGCTGACATGATATTCTATCGATCTACATGATCTGATTTAACAGTTAGCTATACATTGTGTTTAAAATAGTGTTTTGATTGAGAAGTAGGGTTTTATAATAGTGGTTGCTTTTAGAATTAATTAGTGTTAACTAAACAGACTGATTTGTAATCTGATTTTATGTTATTTAAGAGTTAACCCGAGAGATTGTCTAAGTGGAGTGATCTGAGCCGACATGATATTCTATCGATCCACATGATCTGATTTAACCGTTAGCTATACATTGTTCTTAAAATAGTGATTGTGATGGAGAAGTAGGGTTTTTATGATAGTGGTTGCTTTTAGAATTAATTAGTGTTAACTAAACAGACTGATTCGTAATCTGATTGTATGTTATTTAAGAATTAACCGAAGAGATTGTCTAAGTGGAGTGATCTGAGCTGACATGATATTCAATCGATCCATATGATTTGAATTAAGTACCGTTACAATATTGCAATAGTATATCTTATAGCTATACGTTGTGCTTGAAGTAGGGTTTTTAATTTTTATGATAGTGGTTGTTTATTAGAATCAACTATTAAACTAGACAATCTAGACAATTTGATTCGTAATTAGACTGTTTATAATTTAATATTTAACCAAAACAACTAATTATGTAGAGTGATCAAAGCCAACATGATATTTGATTGATCCAAATAATCTAATTCAACCGTTACAATGTTGCAATATTATCTTAAAGCTCTATATTGTGCTCAAAATAGTGCTTGTGATGGAGTAGGTCTTTTACTTGAGGCAATTGATATAATGGTTGTTTTTAGAATTAAGTATTGTAACTCGATAATCTGATGTGAATCTTAATTCGTAAACTGTTTGTTTGTAATCTAAATATTAACTGAAGTAATAGTCTACGTGGAATAATTTGACCCCACATGATATTCAATCGATCCAACCATCTCAATATTGCAATATTAATAAGTTAAGCTGTTTTAGTCTAACCTAGTTATAACTTATTATCCTTATCCTATATTTATCATCATCACCGTTATAGTGTAAAAACAAAGCCGCATTGCACTGCGTTTATCGCGTTGTAAAGGACATTAAAAATAACAAACTGATATTTTCGGCGTTGTAAAGGTGTAAAAAACCGCGTTTTAGGCCATATGCATTATGAAACCCATCACTCTCGTTATCGCATTACCATTTTGTTACCGCAAATGCGACCATTACCACAACTAAATGAGATTCACTATTAAAATCAATTAATAATAATTTGAATTTTCCCCTTAAATTTATAAAGTGATATACAATTTACTTTTGTTTCGATCTAAGACAACTCATCACATACTAATAACAATGAACACATCAACTTTAATTTGTTAGTTCTTTATTAATTTTACTATAGTAAAACAAATTTTTACTACACCACAGCTTCTCTATATCTATAAACACCATAATTTGATAATTTAATTGTAAAATTATCAAATATTACTTTATTTGGTAACTAAAAAATTTCCATATATAATCAAAGTATCAACATATTACAAGTTGTCAAGTACCATAACTGTTGAGTTTAATTCGTTTATTTTTTTTATTCGAGCTAGTATACCATAGAAATCCTACGTGTAAGAGGGAAGAGAATCAATTTTTACTATAGATAAATAAATAGAGAGAATTAAATGTTAGAGTATATAACATATCTTGGGGCCTCAACCATCAGCTTAAGCTGATGGTTGAGGTCCCAAGATATGTTATATACTCTAACATTAAACTCTTATATCATTAAGATAAAAAAGAAATATATTGGATTACGAGGATTTTTCTAGATTATTTGTACTCTTGAGTTTCTTAATCTCAACCTTACTCTCATATTGCTCTTAGAATGTATCAGTTGTATTTTGAGTAAAATTTATTAAAAAGGAAAAATTGAATTGGTGGATAAGACAAAAGAAAGTGTATAATAAAATGATGGATTATAATGAAGAGGGAAAATAAATTTGCAGATGTGATTAAAAAGGAGAATGAGATCATTGCTGAAAAAGAAAATGATGCAAAGACAAATAAAAATGAAAAGTGTTGCAAATTAAAAGGGACATGAGTATTCTTTACTCCGGTCTATTCTAATCAAATGTATGATTTAATTTTACAGCAATTTCATGAAAATGATTGATGGGTGAGTAAAGAAAAAATAAGAAAAAAAATAATAATTTAATAATTAAATCCGAGCACACAACTCATGATTATATATAATTCAATCTAGATAAAACAAATCATTTTGCTGTATAAGATCTCTTAAAAATCAAAGAATGAATATTATGAAGTCATAAAATGACGTTGTATTATATATATCTTAATAATAGTGCAAGTATATACTGAGACTAATAAGTATTTCCTCCATTCCGAAATACTTGCTAGATTTTGGTTTTTGGCACAATTCATCGTATAAGCTTATTTTATACATTGCGGCTAATATGTAAGTAATAATATAGTGAAGTGAGATCTTGTTTAAATCGTCTAATCGCATACTTTCATAATATAAATTATTTATAATTTTTAAATGTGTGTAATTCAACATATAAATGAACAAAATAGTACATTGAATTACGTAAAAAAGTTAAATGTAGCAAGTATAATGAAAGAAAATTTATATATATTGGGAAGAAGCAAGAAAAACGGATCAAAAAGTCTACATTGTTCTCATTTGAATAATCAAATCAAGTTCTTTGAACAAGAACTTTAAGCAATTGATATTAGATATATTTGAGCATCCACTATTGTTGAGTCAAGCTCTAAATCACTTAATGATGGAAGTGATTTTAATCACCTAATTGGATACGCTTTAGCTTGCACAAACGAGGATGATGCGGAGCGTAGTTCGGAATATGGAAGGATTTGCTTTGGGTCATTTGATCATGTGGAGATCAATGATGAAGACTTGATGGGCTTGGTTGAAGGCAAAGAAAAAAGGGAAGAACAGATGCTTGATGTTCGAACTGGTCGAGCTGAGAAGAGTGAAGGAAGCAGCAGGTCGAGCACTAAGGCTCGACTGATCCAGTGAGTAAAAGGTGCCGCTCGACCGGGTCGAGCAAGCTGGCTCGACCGAGCGGCAGTGCAGCAGGAACTTTCTGACGCTTCATACTTTTATCCGAGTTTCATGTTTTGCTTAGTCTTTGCTTGGGCTCCAAGCACACTTGTACTAGGGGATTCTAGAGTCTTCTAAGGGTCTATAAAAGGGCCTTTAATCACTCTAGAATCATTAAGGGAAGTCATACATGAGTTAGAATATAGAGTTTCTCTCTTGTGTATGCATTTGTGGGAAGTTTGAAGGTGGGCTTCAAACTTAGGGCTTTAGAAGTGTGTTCTATAGCTTGTGGTTGTATCATTAGTGTAATCTTGGTTTATATTAATGATATATTATTTGGTTTGAGGGGGAGGTATCTCTAGATACCTCATACATCTTGTGTTGTGGCTCTTTCTTTTGTTGCTCTGTATTGGTGTTCTTTATTTTGTCATTTCTTTCACTCTTGTTTCTCCAAACACTCATAGCCCATTCACACCAACTATTAATAAACCATACACCATTTGTGCCATGCATAACAGACTCTCATCTTCGATCTGCAAAATTCGGCTTCTTACTATCTTTTATTATATCCTTCTGAAATAGCATCATTTGACTTAAATATGTAAAAGCATTTTAATTTGATCGTGGGCATTTTAATTTGATCGTGGGGGGCCCAACATTCGGCTTCCTTAATCACACATGTAACGTTAAGGTCGATACTTGATCAACAGCAGGCTAAAGAGCAAGAGCCAACAAAAGAAAGTTCAAAAATGTAAAAGAATCTACACAAAATTCCACAATTACAACATTTTAGTTGCTCTGAGATCCAATGGATCTTCCAAAATTTTCCAAACGAGGGCTTCCAACAATTAACCATCCCAGATTCTACACGGGAACATACAATCCTTAAAAATGTCATAAAAATTAATCTAATGATTAAAAAAAATTCATTTTCTCACCACACTCTAAACTCTTATTATACATTTTTGCGCTACGGTGGATGCTAGCTTATGTTTGAACTATGTTTTCGAAGCTATATTGTATGTACACTGCTTATCATTTTAGTTGCGTTACTATCTCTACACGAACTTTGGTTTGTCCCGTGTCTTGGTGAATTGTACATCACCACTGAGAACAGAGCTGATGAACTTCTCAGCTTCTTCGGCATTCAGATCCCCGGTATATGCTGCATACTTGCCTTTCCGTGGTTTGTAGGCCACTAAGAAGCTGTTTGCTGATTGGAATCCAGATTTATCAAAAGCATTCAGGAATGACTGCTGCTTTGTCGCATCTACCATAACGTAAACGATGGAATCTTTTGATTCAGATGAAAGGTTTCTTCTCCTTGATAATGATTTCTGGGAAACCTGGAACGACAAATATTCATAATTTATCAACATTTAAGTAAAACACGTGTACGAAAATGTAGTGAAGAACAAGGGAAGCAGAAAGTCTCACCATTGATAGGATTGATTCGAGTTTATTTCGTGCTTTTGATGATCTAAAGCCACCAATCAGGCAGACAGGAGTTTCTTCTCCACAAAGATCACGAAAGTTTGATGCTGTCAAAAGCGGGACTTGAGTTGTAGATGATTCACTCTGAGATTTCTTCGCCTGATTTATAACAATCTTATTCTTCTTTTCGAAACTCTCGAGCAAGGTAACAAGTTCCTGAACCGCTGACTCTAAATCTTTCACAGATATTCCTGCTTTTAGTATTTGCTTTTCACCATTTGACAACCACCCAACTACAGCAGGCAGTGCATTAACACCTAACTTTCGAACCGCTGGATCAGAAACATCATAAACCTGCAAAATCAATCAAAAGGTACCCAATTTTAACTCAGCATTATAGCATCTGGTGTAGTCAATATTTCTAGAGAACTTTCGCCTTGAGAAAATTAGCGGGTCCAAGTCCAAAATTTCACCAAGTCCTTCTAAAGTTGCATTACTTAAGACTATGAACTTAAATCTTTTCAGAATAATGAACACAATTCATGCCAAGCAGTAGCTGAGCTCTACAATCAAGTAACCCTCTTAACTCGGTTGTCTATTGCAACATATTTAAGTAGCTTATCTTTCCATTTCCTCTCAGCAGGAGGGATGAAAGAAGGATAAAGGCACTGCATTAATAACATACAATACCTGTGTGTCATAGAAGATAAACCGTTTGCGATACAAGCCACTAAGAGCACGCCAAATAACAGGAGTATCTTTTTTGGTTGAGAGAAGCATAACTCGAGGCAATTTTTCCCCAGCACCAAAAGAAGGCTGAAAGTTGTCCAGGCTGATGCGTCTTGAAAACCTCGGTAAATGTTCTTGACAAAAACTTTTCAAACTTTTCGCATCCCACACGTCATTGTACTCCACAAAAGAACCACTCTCACTTGTTATGTAAGAATAAACATATAATCTGGGTGCTTTACGAGGATGGATTCCGTGCTTTTTACAAAAAGTAGATTCATTATCACAATTTATTTTACCAACCTGCACAAAGGAATATAAGCATCAGCATGATGTTGTTATAAGAAAACCACATTTCTAGAAAAAAAAAAGGACAGTAGAACTATACTTTCAAAGCTCCTTTCAATGAGTTTCCAATCTCCTCCAACATTGATTCATACTGCTGAACTGACATCGTTGATGGCAAATAAGAAAGCAAAAGCCAAGTGATACCCTTGCCATTTATTTCCTTCTCAAACATCTGTGAACTTATAGTATGGACAATCTTGGGGGGCCTCCTAAATCCAGATTGCGATCCAGCTGAGTCTCCAAACTTAGATCCAGAGGAAGTACCAAAACCACCAAAGCCTGAAGGGGTCCGCTTAAATCCAGATTGCGATCCAGCTGAGCCTCCAAATTTAGATCCAGAGGAACTACCAAAACCACCAAAGCCTGAACCACCACCCATTTCACCACCAAAGAAGTTTGCAAACATATCATTGAGATGGGAATTAAAATGGTTGCCACCACCAGGTCCACCAAAGGAAAAAGAAAAAGACCGGCCACCTCCACCCATATTTTGCCATTGTCCTGATCCACCTCCACCCATATTTTGCCACTGTCCTGATCCTCCACTTGTAAACTGTGTATATCCACCATAATCTCCTGCACTTCCACCATCAAATGAAGGGCCCCCTCTCTCATCTCCATATAGATCATAGTTTTTCCTCTTTTGTTCATCAGATAAAATTTCATAAGCTGCACAAAATAGGCAGTGAACTTTATAGTAAGTTCTTTAAAAAAAACAAGTAGACTAAGTCTCAGCTCCTCAAGAAGGCAAACACACTTCCATCGCTCCTCCCCAAAACGTTCCTAGAGCTGTTAACAGGGAGAAAGGGAGCTTATGATGCTATAAAGCTTTCCATAAGGATAAAAAGACAAGGCCATGTACAACATACCATTATTTATCTCCTCAAACTTTGATTGAGCACCTTTACTCTTGTTTTTGTCAGGGTGATACTGCAAAGAAAGCCTAAAACAACAGAAATAGGAGTCATAAACATATGCATTTGGTGGATTCTCTCTGTGCAATTTATAACTGAAAAACATAGCACAAAACATTTCAATGTGTCCAATAAAAAAGCTTTAACAGGCATAGTTTTGCATAGAAAGTTGATAAAATTATCTTACAAATTTCCATTCCCGTTTCCAGTCAAGGACTGGATTATAGAATAGAGCAGGATATATATGAAGTGGAACTAAAAACATACTTGTGAAAAGCCTTCTTAATATCACGTTGACTAGCATCCCGATCAACACCTAGAACCTGAAAAGGAGAATTTCTTTATTACAGGCTCAAACTTTTTGACAGAAGATTGTTAAGCACCAATTACTTATTTATGGTAAAAAAATGTAGAAGATGAGATACAAGTTGCATAATGGGAGATATTGAAGTAGCTCAAAACTAATAAGTAAACTAATATATAAGAGAAAAAGAATACCAACACGACGAGAGCTAAAAGCTTAAAGATAAACTAAGAAATGAAACTGACTCTTCAAATGATTTCTCAACCTCTACTCCAATGTATTTACTGAAGACACCCCCTCTAAAATCCCTCTCTTCCTTTAACAAATTGCTTCTATGTCTTCCTCTTCAAGATACTTGACTAATTTATTTGTTGGTCACTCCTATAATTGATTGCATTTAAAGCTTTACATTTTGTTAATTATTGTAATAAGTGTTAGCTGTACTTTAGTCTGATTAAGTTTGAGTTAAACTCCGGGTTCAATTTAGATCATGTTTGCATTATCATGATTAAAACATTAACAAACTTGTCGGTGACGAGTCAACTTCGTATTGGTGTAAGGCCGTAAAGGATTCGGCTTGATGTAAGGCCATGCAAGACAAGATTGATGTTCTTGAAAGAAATTGTACTTGGGCGGTGGAAGACCTACCACCGGGGAAGAAAGCTATTGGGTGTATGTGGTTTATAAGGTAAAATATAACTCTGATGAATCGATTGAACCATTGAAAGACCATCTTGTGGTATATGGAAACCGTCAAATTGCAGAAATTGATTTAATGGAACTTTCACAGCAGTGGCTAAATGGTAACTGTGCCTTTTGTCGCAATTGGGACCTTCATCAAATGGATGTACATAATGCTTTTCTTCATGGAGACTTAGATAAGGAAGTTTATATGAAACTTCCTCCTGGTTTTCAATCTGATAGTCCTAACAAGGTATGTCGGCTTCGTAAGCCTTTGTATGGATTATGACAAGCACCTAAAAATTCAAAACTACCTAATGCATTAAAGCAATATGTTCTTCAGCAGTCTAATACTGAAAACTCTTTGTTTACATATAGAAAAGGTTAAGTTGTTTAAATGTACTTGAGTATGTGTGCTTGGTGCTCGCCCTAAATCTACTCCTAAGGAACAAAATGGTTCTTTAGTTCTTGCCCAAGGGAAAGAGGTGTCAGATCCTGAGCAATATCGAAGTCTTATTAGGTGACTTATCTATCTGACCATCATGCGTGCGAAATTATCTCAGGTGGTTCATATTTTGGCCCAATTTATGAGTTCTGAACGCGTTGAGAATTGGGAAGCTGCCTTACATTTAGTTTGTCATCTTAAAGGTAATCCTGATCAAGGTATTTTCCTACAAAGTGTCTCGGATTTACAACTATATGCTTTTTGTGATCGGGTTCTCTAAAAAAAAATAGTGATTGGGCAAGTTGCCCTTTAAACAAGACGCTCATTAACAGCCATTTCTTGGAAGACAAAGAAGCAGCCTACCGTTTCTCGTTCTTCCGCAGAGGCTGAGCCGCTGAATATCGCTCATTGGCAACAACGTGTGAGTTAAAATGGTTAAAATCACTCTTAGGGAGCGTTTGGTATTAAGAGAGAAAAGGAAATGGAAAGGGAATGGATAAGAAAGGGTAAAGGTAACAATAGGAATTATTGTTAAATTTTGTTTGGTATGAGAAATTAAAAAGTATGGGTAACAAATAATAGAACTAATAAGGGAACATTAATGGTGAAACTTGTTGTATATAGCTTTGTGAGAATGTGGAGAGAAAGGATAATTGTTTCCACATCTTTTTAAGAGGTAACAAAGTAATGGTAACCATTACCCTAAAGTAATGGTAATGGTTATCTAATTTTTATAACAAACAACAAGTAATGGATTGAATTAATGGAATCCGTTACCTATAACAAAAAATACTAAACCAAACACCCCCTTATTGTGTCTTGGTGTTGTTCAATGGCAACCTATGCATTTATAGTGATACTAAGCGGCTCTTCACATCAATGCAAATCCAGTCTTTCGCGAGAGGACCAACCATATTGAAATTGATTGTCACTTTGCTCGCGATGAAATCCAGACTGGTAACATTGTCACTTCTCATATCCGTACCGATAATCAGCTTGCAAATATTTTCACCAAGGCTCTTGGTAAATCGCAATTTCTTTATCTTCTTAGGCACTTGGTAAATAATCAGTAGGTTTATTCTGCTTTCCTGGTGTATATTTTATTTCCTTTCTTTGGGTTTGGTTTCCTTTTGAACCCTAATATTATATATAGGTTGTATATTGTTTTGTAAGAGCAAGAATGCAGCCATTTTTGCTCTTCATATCAAAACCTTTATGAATTACCATAAATTGCACTGTCAATTAATGTTTTTTTGTCATAACAAACACATAAAATACAATTATCTGCAACCCTAAAATTCTCGAAACAACTAAACTCAAAAAGAAATTATACGTTAGCAGAAATTATTAATTTACAAATTACAACCCAAGATTTGCAAAATAACTAATTTCAGAAATGAATTAATCATCAGCAGAAATTAATTAATTTCCAACTCATAAATTACCAAAACAAATAATTTCAGAAATAAATTGATCCTTAACAGATATTAACTACATATATTAAAAATCAAAATTGTGGAGAAAAGGAAGCATACCTTATAAGGATCTAATGGCTTTTTAGCTTCTACTATGCCGGAGAATATGATCAATGTTGCCAGAATTATTGGCGCCACCTTCAAATTAACGCCCATTACTCTAATCCTTGTTTTTAAATTGAATCCCTAAAAAATTGAAGATTTTAAGAGCAAATCTTTTGCTTTTCCTTTCAGTAGAGTGAAGAACAATAATTAAAGGAATCAGGGCAGCATAAGTTTTGTTGTTTATTTATTTATAAAATAAAAAAAATATATATATTTATATAAATATATATTTCGTACGGTAATGCCAGAACTTTCTTGAACCTTGATGTAGCTTGCGGTGTTTAACACGTGGCATTTACAGATCGTTACACGGTATTTGGACCAATAAAATTGCTGGAAATGATTCTGTTGACGTTCATTCGACTTGGAATAATTTGATTTTCATTTATGTTTTTTTTTTGATTGGATTTTCATTTATGTTTTGGATAATGATAAGTAATTAATTCAAAAAAAATACTACCTCCGTTCCAAAAACCTTGCAACACTTATCATATTAGGAAGTTTTAAATTACTTGCACCATTACTATTTTTGGCTAAAATAATCTACTTATTTTATCCTCACTTTATTCCTACCCCACTATCACCATCAATCATACATCATCCATTAATTATTTAATATTCCCACAAGTCACAACCACCATCTACTTATAATAATTTTTTTTATTTTTATCCTACATATCACCATCAATCATACATCATCCCTACTTTTACCATACTGATTTGACTTGCCTAAATTTCCCGTACCCAAATCCAATGATGCAACTAAAATGGAACGGATGTAGTATTAAGCAATTTATTTTTGAATTGCAGTTTTTTAGAAAAAAAAAATAATTGATGAGAATTTGAAGATGATAAAATTTTGAAAAATTATTTTTATGTTGTTTATTAAAATTTAATTTTTGACAAATTTAATTTGTTAATTTGTCAAAAATTGAACCGCCGGTATCATGAAAGACCGTCTTTCTGAAAGACGTCTTTTAAGCCTAATATATTAAAGCTTATTGTCTATATTTACTTACATTTTCCCTAATAAGCTAACCCAATTATAGATGGTGTCTAAAAAAAACTGTATCTCACAAGAATTTGAATTGAATTACTTTTAGATATTTAAATGAAATAAATTTTAAAAATTAATTTCGAATTTGCATGTTTTAACATTAGGAAAACCATTAGTAAAACTATCTTTCTCTCTCACTGAAGCTTTTCTATTCTCTGCTTTTCCATTTCCATGATATTCAATCAGGCCAATAAGAAGCGGCGGAATCGACCGTTAACGCATTGGCGCGCCGTTTTTTCATCCATCGTTACAATTTGTAAGAAATCGGAATAGTGGTCTTTAACCTTTATATAGATCGTCCAAGATTTTGCACCATGGTTGGGACAAAGCTACAAAAATTAGACAGTTGATAGCACAAAAAATGCACACTAATAAACTGTTTTGATATTTTAATTGATTAAAATATTGCATGTTGATTTTTGGTTTATGATCATGCAATGTAATTAACTTTTATTGAGTCAAGTGTCACAAACAAACTGCTCATCCTCTTCCTTTTATGTGAACTTGAGACCCGACAATAGAAGATGTGCCTCGATTCGTTTTAATTGTTGACATTGTCTTGGTAAATGAGACTTTGGAGGGAGTAAATGCTAAATTAAAACGATAGAGACAAGACTTAGAGTAGTCTTGAGTCAAATTAAGTCAGATCAAGAAAGAGTACATGTAGTTTTAGCACAAACGAGAATACAAGAGACATTATATATAAAGCTAGAAGAGAAAAAAAAAATCACTTGAAATGAATGGCTCAAATATCTTGGGTTTTATATTTCAGATTAATGGAGACATCCAACAAGATGTGACCCATAGGATTAAGTGTGGTTGGTAAAATTAAAGAGTCATTAATAAAATCATATCACATAACATATTATATTAAAAATGTTGGAAAATTCCAAGTGTCCAACGCACAACTAAAGAGAATTTTCCAAATGGAATTCATTTATTGGCTAAAATAACATGACATGTATTTTTTTTTACCAACATATCTACCATTAAAGTATATATTTGACTAACATTTATTTATGGTTAAATTGAGTAAATTAGATAGTACGATATCATATATTATATACTAAAAATGTTGGAAAATTTTTTAATGTCACAATTAAAGAGAATTTGCCAATCGGAAATCATTTGTTGGTTAAAGAAAAATGACATGACATGTTATTTTTGACCAATATATCTACCATTAAAGTATTTTTGTCTAACGCATTTCTTTATAGTTAAATTGAGTAAATTAGAGAATACAATATACAACATAATATATTGTTGAAAATTTCCAAGGTTATAGAGTTAATTTATGCATATAACAGTGAAAATTGAATAATTCTACTGCAATATCTCTAGCTGTATTTTTTTAATATCATATGTTTATATATGTCGATGCTAAAAAATATGTGCATTGCACGGGTTTTTCTACACTAGTATTGTGATACCCCAGATTTAGCTTGAAAATGAATTGATAGACTACTCATATCTACAAGGTGCATCTTCTTTTCTAGGGAGCCCATTTGCTAAGAACTCCACAGTTAAGCGTGCTTGGTGGGAAGCAATCTTAGGATGGGTGACCTCCTGGGAAGTTTTCCTGGGTGCGCACGAGTGAGGCCAAAGTGCACTGGAAAGACTTATGTTGGTTTGTGGGGCTAGTCTACAGTCTCCATGAGTAGTCACCGGCGGTCCGAGGGGCCGGAGTGTTACAAATGGTATCAGAGCAACCCTGCGACCGTGGCTAATTGTGTGTTCAGCGCACCTAGCGGGGGAAAAGATCATGAAATGTCGGTCCAACGAGGACGTTGTATTCTTAAGTGGGGGTGAGTGTGATAACCCAAATTTAGCTTGAAAATGGATTGATAGACTACTCATATCTACAAGGTGCATCTTCTTTTCTAGGGAGCCCAATTGCTAAGAACTCCACAGTTAAGTGTGCTTGGTGGGAAGCAATCTTAGGATGGGTGACCTCCTGAGAAGTTTTCCTGGGTGCGCACGAGTGAGGCCAAAGTGCACTGGCAACACTTGTGTTGGTTTGTGGGGCTAGTCGACAGTCTCCATGAGTAGTCACCGGCGGTCCGAGGGGCCGGGGTGTTACAAGTATTATATAATCGAGGTGTAAAAAGATGGGTTCAATGGATGAGTGAGCATACCTCGAAGGATATAATTCTAATCGGAAATATAAGAAATAGTTTTGGAGTAGTATATATTGAGAAAATGAAGAAAGAGGATGGTTTAAGATTGTTTATGCATGTGCAAAGACATGTTAGCAAACTAGTAAGGAAGATCGAAAGTGATATGAATGATCTAAACTTATAATTTATAAGTTTAGATCATTCATATCACTTTCTATCTTCCTTACTAGTTTGCTAACATGTCTTTGCTCATGCATAAACAATCTTAAACCATTCTCTTTCTTCATGGCAGTAGGTGCGTTGCACCATCTTCTTGACATACATTCTTTACCTGATTACATGGTATTAGAGCGGATCATCAAAATCTGCATTCTCTCATCTTTCACAATAATTTTTTGTTATTTTTCTTCATATTTATTGATTGATTCACTCGATTCATTTTTTTTTATTGGTTTTCGCTGGTTCTTGTTGATTCTTGTTTACTTTTGTTCCGCCATGGCTGCTGCAAGCTCCACTTGATTCCACACAAAATTCGGCCTCGTTATACTATATCCATCCTTCCGACCACGCCAATCTCAGGCTCGTTAATAATGTTTTTGATGACGTTGGTTTTGACAATTGAAAACGCTCAATGATGATAGGACTCACTGCCAAGAACAAGATGTGTTTCATTGACAATACCTTACCTAAACCCTCAGAAAATGATTCTGACAAGAAAGCTTGGGAGAGATGTAATACACTAGTTATTGGCTAATTAATCGCTTCAATAGATCGTGTAATGGCAAAAAGTGTAATGTATTACTCCTTTGCACATGAAATCTAGAGTTATCTTGTACATCTTGGCATTACTACCTCCACACAGATCTATTCTCTTCATGAAGAGTTGTCTAAGTTGTCTCAAGAGGCCAATATGACTATTGCTAAGTATTTCACAAAAGTAAAATCCATTTAGGAAGGAAGAAATTGATAGTTTGAGTCTTATGCCATTTTGTGAATGTACAAGATGTTCTTGTTGTTTAACAAAGAAGGTGTTGAAGATGCAACAAGATTAAAGACTCATGAGTTTCTTGATGAAGGTAGATGAATAATACAGTCCTGTGTTAAAACCAATATTCTCATGCTTTTTGAATTATCTAGTGTTTCGACTGCTTATCGGATGTTACAACAAGAACAAAGGCACAAGAATTGTCCAAAATGAACATTGCTCACAGTGATCCTATGGCCTTTACGATAAGCAGCAGCCACATACTCATTTATCTCGTCAATAACTACTGTGCAAGGCATTCTCCTTCTTTACAGTTGTACAATACCACTTTATTGTTTTGTACTTTTCCCAAAATAGAATGACAACACCTTTAATTAGAATAAATAACTCTAACATTTCTTGTATGTATAGCTAGCTAGGGCTTGTACTCAAACTTTACTTTTAGCTTTTTCAATAATACAAAATAATGTTTGTCTTCTTCATTTATGGCGGTAGGTGAAACGCACCATCTTCTTGACATGCATTCTTTACCTATTTACAAATAAAAACATTAATAATAAATAAAATGACATCACCGTTGAGTTTTCGGGGGAGAATTTTTATTGAGAAAGTGACACGTATCAATTTTAAAAAATGATTGACATTAACAGTGTTTTGTTTTACTAATTATAGATTTTATTAGTTTTTTTTATGATAATTTATAAATAATTGTGATAACTTTAGATTTTCTGTGATACTCCAGATTTAATTTGAAAAGGGATTGATAGATTATTCATATCAGCATATCAGCAAGGTGTATCTTCTTTTCTAGGGAGCCCATTTGTTAAGAACTCACAGTTAAGCGTGCTTAGTGGGAAGCAATTTAAAATGAGTGTCCTCTTGGGAAGTTTTCCTGGGTGCACACGATGAGGCCAAAGTGCGCTGAAAAGACTTGTATTAGTCTGTGGGACTAGTCTACAGTCTTCGTTACAGTCTCTGTGAGTAGTCATCGATGGTCCGTTGAGCCGGAGTGTTACATCTTCTAGAGACCCCACTTCCATGAAATTAAAAAAAGATGGTACACATTCTTTTGGCGGGATAAAAATCTTGTGAACTTGTACTGTTTCAGTCGGGCATATTTATGTAGCAATTTCTGGTTTAGTTTAACATTTAACATGTAAATGTAAATATTGATAGAGATGTGGAAGTTGAAGATAGCAGAAGGGGATGATCCATGGTTAAGGACTACAAACAATCATGTCGGTAGACAGATTTGGGAATTTGACCCTAATTATGGAACTTCTGAAAACATTCGAGAAGTTGAGGAGGCTCGTGAAAATTTTCGGAAGCATCGATTTGAGCAAAAGCAAAGTTCAGATTTACTTATGCGATTGCAGGTAATTTTGCAAATCAATATGAGCACATGAAGTGTGGAATTACTATGTTGTTTGAGGTTTTGATTTAGCTGTTGACTTTTCCAGTATTTTTTTGATTTGATTTACAGATTATCATCTTTTTGTTAATTGTGCTAGTATTTTGTTTTGCTTATTGTTAATCGGAAAACTTGTAATGGCTAAACTTTGATCTGCGAACTATACTAGTGGGAAAAGCTTGTTCAGAAAATTGGTTAATCCATCGCCGTCTGTTTGAAAACATCCGATGCCTTAAATTTTGTTAGGATTATTGGTGACTTGAGTTACTAAGTAATCAAAACAAGATTAAGTTAACTAATCTAGTTAGTTAGTGTAGTAAGAAGAGGAGAATCCAATTTGTTGAAATTGGGTGCTTGGGAATTAAAATAGTACGCTAGTACCCTATACTAGTAGTAGTGGAGACTTGGAGGTGCCAAATCTTGAGTTTGCAAAGGAGTATCCAAAGGTAGTACAAAGTGTAAGGAGTATAGGGGACCAAGGGGGACAAAACAGCAGCCTACACAGCAGAAGAGCTGCTGCTCGCTCGCCTAGCTGCTCGGGTCGAGCGTGGGTCGAGCCAACCTACTGGAAGCTGCTGATTTTTCGTGTACTGCCTGCTGCATACTTTGCTTAGTTGCTGCCCATCTTTAGCCCTATACTTTGCCTATAAATACCTTATCTTAAGGCTTAGTTTATGTGCCCCAATAGTCTCATACTTAGAGCTATTACTTCTTGCTTATTTTTCTCCCTCATTTAGCTCCTCTCTTTTACACATAACCTCCATTGTAATTTCTATCAAGTTTGCATTTCTCCTTTGAACACATTAATATATAAATCCTAGGCTAGATGGTGGATGTAGCCACATTGGTGAACCACCTTAAATTCTTGTCTTGATTATTTAGTTTATTTTAGCCATTCATTATTACTTGCATTATTATTTGTTCCTAACTATTGACACAACATAAACACACATTTAACTTCACATTTTGATCCTTGAGTGAGGTCTAAGCCTCCCCCTTTCAAATTTACATTTTGTTTTCGAGCAATTGGCTCATTGTTAAATTAACTAAGATTATGTTTGAAAACAAGTAATTTATTTAAAATTTTAGATTTTATTTTTGAAATTGTACACAAAGCATTTGAGAATGATAAAAGGATTGAAAAGTTATTTTTAAAATCTTTAACTTTAACCAAGTATAATGACTCAAATTCAAATTCGCCTCAAATTATTTAGAATAATCCAATATTTTCTTGATCTTCCTACAATAATTCCACCTCTTGATTAACCATTAGATATTTGCCTAGAGTAAACTGATAATTGGTTGACTTGTTATAGCAAATTTTATTTATTTTAGAAAAAGATAAATTAAAATACACTATCAAAATAATGTAAAAAAATTTAATCTTTTTTTTCCCTGATTTTTTTTATATTATTCTGAATTTTTATGTAAAATTTTAATTTTTTTTTCTAATTTTACAATTAATTTTCAGATTATTTTTTTTGGTAAATTACCTGTTATTGTAGGTCATGAAGTTACTTGAGTTTATCCTAGGCAAATACCCCGGATTATTTATGGTTAATTAATAGGTAGGAATAGGATTATTGTAGGAAAATCATGAAAAAGGTTGGCTTATTCTAGGTTTTTTTTCCTTTTTAAAATTTCAAAACACTAAATTTGAGCCAATTATAGATTTCCAAATGAAATCATCATTTCTAAACATAGCATAATATTATTCTAATGTCACTAGATTTATTCAACTTGCATATTTGAACTTAGACCTTTGCAAAAAATTAGTTACTAGAAAAATAACTATATTAAATTGTAACGTAATATGCTGCCTAATTCGATTTGATTCGCAATTTTTCGATTTGCGATTCACGAGGAGATTAGCGAATCATATGACACTAAAATCAAGAAATCATTTTAAGTCATTGTTTGTCTGATTGATAGAATATCAATTAATTGTGAGTGTTGTTTAGTTTTTAGTGTTGTATGCAAGTATTGGTTGAGTTTGGTGTATTGTTGGCCGTTGGGGTCCCTTTTCATAAATGAGGAGAGGAGTTTTAGGTCCTTTGGTAAAGAAGGAGAGTCAAGTTATTTGTTTTGAAGAGGCTTCACAAGCAAGTTAAGGTCATTTGCAATTGTGAAAATGGTGGGAATAGTACTAATGCAGAGATGAATTCTGAAGTGGAGCATGGACATGGGCGGCGTTAGTTGCATTTGCTATTTGTGTACGTGGAAGAGAGCAAGCTCTTCTAAAACTCCAGTTGTTATGTTGTGTGCTCTGCAAGTGTGCATAAATTGAGTTTGTAGTAGTATGTTGATAGCAACTGTTTGGTCCATGAATAAATGGAGTGTTACAGTACGATGAGTATTCTGTGTTTAGCTAGTGTGTTTAAGTCATATAGGGCTGTATTGATTGTTTTGTTGCAACTTTGCAAATGAATAAATTTGAAAATTGCAAGTAGTACAATGTTTTTCAATCTGGCAATTTGTGTGCTGTTTAATGTCTTTATTCCTAGATATATATAAGTGTTTGGTGGATTGCCTAGTACTTAATTAATAGTTCAATCACTCTACCTACTTTCTTTTATTGTGTCTGGCCTGTAGGATAAGCAAATTTTATAGCATAATCAATGAATTGAATTTTCTACCTAGCTCATATGAACTTTTGAGGATGAATTTTGGTGAAGCATGTCTGCATAAATAAGTCTTTTAAGAAGAGCTCATAAGTTCATATAAAATTTCTTGTCTTTTTAGCTTAGTCTGGTGTACTCAAGAACTCAGAATGCTTTGGTAAGGGTAAAACAGAACTTAGATTTGGTTGTGTGCCCAGAGTTCAGTGAAGCGGTCAAAGGATATTGTCATGTTTTTATTTAAACATCTTCTGTTCTATTGATCGAAATTGTATCTCAGGTTTTTTTTGTTTAATTTTAAGGTAGTGCTGTATCAGTTATTTTCATTTAGGTTTGTGTTAGGAAATGGGACCTTTCTGTTTGTGGTTGGTCAAATATAGCCGTTCACCTGTTCCTGATTTTTCTTTCTGATAATCAGGCTTACCCATTTTCATTTCTTGTATTGTTTAACAATATACTCTTTTGTGGCTTCTCTTTCTAATCTTGTTTCAAATGTATATCTTTATGTCATGGAAACTACAATGAGCAGAACTTCGAAGGAGATGTTTTTTGGTGTTCATGATTGTAAAATTGAGAGGTGTGTTAGCTGGATTTGTGACTCTTTATTTTTATTTCAATCTATACAACTTTTCAATGTTGATTCACATCACCAATGATATATGCACAAATTTTCCAAGTACAATATTCTTGGTTACGCATATATTGGTCACAACAACAAAATTTTGAAGCCTTAATTCCAAATTCTTAATATGCTACAAATTTTTAAATAGTAATATGTGCGAAATGAAGCTCTATGCTTACTACAACTAAGTTAGAAACTGAATTCGGTTTGTGGCCTATTACATAGAGTTGTTTGTTGGTGGCTAACATCATCAGGCTTCTTTATGGAAATCCAATTTTATATATGCTATGATATAGTGAGATTGACTAGCCTTTTCTTCTTTGGACTGTATTTCAGATCTCAATGTTTGTCATGTCTAAACAAGCCTATCTGACTTTACTCCATATCTTTTTGTTTTTGGTACAAACTGTAGCTTACAAGGGAAAATCCATGTAATGTGGTCTTGCCGCAAGTCAAGGTTAAAGATGATGATGCAATAACGGATGACATTGTTAAAATTACTCTAAAAAGGGCTCTCAACTATTATTCCTCTCTCCAGGCACATGATGGGCACTGGCCCAGTGATTATGGTGGTCCGATTTTCTTAATGCCTGGATTGGTAAGCAAATAGTGTTTCTGATTTTAATTTTCATAGGTTAAATGAAGGTAATCCTTCTTCAAGCTTCTTCACACACTGTAATGGCTGTCAAAACATTTTTAGAGCTTGTAGTGTGAAGCCATTTACAACATGGATTAAGGATGAATCCTTTCGTTTCTGTATTAGGTAATTGCACTGTCAGTTTCTGGGGCTCTACATACTGTCTTATCGAAACAGCATCAACAGGAAATGTGTCGTTATCTGTACAATCATCAGGTGAGGAAGTTATAAGCATTAGTTTTCTTTTGTGCCCTCCTATTATTCTTTTCTCCTTCATCTAATAATTAAACTTACCCTCTCTGTTTTCTTTATTGCTCTTCAACATATGACTTTGACCTTTATTATTATTAGTTTCAATTTCACATACTAAATGAAATTTGAAGATTTGATAATTTGTAATTATACGTTGAGACAAATCCAACATGAGCGCACATGATTATATATGTTTGTATATAGTTATAAATACTATACAATGGAAGATGTTGACCCCCGTAAAACACAATGTCAAAACCTTAATAGCAATAATGGTCGCATGAAACATAATAATTGAATGTGCGAGATCGTTGTTAACGAATGTTGTACATTATTTTTTCCCTATCTTTAATATTATTTATTTTATTATATTTTTTGAGCTTCCTTGTCCAAGCCCATCATGTTAGAATAATTTATGATGAAGTAACGGGAATAAAAGATCGGTTATAATCTGTCTGGCATGATATCAATATGTTTTCCTAATAGCGTATCAAATACCCTTTGAGCAACAACCAGGTTTGCATATACGCTATTCGGATAAAAAAAAGAACAATGTACTTAGATTGTTCTTTGAAACAGTAGATAAAGAGTTGGTAACTTCGTTCTTCAAAGAAAGTACCTATTCTTTATAGCTTAATGTTAACCCTATTTTTTTCTTCTAGACTTTGCTCTGGTACATGTATGGCTCCACCACCCTAAATTGTGAGTGGTACTTATGCCACAAAACCATAAGAAGTTCATATTATATTTATAGGTGTACTTGAACTGTCCTCCAGTGTAATGACAACGTATTGCTGGTAATTTATTTGCAGAATAAGGATGGTGGGTGGGGTTTTCACATTGAAGGTCACAGTACCATGTTTGGTACTGCCTTGGTATATGTTACGTTAAGGTTGCTTGGCGAAGGACCCGATGATGGTGATGGAGCCATAGAGAGAGGACGCAAATGGATTTTGGAACATGGAAGTGCTACTGCAATAACTTCATTGGGGAAATGGTGGCTTTCGGTTCTGTTCTTGATCTTTTTCTTTTTTGATCAGTAACCTGATTCTTATGATCAAAACATTTATGTAATTCAAGGTTGATGATCAACAGGTACTTGGGGTATTTGATTGGGCTGGTAATAATCCAATGCTTCCTGAGATGTGTCTTCTACCATATTTTCTTCCTATTCATCCAGGTTTAAAACAAACTATGCAATCCTTTGTACGAGTTTTATGCTTCAGAATTTTTCCCATGATTTTATAGGATCAAAGTTTATTAAGTGAGAGCATTACCTTTTCTTCTGTGTAGAGTGTTAACACAATTGCATAAAAATTGGCAGTCAACACTCCTTACGTTGTTTATTAATTATTTTCTCATTAAATCTGCAGGGAGACTGTGGTGTCACTGTCGAATGGTTTATTTGCCTATGTCATACTTATATGGAAAGCGATTTGTGGGTCCTATTACACCAACAATTAGGTCACTGCGAAGGGAGCTGTACAATGTTTCATATCATGATATAGATTGGGATCGAGCTCGTAATGAATGTGCACAGGTAAGCAGGAAAGAAAAAAAAGTGCAGTAAATATTTGTGTAATTGGTTTTTAAGGAGGCTTAGCAGGAATCTACCTCTTCAGGCTTCTAGAAACAACGCAGTTCTGTCAATCATGTTCAATTTCACTAATCATGGGGTATTTCCAGTTAGCAGTGTGACTCAGATACAATTGATTTCATCTGCAGGAAGATCTGTACTATCCTCGCCCTTGGGTGCAGGATGTACTTTGGGAATTTCTTCATAAAATGGTTGAACCAGTTCTGAAGCGATGGCCAGGGAAGATGTTGAGAGAAAAAGCACTCTCAACCGTCATGGAACAAATACACTATGATGATGAGAATACCCAATATATATGTGTGGGGCCTGTTAGCAAGGTTTGAATTGGGACTTCTCTTATCCTTTTTAGTGTTTAAGCGAAAGGGAATATGGATTGTGGCGGCTTTCTATTTTGTTTTTCAAATTTTAATAAATGATTTTTTAATAAAGTTTAGGATCATTTACCAACTACAGCCTCTAAGTTTACTCAATTTCAAATAAACAGCCGCAAACTTTGTTTTTTACCAACTACAGCCTCCACCTGAACAAACATGACATCGAGACAGTCAAAACAGCCAAAACAAAGGTAAAAATGGGGTGTTTTGGCTGTCTCGATGCCATGTTTGTTTAAGTTGGAGGCTGTAGTTTGTAAAAAACAAAGTTTGTGTCTGTTTATTTGAAATTGAGTAAACTTAGAGGCTGTAGTTGGTAAATGATCCTAAAATTTATAAGAAACAACTCACTAATTGACATGTGCTCAGTATTGTTCTTAGTAATGAATTCATTTCAATAGTGACAAATGATTTTTATAAATGGTACCTGTTTAAATTTGGTTTTTTCCTTTCTAAATTGTCTGATCTAGAGTGCTAATTGTATTTTCCACAAAAATGAATTTTTCGTTTTACATTTGAACCAGAAACAATTTCTTGCAGGCGTTGAATATGCTTTGTTGTTGGGTAGAAGATCCAAATTCTGAAGCATTCAAGTTACATATTCCTCGAATTTATGATTACCTTTGGATGGCTGAGGATGGCATGAAAATGCAGGTTAATATTTTTTGTCTGTACTTATTTGCAGATCAGATGTTTATCAACCTAGTCTTCATTATCTTATATACAAACTAAGTTTCTTTATGCTGAGGCCATGTTTGTTTAATGCAGAGTTACAATGGTAGTCAATTATGGGATACTGCATTTAGTGTTCAAGCAATTCTTGCTACGAATCTTTCTGAAGAATATATTACTACTCTTCAAAAAGCGCTTACATTTTTTGAAAACTCACAGGTACGATCTCATCAATTCTTACAGGAAATTGGCTTTAAATTTTCAAATTATTGTCTGATTCTGATTCATGGAATCCAACCCCTATGACATTAAATGCAACTTAATGCACAAATCTTAGCTAATTTGTACACAATGTTATAAGGAGCACCTGCTGCAAATTTTGGGTATATTCTGCCTTGTGTATCAGTTGAACCTTCCTCTTGTAGATCTTACCAACCCTCTTCTCTTGGTACTGCAGCGACTGCCCTGAATTATTGCAGATTATATGTAACAGTGAGTTTAGGATTGATGCTTCATTTTTATTTAGTTTCCATGTGTGACACACACTGCACCCAGGGTTTGGAATACTTTTGGAGTCCTTCTTTGACGCTTCAAGTTTTATGCAGACAAATTGGTTCTCCTAGAACACATTTACTTGGTGAAATGTGAAAATCAATGATGGAAAGAGAAGGAAAATCATGTAACGTTCACTCGTGAATGGGCTACAAATCAAAATTTAGACAAGAACTAGCAATAACTTCACCTAAAATCTGTATGAATTTGAAACGTAAAATGCACATGCAGTCATTTAAACAATGAATGTGTTCCATTGATATTATGTTTCTGTGCCTGTGTCCAGACTCCCTAATTTACAAATTTTCAGTCTTAACGTTTTTGATACTTGTGTTTAAGCCCCTACCCAGCATTCTTAGTCTTCTACTTGCCATAGATAATCATAATAGATATAAGTCTTGCAAACGATTTCAGCTCAAATTTTATGATTAGTAAATTTTTGCTAAATAAATTAAGAAGTAGCGAGAGTAATGTCGCTGGAGTGGCGTATGATTAATGATGTTGTCTGTGATGATAGTCTTCCCATATTACTGCTTACCAGACCTTGGCCTGGAAATGTTAGAGCTAATAAAGCTCTTAATGTGAAGGGGAAAGGGACTAAGGGACTGGGGGGTGTGTGTGTGTGTGTGTGTGTGTGTGTGTGTGTGTGTGTGTGTGTGTGTGTGTTACTGGCAAGAAATGAGAACATTGAACTACAGCAAGAGACCGCATAGGGTATAGAGTATAGACAAGCGTCCACAGACCTATGAGGCGTGGTTGGAAGGGGGTTGAGGTTGCATTGGCAAGGTGCATGGGGTGGCTGAGGAGGACTTTACCGGACAGAAAACAAAAGGCAAAGTAAAAGATTTTGATATATATTTTTTATTGATAGCAACTCATTGGGTCTCATAATTCTCATAATTGATTCCTATTCTCGTTTTAATCAATTTCTACTGCCTGAAGGTTAGGGAAGATAACCCTGGTGATCTTAGTTATTGGCATCGCCATATCTCAAAAGGGGCTTGGCCTTTCTCAACTGCTGATCATAGATGGTCCAGCTCGGATTGTACCTCTGAAGTACTAAAGGTAATAATAATTTAGGCAAATTCAAGGTTCATCTTAAATAAGCTTATTAAGGTCTAAACTTTTCCTCTTTTCCAGGCTGTGCTTTTATTGTCAAATTTACGTTCAAATATGATTGGCGAGCCTTTAAAAGAGAAGCATCTGTATGATGCAGTAAACATCATTCTTTCTCTACAGGTAATTAATATCCATCCACTATTGTCCAGCTCTTGAGATTATTTGCTCAGAAAGGCTTCTTTTGTAATTACTAGTCTAATATGCTGTAAAGGGGGTTGACATAATCTAATGAAATTTAAAGAGAAGGTATAAACTGTATGATATTAAGACTCCTAAACTAACAACAATAGCATTCAATGACTAGTTTTACAGAATAGTGCCTCTACCAGAATTAGGGACAGGTCATAGCTAGTTTCTGCCTCTACTCATTGCTGCAATGTTTTCTGGTGACTAAGTCGTTGAACCAGTGAGTCGTTTGTAGCTTCTGCGTGGTTTATGGATTTCTTGCAGGAACCGGGACACCAACCCTTCCAGAACACAAACATGACTCGTCTTTAGGCTGGCGAGGAGTCATAGCCCCCTTGCCTACCCATTCTCAGCTCTACTCAACCTGGTTCCATTATTTAAGCTCCTACCATGACCCAATTTGAACATAGACCTCATCTTTCTACCATATATGCAATGTATTCTTGTTCAATGGCTAGTGATAATGAGTCCCCGCTCTTTCCATAAACCCGTATAGTAGAAGTGCTAGTTCAGTTTTGGCCCGACTCTTCCATGAGTAAGAGCTAGTTTGTGTGATTGTGTCAGTATTTGTATTGCTATATAAAGAGGAAACTTATTAATGACCGTGCACTTAGGTGTAGAATTAATTTTTTGACTACATATGACAACAAAAGCACCTTATCTCACTAAGTGGCGGCGCACGGTAATTGTGGTCCAATGTACATAACCTTATCCTTGTAATAACAAAGATGTTGTGTCCCTTATTGCAAAATCATCTACTGCTTAACATTTTTAAGAAACTCACATGGTTTTATGAGCCATTCCGCAGTAGATCCTTTATTATTCAAAGATTATCTACTCGCTAGTCTAGTATAAGAAATAAAGAAATAATCAAAGTCACACAATGTAATGTTTCATAAAGCACCTTCATCCTCATACACACACACACATTAGTCTTGAAGTTTAAGCGACGTTTGTTCAATAAGAAGCATATGTGAACATGAACACATTTATAGAATTTCCAACATGTTAATGTGTGTTTCTACTTCCATGAATAATTATTGTATTTACTCCTTGTTGACTGGGAATCAATTTCTATCAATTCAAATATTCCAATTTTGTTATATCTAAAGCATTATTTTTTTAATGATAATAACTCTATTTCTTATTCTTGTCACAGAACCTTAATGGAGGTTTTTCGACATATGAACTTTCACGGACCTACCATTGGGTGGAGGTATAGTCTCAGTTTTGTTTATTTTGTTGATTTTTCTTCAAATTCATATGTAATGTATTATTATCTGGGACCGTACAAGATTAATTCTAAGCCACCTCAAACTTGAGATGCTCATTTTTTTTTTCATACATCATTGAGCTTAGATGATTTTTTTGCATGTTTTCTTGGAGTAATTTGTTGATAGACAAACGATTCTATGAACAATGATGACAATAGCAACATGAAGTGAGCCAATACTTTAGCATTCATGATATCATCCTCTTGTAAGCCAATACTTTAGCATTCATGAAATCAATCTCTTGAAGCTTCTTGAAATCAGACACTTTGTTTTGCACAATCCATGTTCCACAGTTCCACTATATCCAAGAGATCACTAGGTTTTAAGAAATAATGCCTCATTTTTGTAGCCATATCATTCTCTTTTTAGAAGTTGAAAGCTTGTGAAATTACAAGGTGAACGGCTGGATTTTGCTGGTTAAAGCCATACAACAACAAATATTTAATATTTTTTTATAATAATTTCGTAGCTCTTTAAAGTCTTTTTCATCCTCAATAGATAAAATTGTATTTGAAGGAATTTACACTAGTGTTTGTTATAGGACAAGGGCAAAGTATAACTAACTAACCAAAGAACATTATCAAGGATGAATCGGACTTATGCATACTACTCAGTAGTAATAGTTACTTACTTCTGCATTTGTTCGGGATCTTAGGATTTATATAAAAAACTAGGAGTACAAGCTCAAAAAGAAAGGTCATTAGTTCATACAATGATATTCCCTCCGACTCTCGACTTTTGCTTCATTTTTCATTTTTGTCTGTTATGTGGATTTTTCTACATTTAAATTTTTAGCTTTGGCCAACACGCTTTTTTTCATTCTCATCCACACATTTAACATATCTTTTCATCTCATCTACGTATTTTTCCCACGACAACAACAAAGTCAAAGCCTTAATCTCAAAAGATTGAGGTCTGAAAAAGATTGGAGTCAACCACACATTTCTCCCACTTCCCTATAAATCATGTCTTTTTACCCACTTTCTTGGTTTTCACAAGGTTTGTACTTGGGCAAAAGCCATGGGGGACAAAGGGAGTACAATCTGACACCTACTTTATTTACTTTTTGTTACTCTCTTCGTTCTCTTATGTATGTTCTTCTCGTTTAGAATATTCCACTTTAAAGAAAGAGAAATTTGATTTAGTTTTTGAGACATATATAGAAGATAAGATATATAAATCTCGTTAGATTTGTTTTTGATACATTTTTATTATATATTTTTTATATTTTTTTATAATGCGTATTTAAAGATATTGAGGCTCAAAATTTGTCTTGAAAACTGTGCAAAAAGTAAACTAGAAGAATAAAAAAGAACGGAGGGAGTATTTTGGAGCATGTAAGTCCTATTTATCCCAATTTCTTTTTTAATCTACATTTGTTCATTGAGATTTGTTTTATATTTTTCGATAAATATATACTCCCTCCTATTCTTCCTACTTGTCCCATTTACTTTTTGGTTACTATTCACTAACCACACTTAATTAGTATTTTGTTCTTAATCTATAAGTTAAAATATGGTCATGTGGGATTTTATTTTATTCGTCTCAATGCAAAGATTATTAATATCAAATTTTTATAATTTTTAATCATGCACAATTAAAAATATTAAATGTCGAAATGTTTCCTTGGCATGTGTGCAAAAGGTAAATGGGACAAGTAGGGTGAATAGGAGGGAGTAATGGAGTATTATATTATAATGGCTTTTAGAAAGGATCATAGAAGATAGGAGTAGTGGAAATGCGAGTGCTTCGATGGATGAGTGGGCATACTTTAGGGATAAAATTCGATACAATGATATAAGAAAGGGTTTAAGACTTGCTAATATTAGGAAAAGATGAAAGAGAATTGTTTAAGATGGTTTGGATATGTGCAAAGATGAGGTATTAGTGAAACAGTAAGGAATATAGAAAGTTGGAGTTTGGAAGACTTAAAGTGAACGATAAAGACTGAAGATGACTAGGAGGATGAGAACGGAAAAGTATATGAATGACATAGACTTACAAATTGAGATGGTAGAAAATCAGAATGAATGATGAAGAATCCATGTGGATGACCATTGAAACTGACATATTGGTATCAGTGTATGTAGTCGACTCCCATATTTTGGGATTAGGGCTCTGACATTGTTGCTTAAAGTTCAGACCAAAGACTTATATAATGCACCTTTTGATATATTGAAAAAATCCATTTGCTACATTAAGTTTTTTATTTATTTATTTTTAAATTTTTTTTTATTATTATTAGTATATTTGTGAATTTGAATCCTTTCTTCGTATGTTTCGAAGCTACCGTATGTGGTGTGGATTCCTTGTATGATTAAATGACTTTTTAACAGGTTTTACAGTGCCTGATTGACTTGTTCAATTCCAGAAATCTCATTAATTTTATTTTTTCATTTCAGTTACTTAACCCAGCAGAAAATTTTGCAGATAATTTCATTGATTCTGCGTAAGTAAAGAGTTCTTTCATTGTATAAATCTGTATAGGAGTGAAAGCTCTCCTTATTTACTCTAGAAGTTGTGATGCCAAATTGGCTTGTCGCAATGTCTTTGATCAAATGTTTTTTCCTTTTTTTTTGTAGTTATGTCGAGTGTACTTCCTCTGCTATTGAAGCCCTAGTATCATTTAGAAGATCGTATCCTGATCATAGGGGAGAAGAGATACAGAAAAGCATCAAACAGGCAGTCAAATTCATTGAAAAGAAACAAGCAGCAGATGGCTCATGGTTCGTTTTCTTTTCCTTTTTCCGTTCTCAGGCATAAGGTGCATAATGATCGACCACACAGGGCCCCTTCTTTCTCCCGTATATGAAAAAGCTAATCAAAATAGAAATATGTTAAGTTTATTAATAAAATACATATATTTACCATAAATAAGGAGAAAAATATTAGTTTTACACAGGGCCCTCAAATTTTTCAAGACGGCTCTGATTATTTAACACCTCATATCTCATATCTCATGTAAACATGCGGATAATTGGTGAATAAGTTTGTAGTACCATCATCTATTGCCAAATGTTTATTGCTGCTTTATTGGATTCCTTGAGGATTTATTGAGAGGTTTTCAATAGGTATGGATCCTGGGCTGTTTGCTTCACATCTGCAACATGGTTTGGTATCAAAGGATTAGTTGCTGCTGGAAAAAACGATGACAACTGCCCAAGCATTCGTAAAGCTTGCGACTTTCTATTGTCTAAACAACTTGCTTCTGGTGGCTGGGGAGAGAGCCATCTTTCATGCCGAAATAAGGTTTGAGTTAGGGAATATAATAGAAACATATCTGGGAAATTCCACGTGGTAACCCCGAGGTTTTGGGTTTTCCACGTGGTAACAAACCTTTTTAAAAATCCACGCGGTAACCCTGAGGTTTACGTAATTGTTTCATCGTAACCTTTTTGCACATAAAAATGTTTGTAAACGTTAATTTTGAAGCTTTATGGATGTTGTATGCCTATTTATGCGACTCACAATTTCAATTGCCATCAGTTTCAAACTCTTTTCCCCAAACATAAGCATTAACTCTACCATCTTTCATCCAAATCATATTTTTCCCTCCAAATCAAAAGATTGTAGAGTTCGGGGTTATATATTGTGGGAAAAGGTTGAAAATGATTATATTTGCAATGGTGAGTTGCATAGATAGGCGTACAAGAGCTTTAAAGCTTCGAAATTAATGTTTCTTAACGTTTCGCTAACATTTTATGTGCAGAAAGGTCATGGTGGAACAATTTGGTAAACCTCGGGGTTACTATGTGGATTTTTTAAAAGTTTTGGTTACCACGTGAAAAATCTAAAACCTCAGGGTCACTACATGGAATTTCCCAACATATTTTCATGTTAAAAGGGTCATTTGAAATTTGGGGGCATTTGGCGTTCCTCCAATTTTCTGGTTCCGCGAGGGAGGGAGAGAGAGGGGTTGTGACAAAAGTGGGGATTTTTTTTGATATCTTTTAATTAGTACTACCTCCTATTCAATCTATTAGTCATATTTGGTTTTTCACATTTGTCGAAACAATATTTTAACCCTTAGTATCTCTAATTGTTTGTAATTGAAAATTATAAAAAGTAGATATTAATAATCTTTGTATTGAAACGAATCAAACTAGATCCCACATGACTATGTTTTAACTTATAGATTAAGAATAAAATACAAATTAAGAGTGATAAGTGAATAAGTGAAAAAAAAAATCTATGAGACTAATGGGTAGAACAGGAAGGAGTATATGTCTTGGGATGACAAGCCGAGCTTGAGTTGGTAAGCTAGTTATTTACTTTCTCCGTTCCATAACATTTGCTACATTTCAGTTTTTTATGCAATTTAATGCACAATTTTGATCATTAATATCCTAAACTACACTTATCTAAAAGTTATAAAAATTTAATATTATAAAAGCATGCGATTAGACGATTCAAACAAGATCCCACTTGACTATATTTTTACGTACACATTAGTCGCAATATGTAAAATAAGCTTGAACGATGAATAGTGCACAAAATCGAAATATGACGAGTATTTCGAAACGGAGGAAGTACTAATTTTCTGTAACTGAAAGCCTCGGGTTCTCCACCTAAAGTAATTATCTAAACTTGAAGGTCAAGTCATTGTCACTTATTACACCATACTTACTGCCACTTCTCACTTCAAATCTTTTGCAGGTTTATACGAATCTTGAGGGTGAAAAAGCTCATGTAGTGAATACAGCTTGGGCTATGCTGGCTCTTATTGACGCTGGGCAGGTACATTTCATTGGGAACAATATTAATTTACACATGAATGCCCCTTCCCATAGATGCTTCTGGCTGTTTTTTCCTTCATAAATCATACTTCTTCTGTTCCAAAATACTCCCTACATTTCGATTTTGTGTACTATTCATCATTCAAGCTTATTTTACATATTGCGACTAATGTGTAAGTAAAAACATAGTCATGTGGGATTTTGTTTGAATCGTTTAATCGCATACTTTCATAATATTAAATTTTTATAATTTTTAGATAAGTGTAGTTTAAGATATTAATAATCAAAATTGTACATTGGATTGCGTAAAAAAGTGAAATGTAGCAAGTATTATGGAATGGAGGAACTTTGAGACTATATGCTAATGATGGATGCCTTGTTGTGGCTTGTCATGAACCTTTGTCATATTGCAAGCTGTTTAGATCTTAGTTGCTTTTCCTTGGCTATAACTTTAAAGATGCTACTAAAGCTAAAAAAATTTTATTTTTGATTTGCTTCCATAAATACATGAGTGACTTCAATAGAAAAGGCTCAAACCTTTTCATAAACTAGATTCGACACGGTTATTGATCAAGTGGATACACTATTCATTTCTTGATATTTTCTTCCAAGTTGAAAATTGTGGTGTTGTGTTTATCTTCTGTTTTGGTCACGAAATAGATGAAATGAGTAAAAAATGAATTGTTGTTCAAGAATAAATTCTTATCGGAATCATCTATATCCATATTGGAAACCATTTCGTTATTTTCTAATCGTCGGGAAGAGGCAAAAAAAACAATTGCTTCTTCAGCACTTTCTAATCTCTAGTGGACCTCTTAGTTGGATTTGAACCCACATGAAATTTGAGTGTTTGTTAGAGAAAAATAATGAATACATGTCACATGATTCGCGATTCGGTTTGATTCGTTGTGCGGATTCGGATTCGCGATTCGCTAGTTGACATATATGTTGTTCGTTCGCTATGGTTGTTTGGTTCAATTTTTAGGTAGATAATTCGTACATATGCCAACATTAAGGTAAAACAAAAAAATTTAAAAAAGATGTATAATAAGAATGGGATAATAAGAGTAAAAAGTCTTTAAGAATTGTTTTACTTTTTAGTAAACCTGTCAACTACAATAATGATAAGAATTGTATTTGATGAAATATATAATAATTGCTATATTTTATTTTTTTTACGTAATCAATTGTACAATTTTGATCATTAATATCTTAAACTACACTTATCTAAAAATTATAAAAATTTAATACTATGAAAGTATGTGATTAGACGATTCAAACAAAATCCCACTTGATTATATTTGTACTTACACATTAGTCGCAATATGTAAAATAAGCTTGAACGATAAATAGTACACAAAATCAAAATATAGCGAGTATTACGAAACGAAGAAAGTATTAATAAGGCACGGTACACTAAAAGTTTTTACTCTTTTTCTTCAATTTTCCCCATCTTTCTATTTAGTTCAATACCTCTTTCTTTATGAATTACATTATTACTCCTACACCCTACTCCCTAGTTATTTACACATTCCAAAGAGTGAAAAGCTTCCTTCAAACTCTTCGTCCTGCCAGAAAGAGCAAGGACTATACCAGTCAAGTTGCTGAAAGGTAAAAAAGGCTTTAATGGTGGAATTAAGTCTTCACTCTTCTAATCTGATTCATCATGTAAGCCTCCTTTAATGTTTCTATTTTTGCAATAAAAAGTTCATATATTGTTGAAGAGCAAAACCTAGAACATTTTGCAACGATTTCTTTTGCATGCTGCACTCTTTTCTCATTTAAGGCAGCTGGAAATTGATTCGCTCCCTTCGCCGATTCAACCGGCGAACGAACTCCGGTTCGGGCCGAGCAAATCAAATCGTGATTCGTGGGTAAAACCACCGAATCATGTGACACTTCTCGTTGCTCACCATTATCAACATATTCACCCTCAATCCGCCGAATCATGTGATTCATGCATTATCAACATATTCATGCTCACCATCATGGACTAAGGATATTGGACATGCACCCTCAATCCGCCAGCAACAACAAGACATGCACCCTCAATCCGTCATGCACATATTACAATAGTTGGTCTTCGGATTTGCAAATGTTTGTCGCTAATGTATGTTGTTTGTGCAGGCCGAAAGAGATCCTGAACCACTGCACCGTGCAGCAAAATTTTTGATCAATTCTCAGATGGCAAATGGAGATTTTCCCCAACAGGTTTTTTTTCTTCTGTATTTCTTAAGTATTATGTGATCCACGAACCGAAAGTATCACTTCATTTATATGCAGCGTAGACTGTCTTTAGCAAAAGTTTTGATCAATTCTCAATCCTTGGCTAGATGACTACCAAGAAGATTGTATTGTACTAAGTACTAACTCAAGGTGTCGTTTCAGAAATTTGATATCCGACTAGGGATGGTCATGGGGCGGGTCTGGAGCGGGTCCAACCAGACCCGGACCCGGACCCTTTAAATTTTTTGAGATCCAGACCCGGATCCGGACCCTAAGGGTCCAAAATTTTCAGACCCGGACCTGGACCTTCCGAATCTGATGGGTCTAGGGTCCTTAGTGGGTCTAAAATAAGTCTCTTTGATTTGTCAAATTTGAAACATTTGTAAGTCATTGTATTTTTCGTATATCTGTAAGAGAGTTATTATCGTATTTTACAAATATTTAATACTAATTTAACATCTAAACTCGCATAACGTCACCAATATATGCTTAAATTTTCTTATAAACACTAGTTCGAGTCCATGAAATAAGGGTAATTGGGTTAACACTTAGCAAGTATCATATATATCATTTATATATATTATGATATTATGATTATATGAAAAGAAAATAAGTGTTGAGGGCATAATTCATGTGTAGAAGACAAATAAAAATGGACAATTTAATATTTATAAGGGTCCAAGGGGCGGGTCCAGGGTCCGGATATTAGATCCGATCTCGGACCCGCCAAATAATTTTTAGATCCAGATCCGACCCGGATCCGATGGGTCTCAAAAAATAAGACCCAGACTCTTAAAAAAGGGGCGGGTCTGGGGCAGGTCCAACAGGGTCCTGGACCCGTGACCATCCCTATATCCGACTCTGACATTATGATTGCTTTCTGTTGTAGGAAGCCATTGGTATTCTTAGTAGAACCTGCACAATAACATATGCTGCATATAGAAACATCTTTCCTATTTGGGCTCTTGGTGAATATCGCACTCGAGTGCTTCAGACTTCATGAAAAGATATCCATTTCACTGGGTAATGTTTTCGGATCCTATATTCTGCTTTCCGTCTTTATTTTTACAAAGAAAAGCTTTGTATTGCTCAAAACATGAAAAAGTAATTATACCATAGGGAGAATGAAGATGCAGAGAGAAAGAAAGAGATTAGGGAATTGTTAATCATTGACTTTCTTTAATTATAACATTATGATTTATAACAAGGGAATTGTAGACTAACTAACTTTCCCGTCAAACTACCAACTTGTAATAAAACACCTAACGCCGTTTAACAACCTAATAGCCCTTCGTGTGATTTACGTGATACGTTTAAGACTCACGTGAAGAGAAGAAAAGGGTAGAGACAGAGAATGGGAGGTGTGAATCAGTAAGATACGGTGAGATAATAATGGAATCGTTAATGGTCTGTTTGGTAGGTAATAATAAATCGTGGCAATGGGACTGAAAAATCAGTGTAATTTTAGTTAAAAAATCTTTTGGCTATCTTGATGGCTATGCTTGACAACCATCAATCATCTCATTTTGTTTATAAAATTCATTCCAATGCATTATCGATGAGAGATGTGGTATTAGGAGTTAATGAAAATTTTGTGAACAAAATTTTTTTTTTTATCAAAGTTTCATTACCATAGGAATGAAAGTTTTGATGAAATTTTACACTATAAATCTTTTTCATTACCACCATTTATTACCACTAACCAAACAGGCCGTAAGTGTTCAGGGAGCGATGATCCGGCGACAACCAATCTCGTCGCCAGTCAACGGCATCTGGCGACCACTCTGCAACAAGCTTTGTCGTCACCATTTCTAAACAGAATAGGCGACAATTTAGCGACCAACAATCTCGTCGCCCCTCTTTATTTCCTTTTTGTAAAATTGGCGTCCATATGTCTATTTCTGACGTATTATATATATATATATATATATATATATATATATATATATATATATATATATATATATATATATATATATATATATATATATATATATATATATATATATATATATATATATATATATTACATATTGAAATATTGAGTAAAAAGTATCCAATTAAACATAAATAATTCACATATTAGTAGGTGGGGGAAAGGGTACATAAATATTATTATCATGAATAAAATTTACGGAAGGTTTCTCGTTTAACTAAAATTTAGTGGGACAAGGTTCGGTAAATCTGAAAGGCGTTGAGTGTGTTCCCGAACGCACTGCTTTCTCTAACCAAATGTTAAACACTTGTTGCCTTTTTTCCAATTCTTTAAATTTTTCATCAATGGTAGCTTTTAATTCAGACTCAGAAGACGGAAAATTGAATGGCTTTGATGGATAAATAATTTGGGAAGCGGACCAAATCCATATGTAATCTTGCTTTTTTTCTTTTTTTACCGCATCAACATTATTAACGGCATCCAACCACATTTGATTTGGGTCTCGTGTTGGATGCTCCTCAAGTAAAACAAGATATTCAGCCTAAAACAAAAAAAATCAATTAGATTTTAAAAAGTAATTAATTGAAAATAAAGGTAGAATAAATATTACATATGAGAGTATAAAAAAATTACATAAAACTTTTTGAGATTTTGTGTTACTGGGAATTCCCGAATTTAACATCAAACATCCCATGAGTTTTTGTAAAAATTTCATAGGGTGTGGGTTTTTGACCCGTGGATTTTCCTGAAATAAAAGAATATAGATTTATATTTACGGATTAATAATAACCAATTCAATATAATGTTACAAAAATTACTAAATATTTACCAAATGCTACATGGTTTTTGCATGTGGGACTAAGCCTCCAATATGAGTGGCTTCAGCTTTGTCACGTCTTCCACATCTATTGGAAGAGTTCCTTGCGGAAAGGGCCTTGTTTTCGGGGCGTTCCCAATCGCTCTTCCATCTCTTCCAAGTATCAATGTTTATGAAATCTGGCTTAAATTTTGGCTCGTTCTTCAACTTATGACGCATCTAAAAGAGCATATCCGAATAGCGCTTTTTTGCTCTTTATTCGCACGCCTTCCTAACATAATGATCAATGCGGTGATCCTATTTACATTATTTCTAAACATATAAATATTTCATTAGATAATTCTTTTATCATAAATTATTTAAAAAAATATGAAAATACCCACTTATGGTGTCATTTTACCTTGAATTCATCGAAGTAGAAATCTTTGGTAGGTTGAGTAACACCTTTCCAACAACTACCTTCTAAGTCTTGTCTATGCTTATAGGCAGGTGAAATCTTTGAAGCAACTTTACTTCCTTCCACCGGATTGAAGCTTATAATAATAAAAAATAATCTATAATAAAATTTAAATAAGAAAAAACATATTAATTATAATTAATAAGATTATTGAAAATATTTACTTGTTTTTGCTAGTTAACCATGGTAGATCCAAACGAAGATTATTCCTATCAGTCTCATTTACATTGTTCACAAAAACAGTCGGAGTATTTACAGTAGTCGGAAAATTTTCTGTTGTCTCATCTACAATAGGTGTATTCAATGGAACTCTGTTTTACTCATCTAGATTGGACGTTATGCACATAGAGAAGAATGTTTTTGATAACATATTCAACACATTGATTACAATACACCTATTGTAGATGAGACAACAGAAAATACTTCGACTACAGTAAATACCTTGACTGTTTCTGTGAACAATGTAGAGATGAGGCTGATATGAATGATCCTTGTTTGGATCTGCCATGGTTAATTAGTATATAAACAAGTAAATATTTTCATAATCTTATTAATTAGAATCAATATTTTTTTAATATTTAAATTTTATTATGGATTAATTTTTTTATTATTATAAGCTTCAAACCGGTTAAAGGTAGTAACGTTGTTCCAAAGATTTCACCTGCCTTTAAGCACAAACAAGACTTAGAAGGTAGTTGTTGGAAATGTGTTACTCAAGCTACCAAAGATTTTTATTTCGATGAATTCAAGGTAAAATAACACCATAATTGGATATTTTCATATTTTTTAAATAATTTATAATAAAAGAATTATCTAAAATATTTATGTGTTTAGAGAGAATATAAATGGGATCGCCGCATTGATCATTACGTTTGGAAGGCTTGGAAAAAAAGAGCAAAAAAGCGCTATTCGTATATGCTCTTTAAAATGCGCAATAGGTTGAAGACCGAGCCAAATTTTAAGTCAGATTTCATCAACAATGATATTTGGGCGAGATTGAAGAGCGATTGGAAACGCGCCGAAAACAAGACCCTTTCCGTAAGGAACTACTCCAATAAATGTGGAGGACGTGACAAAGCTGAAACCACACATATTGGAGTCTCAGTCTCACATGCAAAAGCCATGTGGGATTTTCTAAATATTTATTACTTTTTGTGAATTTTATTGAATTGGTTATTATTAATCAGTAAATATTAATCTATTTTTTTTCAGGCTAAATCCACGGGTCAAAAACCCACACCTTATGAAATTTTTACAAAAACTCATGGGGTGTTTAATACTGAATCCGAAAATTCCTAGTGGACCAACACAAAATCTCAAAAAGTTCATGTAATTTTTTTATACACATATGTAATATTTATTTCACCTTTCTTTTCAATTAATTACTTTTTAATTTCTGATTGATTTTTTTGTTTTAGGCTGAATATCGTGCCTTGCTTGAGGAGCATCCAACACTAGACCCAAATTAAATGCGGTTGGATACCGTTAATAATGTTGATGGGAAAAAAAGAACAAAAAAAGATTATATATGGGGTTGGGTCCGCTTTCCAAATTATTTATCCATCAGAGCCGTTTAATTTTCTGTCTTTTGAGTCTGAATTAAAAGTTGCCATTGATGAAAATTTTGAAAGAAATGGAAGAAAGGCAACAGGCGTTTAACATTCGGTTAGAGGAAGCTGTGCGTATGGAAAACACACTCAACGCCTTTGTGATTGACCGAACCTTGTCCAACCAAATTTTAGTTGAACGAGAAACTTTCCGTAATTTTCTCCATAATAATAATATTTATATACCCTTTCCCCACCTACTGATATGTGAATGTATTTCTTTAACTGACTTTTAAATTTTATGTAATTTTTATGAGTACAATTTTTATTTATGTTTAATTTGATACTTTTTACCTAATATTTCAAAATATATATATATATATATATATATATATATATATATATATATATATATATATATATATATATATATATATATATATATATATATAAATAATATGTCAGAAATGGACACAAAAGGAGATAAGGAGGGGCGGAGGGGCGACGAGATTGGTGGTCGCTAAATTATCGCCTATTATGTTCAGAAATGGTGATTACAAAGCTTGTCGCAGAGTGTTTGCCAGATGCCGTTGACTAGTGGCGACGAGATGGTTGGTCGCCAGATCATCGCCCCCTGATCTTTCAGTTTAGTGTCTACTTGGCGTCGATATGTCTGTTTAGCGTCTATTATTTTAGTTTTCAAATGGCCTAAGACTACAAAAAGTAATCACTAAGACCGTAAGTGATAAGTTTAGGTTATAAGTGATTACTTTAATCTAATAGGTGTACATTTGGTTAACTTTATAGAAATGGTGTCACGAATTTGTGTTTATTGATAAAATATCTACCAAAAGCCTTGTTCATCTATAATCAATTTCCTATTAATCCCTATTTCATCTTTTCTGTTGCTGATTGGCCTATTCTTTTTCTTTTATTCCTGATGATGCTATATTCTAAAAGACTTGCAGTTTCTGATACTACGCTTCACTTATATTAACCCCAGACACAGATTGATAAAATCCGGAGCTCCCAAGCGCCATGCAACCACAATTTACAAAAAATATTGAATTTATAATTTATCGAAATAATACTTCATTCGAATCATTTTAGTTCTATTTCCTTATTTGACAAAATCATATTAATTGTCCCATTTCCTTTTTTGTCTATCTTTTTTACCTAAATACCCCAACTTTTCCAATTTCTAATACCCAACTACCACCTTTACAATTAATTTAATCAATTAAAATACCCAATTATTATCTTTTTAAAGGACTCCACACCACCCTTAATAACCGTGAAAATCTAAATGGAACATCTAAAATGATTCGAAGGGAGTACGATACAACCTAGTTGTATATGTAACTTATGTGGGACCATGTCTACAGAATGACGTGGAGTTGCAATTTCGGACCTTGGCAATGGCATTACACTATTTCTTGAAATTTATTTGATTTAATTGAGTTTTATTTATGCAATCCCTCGTTTCAAGCTAGGTGGTCTAGTTGTAACTTAGCACAAAAGATTAAAATAAATAAGAGTGCTATGTATGTGTATATCTGTTATGAGATTTTGTTATTATGTTTGGCTAAAAGTTCTCGTGGTGGTACAAAGTTTCCATACTTCGCCGTGCGCACAAACTAAAATTCAAACACAAGATTCATACAATTATATCTTTTATTAATTTTGTTATATATTATTTTAGTCTAATTAACTGAGTTATAACATATGTTTTTGCATAATTTTTGAATTTCTCACTATTTTTTATTTAACATTTGACTATTGCTATTTTTAACGGGGAGAAATGGTTGAGTAGATAAAGGTGTCGGATTGCTAATCTGTTGTACGAGTTATTCATACTAGGGTCCGAATTCTTCTCTTTTCTATTGGTAACTGAATTTATTATTTGATTTCTCTTTTCAGTTTATTCTTTTTTATTTTCAAAAATATTTAATTTATTATGAAAAAAAAGATAGATAAAAAATAAAGTAAATAATCCCTTTGTATTCTTATTTTTTACGTTTAGAATCAGGTCCTAGTTCATTAGATAAAAATATGAAAATGAAGATTTAAACAAAATATATTCCTTCTATTGTGTAAATTAAGAGTTCAAGAGTAAGCATAGCACAATTTCTAATATATAGATTTTTGGGAAACAGAGATTAGTTGATTTCAAGACAAAAAATTCTTAAACAATAATTATGATTTGTAAATCACAGCAAAAGATAGACAGAAAAATGATAAAATAAACAGAAATAAAAATTAAAAATTAAAATAACAAAATTCTCACCCTATTAAATTCTACCACATAAGGGTGATTCGTTAACCTTACATATAACCGTTATTTACTAAGACTTTTTAAGAGCACCGTATGAAATTGACTAACTCCTTTGACACGTTGGCTAGTAAGATCCATAAATAAAACTTTGCTACAAATCTTGAGGCCTCATAAACTTAAAAGGCATAGATTGTTCATCAAATTAATTTCCAACTATCTCTTATTGTGATAACCTCAAAATATTACTCTATATATGAGACGCATTTTACAGTAAGATTACCTCATTCATATAATTATGATTAATTAGATATTACCATGTTTTGCGAAATTTAAAATAATATAATATGAAAAAAAATTAATCCTCAACATTTATTTTATTTAGAAATTTATATAAAGTTTCAACTAGAAATGTATTTTATTACAATCATCATGGGCAATATCATTGTTTAGTCTACATCATCCCCATATATATAAGCAAGTAATCCTTCTCTTGTTTCAGTTGTTCAATGATGGCTGCGTAAAGAAAACCAACAAACTTTTATCCATTAATTTGAATTTTTTTTTTTTTTTTGAAAATTAATTTGAATGTTTTAAAACTTAAAAATATAGTTAAAAATACAAAATTGTTTATAGGCAGATTTATCATTTGACCAATATATAGCGTTAAGCAGTTTTTAAACAAACATAAAACATGCAATAATAATACTCGTGCACATAAAGAGAGGAATATAAATAAGATTTTGTATGTTTAGTAAATTCATATTAATAGAAGTATTTTTGTTAAGGAACTAACTCAACTAAAAGCTTAAGTTGATGGATAAGGCTCCAGGATATGTTATATACTCTAACACGTCACACAATAGCTCTTTAAGCTAGAATTATGGATGCAGCACATGCGTACTCATGTATGGCGCTAAATATTCTACTTTAAATGAGGAGTGGTTGAGATTCGAACATGTGATCTTTTGTCACGCGTTGGCTCTGATACCATGTCAAGATTCCAACTCAACCAAAAGTTTAAACTGATGATTGAGGCACCAGTATAACTCTAGTAATTTTTTTTATTATATACTTTTCAAAGAGAATAAATTTTTTATTATATAGTTTTCAAAGAGAATAAATGGAAGTTAATTACCATCTTGTAGCAATGCCTTTTCTTCTTCTAGCAGTAGTTGTTGCCTCAATTCAGCATTCTCAATTTCCAATCTTTGCTTTTCTGCTTGATAAACTGAAATTTGGGCCAACAAAAAAGCAATATTTCCCTGCATTTTAATTTGAATACATAATTATTGGTACACGAACAAGTAAAAATAAACCTAACTCAGAAGTAAAACAAAAAAAACCCGACCTTTTTCGTTCATTTTCTTTTATAGTACATACCTCCCTAACTTACCTAAATAACCGGTTAATTTCGAATTTTCAAAAAAAGAAAATAGGAAAATTTACTTTTAAAAATCTGGAATTTTGCTTGTTCTCTTTTAAAAACCCCACATTTTGCTTGTTCTATTTTAAAAATCCGACCTTTTGCTTGTTCTCTTTTAAAAAATGATGAATTTTCAAATTTATCCGGCCGGTCACCGGTAAAAATGTTCTATAAAAGAAAACAGAGGCAAAAGGTCCGATTTTTAAAAAATAATCGAAAGGTGGAATTTTTAAAAGAGAACAAGCAAAATGTCGAATTTTTAAAAATAATTTTTTTTATAAAAAAAAATTACCCTACTTCTAAAATAATATTTTTTCTAATTATTATTTTTTTAAAGTGAAAAAATAGACTTAACAAGAATATAGGTGTACATAAACGAAATAAATTAGTAAAGAAAGGAATTAATTAAAAGTAAATGTAAATGGCCATAAAACACCTTATGTTCATCGGCAATTTTCGTCAGATTTTGAATGTGTAGATTACTTCTGTCACGATGCCTTTGATTATATAATCTATTCATCTCTTGCCTGAAATTATTAAACACAACATTATGTAAACACTATATATTAAGATTTTTGAAATAATAATTATGTTTTTTTTTTTTTGAAAAATTACTTAGAATAATCCAACGTATTCGCAATTTTCCTACAATAATCTTATCTATCGATTAACCGTGAATTATCCCAATTTTGAGGGGTATTTTCCTAGAGTAAATCCGGTAACCAGATGACTAGCTATAACAAGTTTTTTTTTTAAGAAAAGATAAATTAAAATTAAATTTCGAAAAAATGTTAAAAAAATATTCAAAATAAATTTACGATTGTTTTATTTAAATTTTTTATCACTACAAAAAATATTCAATTGTACATAATATTTTTGACACTTCATCAAAATGTTACCATTCTTAGAGTATTAATCTAATATTTCAATCTTAATTTATGACAATTCCTACAAGTGTCACTAAATATTTTGGTAACATTTAATAAATGTCATAATATTGATAATTAAATGTCATAATTAGCACTATTTTTTGTAGTGTATGTAAAATTTTAAAATTTTTCTCTAATTTTAAATTAATTTTTAGTTTACCTTTTTGGTGAATTATTCACTGTAGCAGGTCATCCGGTTATCCAAGTTTACTCTAGGCAAATACCATATTCATGGTTAATCAACAGGTGAGATTATTGTTGGAAAAATAACGAATATGTGGATTATTACTGTTAAATTATCCTAGTTTTTATTATTATTAAAGTATAGATTGTATGAGAAGACTAGATGAGAATCGTCTGATTTGCGATACTTTCTTTTTAATTATCTTTTGTATCTAAACAAGTTCTATTAATTAAATAAGTATTCAATCCGCTTCTTTAATTTTGCTATATTTTGTAAATCAAATTGAATTTTTTGTGTATTGTGTAGTATAATCAGATAAAAGAATACGTCATAACATTAAAATGCAAAAAGTAAAAGTTACTGACTTTTTGGCGAGCTTTTGAGCATCCAAATCAACATTATTCTCTGAATGTTTTGAGTCGTCATGATTGCTTGAACCAGCATTGTTATTGCCATCCATGTATGTGGCTTCGAAAAATATTGACTTCTATAGAATTAGTATATTTGTTTTAAAATACATACAATTAATACAAAAATACTTTCAACAAAAGATAACATGTTATGTGAAAATATAACATTCTCAAATTGCATGTATTATAGAACATACATATCATGAGAGCACTTGACAATTTGAAAAATGTCTTTAATATTGATTTACACATTGATTTTGATGTTTGAAAATGATTAAAATATAAAATTCAAAAACTTAAAGCAAAATAAAGAAACTTACATTGAGTGTGAATGATTATTGTAGGCACATAAAGATCAATGAAAATGGTTAGTGAACTTACTTAATTTCTTAAGTCAAATTTATCCTTTAGGCTAAATGTTATCATAGATAGATATATTTTCAATTATAATTAGCTCTCACTTTATATAGTGATATTGTCTATGTTTTTAATTAGGATACAATTATTGAATAATAAATAGTCATTTAAGATATAAATGAAGGAGTAATTAAAAGTAAAGCATTTTTTCAAAAAGAAAAACGCATTACTAAAAAAGAAGATTCATGGTATTAATAGAATTAAATTTTATGTGTAAGGACCTAAAAATGACAAGATTAAAAATTAAGTACCAATCAATAATGTATGATTAGGTAATAAATTTCAATTTAATGTCGTCTAAGGTAATATACGTATCCAACAACAAATTTTCGCAATGGTTTTTTATCCCACTTTTCAAACTATCATCGTAACTGTAGATCTTTGTTCTAAAGATTTTTAGGGAATATTATTGTTTCCACAAATTCCCATTTATTCTTTTATAGTGAGATAATTTTAAATAGACTAAATAGCTTAACTGTTTTGATTAAGAAAATCCATCATTATACTCAAAATAATCGCTTTAGTGAATGTGCTCTTCGTATAAACTTTTACTTAAATTTACATTGAGAGTGAATGAATATCACCAAATGATCAATGAAAATGGTTAATAGACTAACATTTTTAAAATCAAAATTTATCCTTTAGACTAAATGTGTAACTAAGATATATATTCAATATCTTCAAAAAAAAAAAGATATATATTCAATAATAATTAGCTTCCACTTTAATTTTAGTTGATAACACAATTATTGAATAAATAAATAGTCGATGATGGAAGAATTATTGAATAAATAATTGTCATTAAGAGATGATGGAAGAAGTAATTAAAAGTAAAGAGTTTTTTTGAAGTAAAAACGCAAAAGCAGTTTCATGATATATATTTGTCTACTTAAATTTAAAGTGTATAGAGCAAAAATTAACAATATTTGAATTTAATTAAACCGATTGTTATACAATTTAGTAAAATCTTTTGTATTGATTTACACATTGATATTTGATGTTTGGAAATGATTAAAATATAAAATTCAAAAACTTAAAGCACAATGATGAAACTTACATTGAGTGTGAATGATTATTATAGGCACATAAAGATCAATGAAAATGGTGAGTAAACTTACTTAATTTCTTAAGTCAAATTTATCCTTTAGGCTAAATGTTATCAAAGATATATTTTCAATAATAATCAGCTCTCACTTTATATAGTGATATTGTCTATGTTTTAAATTGATGATACAATTATTGAATAATAAATAGTCATTTAACATATAAATGAAGGAGTAATTAAATGTAAAGCGTTTTTCTAAAGAAAGAACGCATTACTAAAAAAGAAGATTCATGGTATTAGTAGACTTAAATTTTATGTGTAAGGACCTATAAATGACAAGATTAATAATTAAGTACCAATCAATGTATAATTTGCTGATTGTTTTTCAATAATAATTAGCTCTCACTTTAGGATAAATGTTATCATAGATAGATATATTTTCAATCATAATTAACTCTCACTTTATATAGTGCTATTGTCTATGTTTTTAATTATGATACAATTATTGAATAATAAATAGTCATTTAAGATATAAATGAAGGAGTAATTAAAAGTAAAGCGTTTTTTCAAAAAGAAAAACGCATTACTAAAAAAGAAGATTTATGGTATTAATAGAATTAAATTTTATGTGTAAGGACCTAAAAATGACAAGATTAAAAATTAAGTACCAATCAATGTATGATTAGGTTATAAATTTCAATTTAATGTCGTCTAAGGTAATATACGTATCCAACAACAAATTTTCTCAATGGTTTTTTATCCCACTTTTCAAACTATCATCGTAACTGTAGATCTTTGTTCCTAAAGATTTTTAGGGAATATTATTGTATTCACAAATTCCCATTTAAGATTCTTTTATAGTGAGATAATTTTAAATGGACTAAATAGCTTAACTGTTTTGATTAAGAAAATCCATCATTATACTCAAAATAATCGCTTTGGTGAATGTGCTCTTCGTATAGACTTTTACTTAAATTTACATTGAGAGTGAATGAATATCACCAAATGATCAATGAAAATGATTAATAAACTAACATTTTTAAAATCAAAATTTTTCCTTTAGACTAAATGTGTAACTAAGATATATATTCAATATCTTCAAAAAAAAAATAAAAGATATATATTCAATAATAATTTTAGTTGATAACAAGGTTAAAAATTAAGTTTCATGATATATATTTGTCGACTTATATTTAAAGTAAAAACGCAATACTAAAAAAAGAAGTTTCATGATATATATTTGTCGACTTATATTTAAAAATTAAGTTTCATGATATATATTTGTCGACTTATATTTAAAGTAAAAACGCAATACTAAAAAAAGAGTTTTTTTGAAGTAAAAACGCAATACTAAAAAAAGAAGTTTCATGATATATATTTGTCGACTTATATTTAAAGTGTATAGAGCTAAAATTAACAATATTTGAATTTAATTAAACCGATTATTATACAATTTAGTAAAATCTTTTGTATTGATTTACACATTGATATTTGATGTTTGAAAATGATTAAAATAAAAATTCAAAAACTTAAAGCAAAATGATGAAATTTACATTGAGTGTGAATGATTATTATAGGCACATAAAGATCAAAGAAAATGGTTAGTAGACTTACTTTCTTAGGTCAAATTTATCCTTTAGGCTAAAAAGATATATTTTCAATAATAATTAGCTCTCACTTTATATAGTGATATTGTCTATATTTTTCATTGATGATATAATTATTGAATAATAAATAGTCATTTAAGATATGAATAAAGGAGTAATTAAAAGTAAAGCGCTTTTTCAAAAGAAAAAAATACATTACTAAAAAAGAAGATTTATGGTATTAGTAGAATTAAATTTCATGTGTAAGGACCTAAAAATGATAAGATTAAAAATTAAGTACTAATCAATGTATAATTTGGTGATAAATTTTCAATTTAATGCCGTCTTTGATAATATACGTAAACTGAAATCCAACAACGAATTTTATCGCTGGTTTTATCCACTTGTCAAACTATTATTATCATTGTAGATCTTTGTTCCTAAAGAATTTTTGGGAGTATTTTGTTCTTAATTTTCAAGGTCAATATTTTAGCCAACGTGAATTGCCTTTTACCGAATATTATTGTTTTCACAAATTCTCATTTAAGATTCTTTTATAGTGAGATAATTTTAAATAGACTCAATAGCTTAACTGTTTCATTAAGAAAATCTATCATTGTACACAAAATAATCGCTTTAGTTAATGTGCTCTTCTTATGGACTTTTACTTAAATTTACATTAAGAGTACGAATATCACCAAATGATGAATGAAAATGGTTAGTAGCCTAAGACTACAAAAAGTAATCACTAAAACTGTTAGTGATAACTTTAGATTATAAGTGATCACTTTAATCTAATAGGTGTACATTTGGATTCCGTTAACCTAATAGAAATAGTGTCACGAATTTGTGTTTATGGATAAAATATCTACCAAAACCCTTGTTCTTCTATAATCAATTGTTTCCTATTAATCCCTATTGCGTCTTTTCTGTTGCTGATTGGCCTATTCTTTTTCTTTTATTCCTTATTCACAAGTCACAACCTTATATAGATTGGTCTGCTTTTGAAGCCTGTTAATGAAGCTCTGTGGCTGATGCTATATTCTAAAAGACTATAGCAGTTTTTGTAACGGTCTGGCCCCTCGGACCGCCGGTGACTACTCATGGAGACTGTAAACTAGCCCCACAAACCAACACAAGTCTTTCCAGCGTACTTTGGCCTCACTCGTGCGCACCCGGAAAACTTCCCAGAAGGTCACCCATCCTAAGATTGCTCCCCACCAAACACGCTTAACTGTGGAGTTCTTAGCAAATGGGCTCCCTAGAAAAGAAGATGCACCTTGTTGATATGAGTAGTCTATCAATCCCTTTTCAATCGAAATCTGGGGTATCACACTCACCCCCACTTAAGAATACAACGTCCTCATTGGACCGTCACTTCAGGATCTTTTCCCCCGCTAGGTGCGCTGAACACACAATCAGCCACGGTCGCAGGGTTGCTCTGATACCATTGTAACGGTCTGGCCCCTCGGACCGCCGGTGACTACCCATGGAGACTGTAGACTAGCCCCCACAAACCAACACAAGTTTTTCCAGCGCACTTTGGCCTCACTCGTGCGCACCCGGAAAACTTCCCAGGAGGTCACCCATCCTAAGATTGCTCCCCACCAAACACGCTTAACTGTGGAGTTCTTAGCAAATGGGCTCCCTAGAAAAGAAGATGCACCTTGTTGATATGAGTAGTCTATCAATCCCTTTTCAATCGAAATCTGGGGTATCACAGTTTCTGATACCACGCTTCACTTATTCGCCATCCGAATCATTTTAGATGTGTCATTTTTTTATTTGGCAAAATCATATCAATTGTTCCATTTTCTTTTTTGTCTATCTTTTTTTTTTATCTAAATACCCTTATTTTTCCAAATCCCACTATCTAACTGTCATCTTTACAATTAATTTAATCAATTAAAATACCCAACTATCACCTTTTTAATAGACTCCACATTACCTTTAAAGACTGTGAAAACCCAAATGAAACATCTAAAATAATTCGGAGGTATTACAAGAGACATAGATTGATAAAATCCGGTGCTCCCAAGCAGCATGCAAGCACAATTACAAAAATATTAAATTTATAATTTATCAAAATAATACTCCCTCCGGTCCAGTTTACTAGTTTTATTTGACTTTTTACACATACCGAGACAACATTTTAAGCCTTAAAATCTCTAATCATTCTTAATCAAAAATTATAAAAAATTGATATTAATAATCCTTGTATTGAGACGAATCAAACAAGATCCCACATGACTATGTTTTAACTTTTAACTTATAGATTAAGAGTAAAATACAAATTAAGAGTGATGAGTGAATAGTGCCAAAAGTCAAATGGGACTAGTAAACTGGACCGGGGGAATACGGTACAACCTAGTTGTATATGTGCGACCATGTCTACAGAAGGACGTGGAGTTGCAATTTCGGACCTTGGCAATGGCATTACACTATTTCTTGAAATTTATTTGATTTAATTGAGTTTTATTTATGCAATCCCTCGTTTTAAGCTAGGCGGTTTAGTTGTATCATCATCATCATAACCATCCTAACCCTGTATATCCCGCTAATAGAAAACTATGGGCAGAGTCTAAAGAGGGAAGAACGACGGCAACTCATATTCGTAAAGGAGAGCATGGCCAAAAGAAGTAGTTACCCAGCTCCAGTATATGTATATCTTTTATGAGATTTTGTTATTATGTTTGGCTAAAAGTTCTCGTGGTGGTACAAAGTTTTCATACTTCGCCGTGCAAACAAACTAAATTTAAACAAAGATATAATCATATCTATTATTAATTTTGTTATTATATTATTTTAGTGTAATTAACTGAGTTATTACATATGTTTTTGCATAATTTTTGAATTTTTCACAATTTTTTATGTAACATTTGACTATTGCTATTTTTAACGGGGAGAAATGGTTGAGTAGATGAAGGTGTCGGATTGCTAATCTGTTGTACGAATTATTCATACTAGGTTTCGAATTCATCTCTTTTCTATGGGTAACTGAATTTATTATTTGATTTCTCTTTTCAGTTTATTCTTTTTTATTTTCAAAAATATTTAATTTATTATGAAAAAAAAGATAGATAAAATATAAAGTAAATAATCTCTTTGTATTCTTATTTTTTACGTTCAGGATTAGGTCCTAGTTCATTAGATAAAAATATGAAAATGAAGATTTAATCAAAAAATATTACTTCTATTGTGTAAATTAAGAGTTCAAGAGTAAGCATAGCACAATTTCTAAGATGATGGTTTTTTTGGAAAACAGAGATTAGTTGATTTCAAGACAAAAAATATTTTTAAACAATGATTATGATTTGTATATCACCGCAAAAGATAAACTAGAAAAATGATAAAATAAACAAAAACAAAAAATGATAAATTAAAATAACAAAATTTCAATCCTATTAAAATCTACCACATAAGACTGATTTGTTAACCTTACATATAACCGTTATTTACTAAGACTTTTTAAGAGGACCGTATGAAATTAACTAACTCCTTGGACACGTTGGTAGCGTAAGATCCATAAATAAAACTTTGCTACAAATCTTGAGGCCTCATAAACTTAAAAGGCATAGATTGTTCATCAAATTAATTACCAACTATCTCTTATTGTGATAACCTCAAAATATTAATCTATATATGAGACGCATTTTACAGTAAGATTACCTCATTCATATAATTATGATTAATTAGATATTACCATGTTTTGCGAAATTTAAAATAATATAATATGAAAAAAAATTAATCCTCAACATTTATTTTATTTAGAAATTTATATAAAGTTTCAACTAGAAATGTATTTTATTACAATCATCATGGGCAATATCATTGTTTAGTCTACATCATCCCCATATATATAAGCAAGTAATCCTTCTCTTGTTTCAGTTGTTCAATGATGGCTGCGTAAAGAAAACCAACAAACTTTTATCCATTAATTTGAATTTTTTTTTTTTTTTTGAAAATTAATTTGAATGTTTTAAAACTTAAAAATATAGTTAAAAATACAAAATTGTTTATAGGCAGATTTATCATTTGACCAATATATAGCGTTAAGCAGTTTTTAAACAAACATAAAACATGCAATAATAATACTCGTGCACATAAAGAGAGGAATATAAATAAGATTTTGTATGTTTAGTAAATTCATATTAATAGAAGTATTTTTGTTAAGGAACTAACTCAACTAAAAGCTTAAGTTGATGGATAAGGCTCCAGGATATGTTATATACTCTAACACGTCACACAATAGCTCTTTAAGCTAGAATTATGGATGCAGCACATGCGTACTCATGTATGGCGCTAAATATTCTACTTTAAATGAGGAGTGGTTGAGATTCGAACATGTGATCTTTTGTCACGCGTTGGCTCTGATACCATGTCAAGATTCCAACTCAACCAAAAGTTTAAACTGATGATTGAGGCACCAGTATAACTCTAGTAATTTTTTTTATTATATACTTTTCAAAGAGAATAAATTTTTTATTATATAGTTTTCAAAGAGAATAAATGGAAGTTAATTACCATCTTGTAGCAATGCCTTTTCTTCTTCTAGCAGTAGTTGTTGCCTCAATTCAGCATTCTCAATTTCCAATCTTTGCTTTTCTGCTTGATAAACTGAAATTTGGGCCAACAAAAAAGCAATATTTCCCTGCATTTTAATTTGAATACATAATTATTGGTACACGAACAAGTAAAAATAAACCTAACTCAGAAGTAAAACAAAAAAAACCCGACCTTTTTCGTTCATTTTCTTTTATAGTACATACCTCCCTAACTTACCTAAATAACCGGTTAATTTCGAATTTTCAAAAAAAGAAAATAGGAAAATTTACTTTTAAAAATCTGGAATTTTGCTTGTTCTCTTTTAAAAACCCCACATTTTGCTTGTTCTATTTTAAAAATCCGACCTTTTGCTTGTTCTCTTTTAAAAAATGATGAATTTTCAAATTTATCCGGCCGGTCACCGGTAAAAATGTTCTATAAAAGAAAACAGAGGCAAAAGGTCCGATTTTTAAAAAATAATCGAAAGGTGGAATTTTTAAAAGAGAACAAGCAAAATGTCGAATTTTTAAAAATAATTTTTTTTATAAAAAAAAATTACCCTACTTCTAAAATAATATTTTTTCTAATTATTATTTTTTTAAAGTGAAAAAATAGACTTAACAAGAATATAGGTGTACATAAACGAAATAAATTAGTAAAGAAAGGAATTAATTAAAAGTAAATGTAAATGGCCATAAAACACCTTATGTTCATCGGCAATTTTCGTCAGATTTTGAATGTGTAGATTACTTCTGTCACGATGCCTTTGATTATATAATCTATTCATCTCTTGCCTGAAATTATTAAACACAACATTATGTAAACACTATATATTAAGATTTTTGAAATAATAATTATGTTTTTTTTTTTTGAAAAATTACTTAGAATAATCCAACGTATTCGCAATTTTCCTACAATAATCTTATCTATCGATTAACCGTGAATTATCCCAATTTTGAGGGGTATTTTCCTAGAGTAAATCCGGTAACCAGATGACTAGCTATAACAAGTTTTTTTTTTAAGAAAAGATAAATTAAAATTAAATTTCGAAAAAATGTTAAAAAAATATTCAAAATAAATTTACGATTGTTTTATTTAAATTTTTTATCACTACAAAAAATATTCAATTGTACATAATATTTTTGACACTTCATCAAAATGTTACCATTCTTAGAGTATTAATCTAATATTTCAATCTTAATTTATGACAATTCCTACAAGTGTCACTAAATATTTTGGTAACATTTAATAAATGTCATAATATTGATAATTAAATGTCATAATTAGCACTATTTTTTGTAGTGTATGTAAAATTTTAAAATTTTTCTCTAATTTTAAATTAATTTTTAGTTTACCTTTTTGGTGAATTATTCACTGTAGCAGGTCATCCGGTTATCCAAGTTTACTCTAGGCAAATACCATATTCATGGTTAATCAACAGGTGAGATTATTGTTGGAAAAATAACGAATATGTGGATTATTACTGTTAAATTATCCTAGTTTTTATTATTATTAAAGTATAGATTGTATGAGAAGACTAGATGAGAATCGTCTGATTTGCGATACTTTCTTTTTAATTATCTTTTGTATCTAAACAAGTTCTATTAATTAAATAAGTATTCAATCCGCTTCTTTAATTTTGCTATATTTTGTAAATCAAATTGAATTTTTTGTGTATTGTGTAGTATAATCAGATAAAAGAATACGTCATAACATTAAAATGCAAAAAGTAAAAGTTACTGACTTTTTGGCGAGCTTTTGAGCATCCAAATCAACATTATTCTCTGAATGTTTTGAGTCGTCATGATTGCTTGAACCAGCATTGTTATTGCCATCCATGTATGTGGCTTCGAAAAATATTGACTTCTATAGAATTAGTATATTTGTTTTAAAATACATACAATTAATACAAAAATACTTTCAACAAAAGATAACATGTTATGTGAAAATATAACATTCTCAAATTGCATGTATTATAGAACATACATATCATGAGAGCACTTGACAATTTGAAAAATGTCTTTAATATTGATTTACACATTGATTTTGATGTTTGAAAATGATTAAAATATAAAATTCAAAAACTTAAAGCAAAATAAAGAAACTTACATTGAGTGTGAATGATTATTGTAGGCACATAAAGATCAATGAAAATGGTTAGTGAACTTACTTAATTTCTTAAGTCAAATTTATCCTTTAGGCTAAATGTTATCATAGATAGATATATTTTCAATTATAATTAGCTCTCACTTTATATAGTGATATTGTCTATGTTTTTAATTATGATATAATTATTGAATAATAAATAGTCATTTAAGATATAAATGAAGGAGTAATTAAAAGTAAAGCGTTTTTTCAAAAGAAAAAACGCATTACTAAAAAGATTCATGGTATTAGTAGAATTAAATTTCATGTGTAAGGACCTAAAAATGACAAGATTAAAAATTAAGTACCATTAATCAATGTATGATTTGGTGATAAATTTTCAATTTAATGTCGTCGTAAGTAATATACGTAAACTGAAATCCAATTATGAAATTTCTCGCCGTTTTTTTATCCCACTTTTCAAACTATCATCATGACCGCATATCTTTGATCCCACAAATTCTTTAAATAGGCTAAATAGCTTAAATTTTATGGTATTAATAAAATTAAATTTTATGTGTAAGGACCTAAAAATGACAAGATTAAAAATTAAGTACCAATCAATGTATGATTAGGTGATAAATTCCTATTTAAGATTCTTTTATAGTGAGATAATTTTAAATAGACTAAATAGCTTAACTGTTTTGATTAAGAAAATCCATCATTATACTCAAAATAATCGCTTTAGTGAATGTGCTCTTTGTATAGACTTTTACTTAAATTTACATTGAGAGTGAATGAATATCACCAAATGATCAATGAAAATGGTTAATAAACTAACATTTTTAAAATCAAAATTTATCCTTTAGACTAAATGTGTAACTAAGATATATATTCAATTATCTTCAAAAAAAAAAGATATATATTCAATAATAATTAGCTTCCACTTTAATTTTAGTTGATAACACAATTATTGAATAAATAAATAGTCGATGATGGAAAGATTATTGAATAAATAATTGTCATTAAGAGATGATGGATGAAGTAATTAAAAGTAAAGAGTTTTTTTGAAGTAAAAACGCAAAAGCAGTTTCATGATATATATTTGTCGACTTAAATTTAAAGCGTATAGAGCAAAAATTAACAATATTTGAATTTAATAAAACCGATTGTTATACAATTTAGTAAAATCTTTTGTATTGATTTACACATTCATATTTGATGTTTGTAAATGATTAAAATATAAAATTCAAAAACTTAAAGCACATTGATGAAACTTACATTGAGTGTGAATGATTATTATAGGCACATAAAGATCAATGAAAATGGTGAGTAAACACTTAATTTCTTAAGTCAAATTTATCCTTTAGGCTAAATGTTATCATAGATATATTTTCAATAATAATCAGCTCTTACTTTATATAGTGATATTGTCTATGTTTTAAATTGATGATACAATTATTGAATAATAAATAGTCATTTAACATATAAATGAAGGAGTAATTAAATGTAAAGCGTTTTTCTAAAGAAAGAACGCATTACTAAAAAAGAAGATTCATGGTATTAGTAGAATTAAATTTTATGTGTAAGGACCTATAAATGGCAAGATTAATAATTAGCTCTCACTTTATATAGTGCTATGCTATTGTCTATGTTTTTAATTATGATACAATTATTGAATAATAAATTGTCATTTAAGATATAAATGAAGGAGTAATTAAAAGTAAAGCGTTTTTTCAAAGAAAAAATGCATTACTAAAAAAGAAGATTCATGGTATTATTAGAATTAAATTTCAGGTGTAAGGACCTAAAAATGACAAGATTAAAAATTAAGTACCAATCAATGTATCATTTGGTGATAAATTTTCAATTTAATGTCGTCTTAAGTAATATACGCAAACTGAAATCCAATTACGAAATTTCTCGCCGTTTTTTTTATCCCACTTTTGAAACTGTCATCATGACCGCATATCTTTGTTCCCGAAAATTCTTTAAATAGGCTAAAAAACTTAACTGTTTTGATTAAGGAAATCTATCATTGTACTCAAAATAATCGCTTTAGTAAATGTGCTCTTCGTATAGACTTAAAGCACGACATTGATGATGTTTGAAAATGATTAAAATATAAAATTCAAAAACTTAAAGCACATTGATGATGATTTACACATTCATGTTTGAAAATCATTAAAATATAATGTAGTAAAATCTTTTATATAATTTAGTAAAAACTTAAAGCACAATGATGAAACTTACATTGAGTGTGAATGATTATTATAAGCACATAAAGATCAAAGAAAATAGTTAGTAAACTTACTTAATTTCTTAAGACAAATTTATGCTTTAGGCTAAATGTTATCAAAGATATATTTTCAATAATAATTAGCTCTCACTTTATATAGTGCTATTGTCTATGTTTTTAATTATGATACAATTATTGAATAATAATAAATAGTCATTTAAGATATGAATGAAGGAGTAATTAAAAGTAAAGCGTTTTCTCAAAAAGAAAAACGCATTACTAAAAAAAGAAGATTAATTTATGGTATTAATAGAATTAAATTTTATGTGTAAGGACCTAAAAATGACAAGATTAAAAATTAAATACCAATCAATGTATGATTAGGTGATAAATTTCAATTTAATGTCGTCTTAGGTAATATACGTATCCAAAATCACAAATTTTCTTGCTGGTTTTTTATCCCACTTTTCAAACTATCATCATAACCGTAGATCATCGTTCCTAAAGATTTTTAGGGAATATTATTGTTTCCAACAATTCCCATTTAAGATTCTTGTATAGTGAGATAATTTTAAATAGACTAATTAGCTTAATTGTTTTGATTAAGAAAATCCATCATTATACTCAAAATAATCGCCTTAGTGAATGTGCTCTTCGTAAATAGACTAACTTTTTTAAAATCAAAATTTATCCTTTAGACTAAATGTGTAACTAAGATATATATTCAATATCTTCAAAAAAAAAAAAGATATATATTCAATAATCATTACCTTCCACTTTAATTTTAATTGATGACACAATTATTGAATAAATAATAGTCATTAAGAGATGATGGAAGAATTATTTAATAAACAATTGTCATTAAGAGAAGATGGAAGTAATTAAAAGTAAAGAGGTTTTTTTAAGTAAAAACGCAATACAAAAAAAAAGTTTCATATTTGTTGACTTAAATTAAAAGCGTAGCTAAAATTAACAATATTTGAATTTAATTAAACCGATTATTATACAATTTAGTAAAATCTTTTGTATTGATTTACACATTCATATTTGATGTTTGTAAATGATTAAAATATAAAATTCAAAAACTTAAAGCACAATGATGAAACTTACATTGAGTGTGAATGATTATTATAGGCACATCAATGAAAATGGTGATTAAACTTACTTAATTTCTTAAGTCAAACTTATCCTTTAGGCTAAATGTTATCATATACTTCCTCCGTATTTAATTATTTGCAACTTTGGGGTCATTCACGGACTCCTATGCAAAACTTTTAGTAGTGTATTAAAATAGATTAATAAAGTTAATGGGGTGGGATTATAGTATTATAATATTAAAAAGTAAGAGAGAGTATTAAAAAGTATGAGAGAGAGTATAAAAAAGTAAGAGAGAGATAATAAAAAAGTAATAAAAACCTTTCTATAAATGGAAAAAAAAAAGTTGCAAATAATAGTATACGCCATTTTTGGTAAAAGTTGCAAATAACCAAATACGGAGGAAGTATATATTTTCAATAATAATTAGCTCTCACTTTATATAGTGATATTGTCTATGTTTTTAATTATTGAATAATAAATAGTCATTTAACATATAGTCATTTAACATATAAATGAAGGAGTAATTAAATGTAAAGCGTTTTTCTAAAGAAAGAACGCATTGCTAAAAAAGAAGATTCATGGTATTAGTAGAATTAAATTTTTATGTGTAAGGACCTAAAAATGACAAGATTAATAATTAAGTACCAATCAATGTATAATTTGCTGATTATTTTTCAATTTAATGTCGTCTTAGGTAATATACGTAAAGAGAAATTCAACAACGAATTTTCTCGCCGCTTTTTATCCCACTTTTCAATTTATCATCATGACCGTATATCTTTGTTCCTAAAGATTTTTAGGGAATATTTTGTTCTTAATTTGCGAGGTCAATATTTTTACTAAGTTATTGAACTTCTTTTTACCGAATATTATTGTTTCCACAAATTCTCATTTAAGATTCTTTTATAGTGAGATAATTTTAAATAGGCTAAATAGCTTAACTGTTTTGATTAAGAAAACCTATCATTAACGTACTCAAAAAAATCACTTTAGTAAATGTGCTCTTCGTATAGACTTTATTAAATTTACATTGAGAGTGAATGATTATCACCAAATGATCATTAGTAGACTAATACCATAAGGCGTGACAAAGTGGAGGCGTCGTAAAGTGTTGTTTTTGATAGCTTTCTTTTATTCAGGTGTATTCAGCGTAGAACTCTGTATTTTCTGGAAAATTATGATGTTGCATAGTCCACTCCTATGCTGTTTCTGAGTGGCCTGGTTTCTTGGCCCCCTCGTCCTATGGCTTTTTTCCTCTCGAGGTTTTTTATGTCGGAGGATTTGGGGTTCCCATGATCCAGTGTTGGTGTTGTTTTTCCTCTTTTTAATATAATATATTCCAAATTTTCATATATATATATATATATATATATATATATATATATATATATATATATATATATTCAATAATAATTAGCTCCACTTTAATTTTAATTGATGACATATTTATTGAATAAATAATTGTCATTTAGAGATGATGGAAGAAGTAATTAAAAGTAAACAATTTTTTTGAAGTAAAAACCCAATACAAAAAAAAAGTTTCATGATATATATTTGTCGACTTAAATTTAAAGTGTATGGAGCTAAAATTGACAATATTTGAATTTGATTAAACCTTACACATTGATATTTAATATAATGTTTGAAAATGATTAAAATATAAAATTCAAAAACTTAAAGCACATTGATGATGAAACTTACATTGAGTGTGAATGATTATTATAGGAACATAATGATCAATGAAAATGGTTAGTAAACTTACTTAATTTCTTAAGTCAAATTTATCCTTTAGGCTAAATTTAATCATAGATATATTTTCAATAATAATTAGCTCTCACTTTTTATAGTAATATTGTCTATGTTTTAATTCATGATACAATTATTGAATAATAAGTAGTCATTTAAGATATAAATGAAGGAGTAATTAATAGTAAAGCGTTTTTTCATTAAAAACGCATTACTAAAAAAGAAGATTCATGGTATTAGTAGAATTAAATTTCATGTCTAAAGACCTAAAATTAACAAGTTTAAAAATTAAGTACAAATAAATGTATAACTTGGTGATAAATTTTCAATTTAATGTTGTCTTAGGTCATATACGTAAAATCCAACAAAAAATTTTCTCGCTTGTTTTTTATGCTACTTTTCAAACTATTATTGTGACTGTAGATCTTTGTTCCTAAAGATTTTTAGGGAGTATTTTGTTCTTAATTTTTGAGGTCAATATTTTTACCAAGTTGAACTTCCTTTTACCGAATAATATTGTTTTCACAAATTCTCATTTAAGATTCTTTTATAGTGAGTTAATTTTAAATAGGCTAAATAGCTTCATTGTTTTGATTAAGAAAATCTATCATTGTACTCAAAATAATCGCTTTAGTAAATGTGCTCTTCGTATAGACTTTTACCTAAATTTACATTGAGAGAGACAATTCACCAAATGATCAATGAAAATTGTTACTAAAGTAACTTTTTAAAATCAAATTTATCCTTTAGACTAATTGTGTCATCACTTAGATATATATTCAACAATAATTAGCTTCCACTTTCACTACAACATGATTTTCTTTTAGTGGGATATATCTAGCGACATTTAATTTAAATATTGCTATTTTAAATTTCTTATAGTGTATATAGAGGATTTAGTGACATTATTTAGACCGTTTAGCAGCATATTAAAAAGTCTCACTAAAGCTTTTAGCACATAAGTAGTAGTGACATTTCTCAAAAATGTCACTATAGACTATAGTGACAATTACATATGCCACTAAAAACCAAATTAAGTGTCGCTAAATCTATCTATATGGTGCAACTTAAAATAAAAACCTATAATTATTACACTAAAAATATGAATCAGTGGCATTTTTTTAATGTCACTAAATCTTATGTCGTAAAAAGCCAAATTTGTCGTAGTGTTTAATTTAAATTGAATAAATAATAGTCATTAAGAGATGATGGAAAAATTATAAAAGAAATAATTGTCATTAAGAGATGGTGGAAGAAGTAATTAAAAGTAAAGAGTTTTTTTGAAGTAAAAACGCAATACTAAAAAAAGAAGTTTCATGATATATATTTGTCGACTTAAATTTAAAGCGTATAGAGCTAAAATTAACAATATTTGAATTTAATTAAATCGATTATTATACAATTTAGTAAAATCTTTTGTATTGATTTACACATTGATATTTGATGTTTGTAAATGATTAAAATATAAAATTCAAAAACTTAAAGCACAATGATGAACTTACACTGAGTGTGAATGATTATTATAGGCACATAAAGATCAGTGAAAATGGTTAGTAGACTTACTTTCTTAGGTCAAATTTATCCTTTAGGCTAAAAAGATATATTTTCAATAATAATTAGCTCTCACTTTATATAGTGATATTGTCTATATTTTTAATTGATGATATAATTATTGAATAATAAATAGTCATTTGAGATATGAATGAAGGAGTAATTAAAAGTAAAGCGTTTTTTCAAAAGAAAAAATACATTACTAAAAAAGAAGATTTATGGTATTAGTAGCATTAAATTTCATATATAAGGACCTAAAAATGACAAGATTAAAAATTAAGTACTAATCAATGTATGATTTCATATATATATATATAGCTTCCACTTTAATTTTAATTGATGACACAATTATTGAATAAATAATAGTTATTAAGAGATGATGGAAAAATTATTGGATAAACAATTGTCATTAAGAGATGATGGAAGAATTGATTAAAAGTAAAGAGCTCTTTTGAAGTAAAAACACAATACTAAAAAAAGTTTCATGATATATATTTGTCGACTTAATTTATACCGTATGGAACTAAAATTGACAATATTTGAATTTAATTAAACCGAATCATTGTATAATTTAGTAAAATCACATTATTTATGTTTTAGAACACACATTATCAATATTAATAATTCATAACATTAACGTGAATTTGTGGAATTTATTTCACCACTAATTATTTTATTACAATTACAATTACAATTACAATTACAACCACTTCAAATTAACTTTATTGCTAGCTAATTTGCATTGTATTATAAAGGAAAATGAAAAAATTCCCTAAAAATTGCATTGTTAGGGTAACACACGGCACACATTTGTAAAAGTGCATTGTAAGATAACACTTGTCACAAAATATTTATGAATTAGTAATAGTATGATGATGATGAATATTTTATAAGTATAAGGTTATATCCGTACTATTTCAGCTCCCATCCGCTCGTCTATTTTATCATCCCAACTCCCTATTTTATAGTCTTTATTGCGTCCATAGCTCTATGCCACTAGAGCTAGGAAATTTATAACCAATTCAAAACCAAACCAAAAAAAATTGGATTAGAACCACCCGAACCCAAGAGATCCTTTAAAACCCAGTTTATTCGGAATAGTCAAAGATTGAAAGTACAACTCTCCGGTTGGATGCATATAATTTTAGGATAATTCGCCAAGAATAATTCCAACTATTACCCGTTGGCCAAAAATAATATCAACTATCGATTATTTATTAATAATCCTAACTATTCATCGAATTTGCTCAAAACAGTCCCACAGTATCATTTAAATTTCTTCTAATCTGTGTCGGCTCATTCGCAACATGAGTCCCTTCTTCATCACTTTCATCATAATTAGAAACATTACCCCCATTCAAATTCGAAGCAACTACAATATCACCTGGTTTAAGGTATGGGACTGTTTGAGCTTGAAATTATTTTTAGCCAACGGATAATAATTGGGATTATTCTTGGCAAATTTTCCTTAATTGCGAGTTTTTTAAATTTGTCAGTAACTAATGCAACTAGAAAATCGGTTTTTTTTTTTTTTTTTGAAAATGGTTTTTTTTTTTAATACACACATGTATATCATATATTATCGCGTACACTAAATTGTGTATGCATCACATACGCAATAAATTTAAAAGCCAATCTGATCGCCATAATATGGCAAGAGTACAAAATCAACTAATTTTGGCAAGGACATAATAACATATTGGACTATTATTTAAACGTCTCGTTATAACTACTTTTACAAACATAAACACAAACAATCTGAGTCGTCCAAGCTGATTAAAAGACAGCTATCAAAGAAGCCTCTCCAATTACATGGTTTTCAATTGCTTCTAGCAACCTCTCCTTTGTCACCTGCATCATATTCATTTTTCTTAGTAAACAACTATATAAATTAACCAAAAAATATCACTACTTAAAAAACTTGAGTATACACAAACTATTCTCCAATTTAAGTAATTTTTTTCTTTTAAAAATATATAAAAAAAAAAAAGTTAACCAAAACTATTAAAGAATATATAACATATGTTAGGACCTCAACCATCAGCTTAAGCTGAAGCTCTGATACCAAGTCAAGAAATCAATTCAACCAAAACTTAAACAAATGATTGAGACTTTAAATTATGTTATATATTCTGTAATAAAAACTTAAGCGTACCATTGATAATTTTTTTTTAAAAAAAAAGCATAAAGGGCCGGGTGAACATTAACATGCTAGATAGACATACATACCGTCTTGCCAAGATGAACATCATCATCAAGAGCATACAACCGAAACTCAAATCGGTGTCCATGACTAGGCATCATCGGCACTCGCCACCCCGGTACTTTCTCATCATTATTCCCTTCAACAATTTCCTCATAATCTCCACCCAATTCTTGTTGCTTGCCCGAAAACCCCTCGGGCAAGCCCTTAACAGTGGGCGGGATATTGGCCACCACCCAAACGGTCCATGGAACCAATGGAGCGCTTGGGTCTGGGGCGTCAATATCCTCGACCACTAACGCCAAGCGCTTTGTCCCCTCAGGTAGGTTGTACCACTCAACAGGAGGGGACAATCCGCGCTTGGCGCCTTGGCCTTCGTCGGTATATTTACGTGATAACCGACCGTCTTCCTTATTAATGGGTGGGCATACGATCCGAAATTCATCCGGGTCGGGTGTTACTCCTGCCATTCCTACCGCAATTCTTCTCTTATTTTTTGTTGGATTTTGTTTTAAGATTTTGATGGTTTGAAAATAAATATGATTTTGCGTAATATATGGAAAATAATAATAATATATCGTGATCTTTTGATAATACTTTTATTTTTTTTATAGAGGCAAAGATAGGTAAAAAGATGACAAGTGGTGGGAAGAGTCTCGAGTTGGCGAGAGGAAAACGGTATTTGGGACACGTGGCGAGTGGTTATGATGCGTGGACTTAAGTTACGTCTTCCAATCTTCTACAACTATCTGGTACATCCCACCCGTTAAAATATCTTATCTTTTCTCATTGTTTTTCCAATTAATTTAGGTATTATTATCTATCGTTATTTTTTTTTATTTTATCGTCATTTTTATATATGATTTTCATAATTGTCCCTGTATAATTTTCGAACTCAATGACTCTAATATATCTTTAAAAATCTCTAAAAACAATTTGAAGTCCAAAGCCTTACCTACGATTTTTTTTTCGTGTAGATTTAGTGAGTTTAGAGTGATCAAAATGTTATGGAATGAGTTTGAAGTGTTTTATAGAGGTTTTAAGTCAAGGAAATATTCGTCATTTTAATTAATTAATAAAAAATATGGGTGACGATAAAATGAAAAGGGTGACGATTTTTATGAATTGAGTTAATTTGATTTGATTTTATTAACAAGTATTAAAATTGATCTGTAGTTAATAAATTTCAATTAAATTTTGAAATATTTAGTATTGAATTTTGTCAAAATAATCTTTTACAAAAATAAAATTTTATTAATATCCAAATTTGCTTCTAATATGCAAATATAGAATTTCCGACAATTTGAAACGATGTTAAACGTTCGATATCCGACTATTTAAAAAAATGTCGATATACGAAGCATAAAAAGTTGATATTTAAATCCGTATCCGATATCTAATTTTCAAATCGAATATGCTTCTCAACTATAATTATAAATAGAAATTCAAATCAAATAACCGAATTTTCAATGCATCTGATAGTTTTTACTCAACACCAATTGCTACACGCCTACAGTTAAAAAGATGTGATTTATTCTTTTTATTGCAATGAAATTTTTATCATAAAAATATTTTTTTTTTAAAGTTTTTATGTCTAATACCAACATTTTTCAATAGTAATGCATCAAATGAATTTTCTTGAAAAAAAATAAAATTATTAAAGAGAACAAACATTACCATTAAACTATTTAAAAATATCCCTTCTAAAATAAAATAAATTTTTCATTACCATTTCAACTATTTAATAGCGACTAATAACCGAATTGTTATAGTTTGGCATGCCATGATGCACTTCGACCCTTCCTCTCAATGACTAAATATTTTTCTTGTAAAATGGGCACGTCAATTCTATATATCTTCACAAATCAACATAAAATTCACCGTGATTCTATGCATAGTCCTTGTAGCTCGGTTACAGTCAAGTGCTAAATTACCATGTGAAATTTCCATAAACAAATTCCATGCAGGGCCGGCCCTCAGAATTCAGGGGTTTGGGGCGAAAAATAATTTATGGAGCCTAATGATCCACTTTTGGTTGATGATCGTGTAATTATAGTTCAATAATTAGTAAATAAGGTAATAATTATCATTATTAACACGTTGACATAGTTAAACACACAATTTAATTACACAAGATCTCAAATTCAATGCATATGAAGGCAAAAATTGTCTACTTTTCTCGTGGACCTTGGGCACATGCCCTTCTTGCCCTTGCTTAGGGCCGCCCTTGATTCCATGTCGTTCAGGTTACACAACGAAGATACAACTTAAAAGACGGATGAATTTGAATATTTGAATCATTAAAGCAAAAAAATAAAAAAAAAATTCTTAAAATAGACATGGGATAAACTTATTTTCCAAAATAAATCCGAATTTTTCATAGTTGAGATTTAGAGGATCAATGAAGACCGATAAAAAAAAAGTCAAGTTCTTTGTTCACTGTTAGTAACAGCGAACAAAAACTTTAAATTTTTTGTCACGTCTTTGTAGTAACAGCCAACAAAGGAGACATGGTCAAAAAGGTTAAACCTTTATTCCATGTTATTAACAGCGAACAAAGGTTTGACCTTATTTAACCAGGTAAAACTTTTGTTCGCTGTTACTAATAGCGAACATAACACTTGACTTTTCCACAGACCTGAGCTCTGAGAAACTCGTGCTTATTTTGAGAAATAAGTTTATCGCATACCTATTTTAAAAAAAATTATATTTTTTTTTCTTAAATAATTCCAATTTTCGTATTTAAACTGCCTGCGTTAGCTGAAAATGAGATAACCCATGCTACTTCAATGGACGAGGGAAATAAACGAAGGCGCAAATAATGATGTAAACAGCCATAAAATTCTTAATGGTTACCAGATTCACCTGCGTCTAACTCAACGCTCATCACTCTCAACGAACATATATTCGAAAATTTGAAATGAATAATATTATTTATCAAAGAAAAGTATACAATAAGATCATAATCAAACTTATTCTAAATATAAGTGCCTAATACCCCAAAGCACAGTTTCAGATCAGTTCACAGTTATTAAATACGAACAAAAGCAAGCTGGTCAAAAAAAAATCAAATGTTTGTTCGCACTTAGTAACTGCGAACAGGTCAAACAGGGTCAATATGCTGATTTTAAGACAAAAAGCTGTTCACACTTACTAAGAGCGAACAACCCAAACCTCAGGTTTGAGAATTACATGCTTAGTTTTGAAATAAGTTTAATTATGATCTTATTAATCGCTTTGTTTGATAAAAAAATCTTATTCATTTCAAATTTTCCATATATTCAAATTTTCCATATATTCAGAAACAAAAGCAGTGGCTTCCATCTTAATGGGCCGACAGGGCGATATCCAAATGAAGCTTATATAGAGGGACTGGGAGAGAGAGAGCAGGAAATAATAATCGAAGTAAATAATGTTTCACATTGTAGGAGGTCCGTGGTCGTATACACTGATCATTATTCTCGAACAAATTCTACGTAATAATTTCACTCAAAAAAAATCTGCGTAACAATTTTATGTTCAATTCTCATTCGGTAGGATACCACTCTCAAAGTAAATAAGGTAGCCACCACAGGAAAAATAATAATAATCACATGAATCACTTACGGATTTGTACAAGCCATAATGAGGCATAGAATTAAGCTATTCGAATTCCACCCAGTCTTGAGTGACTTTTGTAGACGATGAAGCAGAAGGCGGAGTTAAGCTGCCGACTCCAGAATCAAAAGTCTCCCAATTGGTGGCCACTGAGACAGTATTACCACAATCGTCAAATGGATTGGAGTTTTTTGCCTTCAGGGAATCCAGTGCATCCACGTAGCCTTGCACACGACGAACCTGCCCAAGCAAGAACGGGTTTCTATCAACACTCAAGAAGTGAAATATGCACGCGAGAAACACGTAATGGTGAAACAGAGCGATGAGCACAAACACCATAGAAGATAACTGCCATTTTTAAAGATTACGCAACATTTCTCACTTCTACACACACACACAACACAACACATTATAACTCAAACGAGAAGTATGAAAATCCATAGAGTTAATATACGGAATGTCACTGCTTTCTTTCTTTAAGTTGCCACCCAAGGATTGGCATTAATATTAAGATAGGGAAACATATAGCGAGTGGAAGTGGGAGGAGTGAACAAAAAATGCACAAGTGGGAGGAGAAGGGGGAAATGAGATAATGTTGGCAAGGTTAACATTAGTAGAAATGTGCTATTAATGACATTTCCCAAAATGAGAACTGTTGCAACTAAAACGAAACACATGAAGTACTATGTATCACCTATGATAGTACTGATGTCGGATATTGGTAGTCTTGTACGTGTCCAAGTGTCGCATAAGTCTAATATTCAATTTTACGCCTAAAATGAAGTGTCTAAGACTCGAAGTGCTATACCAATGTCCGAGCATCAACGATCGGACACGAGTACGTGAAGCACAATGAAGACTCCGAGTAACATGATATGACAGATTGATTTCATGACTAACACCAAGAGGCTATCAGCTAACCCCGAGACGACCGGCCTACTTTGAAACCCTTAGAGAGCTTCATGTTGATGAAGTATTGAAACCCTTAGGAAGGAGTATAACCATATCTCATATAATGCTCGGAACTTGTAAAATGCTTGAGATTACTACACACTAGTTTATTGACAGGGTAAAGTTAGTTTGAATATCATAAAATCACACCAACAATGGGCTACATTATAAGATTGATTATATCGAAACATCCTTTGCTGCTTCACTCAACCCCCTAGGCTCATACCATTAAGCACCTCAAACTAGTTTTACACCATAACTATCTCGGTACAAATGGAATTGTTCTTCAGCATCATTTCCCTCGTGAATCCAGTACTCTACCTTTAGCAAAGCCGTGATAGGCTGATAGCAGTATTAAGCAAAAGGTGATATGGTAAATTTGTTCTTTGATGGGAAAGTGAGCAACGTTAGCTAATAACATTAGCAGTAAGATCAATACAGACTTGAGACATTCCCCCAAAGAGATCTTTATGTACATAGAAAATGTAATATGCATATATTTCTTATATTCACATTGATACAAGATGAGGCATTATATTAGAGTAGAAGACCTTGAAAGCGCATAAGGTTTCTAGTTTATTATGGATTGCTACTATACGATATGTTTTCAGTAGGTTGAATCTATAATGGACTTGACATATTTATGATGTCTACAGCAGAAACAAAAAAAATTAACACAATTGCATAGTAACTAGCAAGAAACATTTATGCAACCCCGTGACTAATTTGCTCTTCATTCTCATATTACTATTTCAGCTCCTTATCAATCTAACAGCTTTCTAAAAATTTTTGCTACATTCTGCAACATGGTTTTCCACTCAAACAACAGCCTTGTCAAATCCTTGATACCAGAAGACAATATCAATTGCATGAACTAAATATTGCCCTCCAAAAGCATCAAACAAGCATAAGCTCTTTGGGTAAATTAAGGTCACGAGTCACGACTTTCAACTAATGGCTTTATCCACAGAATTCATAAACCTGAAACGCTTGGTTAATGCAAGGTTACACATCAAAGCACATGTGTGTGTATACATGTCTGTGTGTGCGCGTACGTCTATGTGTGTTTTGTGTATTCAAAAGAGATTTAAAGGGACAAGCTCAAGATTGATCATATCCAATAACTGCATTATCAGTTTAGAGCACAGATATCTTTCCTCAACGGCAAAAAGTGTCAACGATGCACAAAATGAATCTAGAAGCAACCCATAAGAACGAGTATGTCTTCATCATAACATAGGGACACAATAACACAAGTATTAAAACTAATGTACGTAAGAAAATAGTTCTCAATGTAGATAACCAAAACCAATTCACCTCATTCTTCCTCTGGATTTTTGCTTCTCCTTCAGCCTCAATGCTATCCAGTTTCAACAATTGAACCATAAACATCTCAGTCAAAATGATAAATTCCTTTTCATCTACCTTGGTCCCACTATAAACAGATGCTTGCAAAGAGGAAGCCTGCTTATAGAAAACGTATTAATATAATAACAAAATCAATCAGCTTTCCACTAGCAAAGGAAAGTATACAGAAAAAAATGGTCGATGAAATGTTACCCTTTGAGATAGCTTATCAACTTCTGCCCGAACCTCAGCCACTGCGGCACATGCTTTTGAAATTTCTTCTTTCTTTCTTAATTCTTCCATTTTTCTTTCTTTGCTAGCTGGACGCTCCATAAGCAACAACTTTGAAAGGTCTTTTAAACCTGCCATAAGCAGAGTCTCACCATCATCTTTCTCCCTCCCACGGAAGAAGAGTCTTTGGTCCTCCGGCTCTAAGCCTGTTTCTTTTGCAAGAAGCTTCTTCAGTTCACCTTCATCCAAAAAAGCATGAACCAACAATAATCAGATTTTACTCTTCTTCCCCTGCAACCTTGAGCACTACCTCATTCCTTATGTAAAACTTTATTGCGTACAAAGCTGGTACTTTTAAGGCATTAATTGAAAGATAATAATAGCCCTAACAAAACAACATCATATAACCTCAACTCCATTAAATGGCTCCCACCTAGATTTCCGACTCGGGATTTGGATTTTAAAAAAATTGAAAGTACGCAAAACTATTTTTGTAAAACAATGATTTTTTCCAGTTAACCGTTGATAATAGCCTTCTCTAAAGGGAAAACATAGCATGAACTGGTATCAATCTGCTTTAGAATATGAGAAAAAAAGGCAAGGAAGGTTACAATCACATCTAGTTCAAGTCAGAAATTGATTCAGATGAGGGCGAGTTTAATACTTCATGCTCCTAATAAATAACAGAAGTGTACTTCCCATTAAATGACTTGCAATCATTTATTAAATTAACAACCAAGCCTCGCAGTCAAAGCTTGAAATCCTTAAAACATAGTGATGAAGCTGAGATAATTCGTAAAACCATACTGTACGACCAAGCATCAATCAAATCTTGAAATCCTTTACAACATAGTGATGCAGTTGAGACAATACAAACTAATATAAGCATCTTGAAATCCATAATCCTGACCAATCAGGACAAGTTCTTTAGTAGAATATGGAGTATTTATCAAAGGGTTCTTTCATAAAGCTGAATATTCTTGCAGAAAAACAATCAATGGTCTGCAAGATAAGTCACATTCACATTTTGAGGGAGCAAAGATTCTAACTTTCAAAATCCCAAATTTCTCCGGATGAATATAGTCGAAAATTGAATTTCCGGTGACTAACATGATAGTCCTAGAGTATCCTCATCAATTTGCTATACTTTCGTGTTTGGATCGTCTTGCTTATTTTGTTACACTCCAAAATTTGAAAAAATTACCACTTTCCATCTCCTAATCTTATTCCCAAACTCATTCACTCTTTGCATCTCATTTGTATATCTCCATTATCCACTTGTTTTTTTGTCCTTCTCATGCTACTTCCTAGTTCTTACGAGACCTTTTTTTTTCTGAAAACTACTTCCTACCAGCAGGGCCCTAGGTAAGGCCGACATTTGCCTAGGGTCCAAAGTTAGAAGGGCTCAATACCTCAATTCATCAATGTAATATTAGCTCTTTGTAAAATTATAACTCTACTTTTGTCAAGCACCCGTTAAAGATCAAAATCGATCCTCTATAAAAAGGGCTCATCTTTTTCATTTTTCCTAGGGCCATTAAATACCAGAAAACAACACTGCCTACCAGACCTTAACAAAGCACACTTGTGGGCTTAGCAAACAAATTTCACAAATTTAGCACTCAAAACAAAAAATCTCAGCAAAAGAACCCTAAACATAAACCTAAATCCCACAATTCATATGAAAAACTACATCATACACAAAGATTGATAAAGGGCTAACAGTAACCCAAATGAATAAATCAAAAAGCATACGTTCATATTCAAGTACATCACAAATTAAGAAGAAAAAAATGGACAAAACCCAATTAAGTGAAGGAAGTGAAACGGTATACACGAGAAAAGAATAATGAAGAATACCAAAAGTGAAGTTGCAAGGGACAGTGAAATCGTACAGCGAAGAACCATAAGAGACCTTGATTTTGAACATAGGACCACCATTTTCATCACCATAATTTTTCTCTCTCCTCTGAACTAACATCCCTCCAGACCTTGTCTCCGGCTCCATATCTTTATGACTGTCCTCCATTGGATTATGCATCTATTTCTTCTATCTATGAAAATAATTGCAAATTCTGAGATTACAGAAGAAAGAAACTGATTACTGGAGCTGGAGATGAAAATTAATTTGTGTGATATACTATTTGTTAATCAGATTTTGAAGCGAGGTAGGTCGGTGGTCTTTGTTAGGTTACGTGCCATTACCTCAATGGCACAAGGTAGGAGACGTCTATGGGTAGAGCCCAGAGGTGTTTAAAAAGGACCCGACGACATGATATTTACCGAATACCGAATTAGATTATGATCCGGCCCTAAAATGCATTTAGAAAAATTGATTTTAAAGGTTCGAACTTTGCCTCATTTGCTGGGAAAGGTTCGAACTTTCATTATTCCAGGAAAGGTTCCAACTTTGACGTCGATCTTCATTTAAAGGTTTTTATGGATTTTTTTGGGTTGATTTTGGATTGATTATGGGTTTATATGGGTAAAAAACCCCATAATCTACCAAGAATCAACCCAGAAAACCCATATAAACCCATAATCAATCCAAAATCAACCCAAAAAAATCCATAAAAACCTTTAAATGAAGATCGACGTCAAAGTTGGAACCTTTCCTGGAATAATGAAAGTTCGAACCTTTCCCAGCAAATGAGGCAAAGTTCGAACCTTTAAAATCAATTTTTCCAAAAGATAATATAGATGTAAGATTTGATTTTGAATCGATTTATAATACCCAATTTTAAACCGACCTAATAGCTTGAATCATCATCATTATACCTATAGTATATCCCGCCTTTAGAAAACTATAGTATATCCCGACTCGAGAAAGATTAAGATAAGATTCTGATTCTGCAACTGATAGGACTGAGTGCGGCTGAAGCGAACTCCGCAAGTCTGCATCTTATCACACACAAGCGTTATCGTTACACATAAGATAAATATAACTAGAATGCATATGAATATAATAAATATAGTAAATACAGTTAAAAATGAAAAAGAAACGATAATAACAATAGTAAAGGAACAAATAAAAGCCATAGAATTAAAACATCGACAAATAAATGAAGGGAGAATCAGTAGTCTAACATGGATAAAGCGCCTCCACCGACCTAATAACCTGAATGAATGCTTCTAAACAAAAAGGAAAGTAGGAAATAGATTTTCCGAACAAATACATTAACTTGATACTCATATTTAATTGATCTCATATTTTTTATTTTGATATGTATTTATGTTATTTTATTTTTGATAATAATATTAGATATTACATTTATTAATTCTTATTTTTAAGATAAAATCGTATTTAATAGACTAAAATTTGTAGAATGGTTTAGCTTTAGTCCCTTAAAATAAAAAAATTCCGTAATATTTCCCCAATGAATCCAAAATCTCAAAATAATGACTAGAAACTTTATTCAACAAAACTTTGTGGAAGATTTTTTTTCTATTAGCTATAAGTTGTGGAGTTTCTTTATTTTATTTCAAATATTATTAAAAATTTTAGTGGTATTAACTTAGCAAAAAGTAAGAAAAAATATCGAGTGACGGTTTCTTGAAGGCAAAAAACAGCTAAAATCTTGACGATTTCTCTAGTTGGTCATTGTAGAATTTTATAAAAGTACTCCTTTGATCCCTCTTAATGGTGTTAGATTGTTCATTTATAGTCGTCCTAGTGGTCATTTTACAATTTTGTTTGTGGTCATAAACTTATTTTCTCTCCATTAATTTCATCATCTAAATTAAAGCTATTTTTTTGTCTTATTTTTCACTAACTACTACTAAAAATTTAAAACATACAAAAAATCAAATATTACAAAATCAAAAAGAGAATGAGTATTTTTTTAAAAAAAAAATTGAGTTCCATTTATAATAGTTTTTTCATGAAAGGTTTGTAACATGCTCTATTTACAAATAAATGCTAGTAAAAAAGTTTTTAAAAAAGAAAAAAAGGGCTCTAACTCATACAAAATAATTAATTTTGATAATTAGTCCAAAACCTTAATAGGGTGAAAGTTAATGTTGCCTTTGTAAATTGTCAAGCTTCCTGAATTGTAGTGATGTTTATTATTCAATATTTATAGCGTAGGATAACAAAATAAATACTAATGATGTTAAAAACTTAGCATAATATTTATTATGCATTAATATAACATAATATCTTACACCATAAAGAAGAATATATGATTTTATATTGTTTATGTTATCGTATCGATTTCAAGTCATATTTTTTAGGTCGATTAAAAATCAAATTTTACATCCATGTTGGTTTATACATAATCATTAATTCATTTTTGATGTTGGGTTAAATCGAATTTCGTAACTCAAAATCTCAAATTATTATTAACAATATTCAACGGTAAGCCTAGAACTAAATTGTATGTACCTTATTTAAATTAAATCATTACACTAATCATTCAAGATCACTTTTCAATTCAGGTCAATCAAAATTCACGTTCAAAATAATCTATTATAATTATTAAACCCCATTATTCGATAAACTCTATGCATTGCATAGGCCTAAAAACTAGACTATATGTACAAGAATGATGTAAAACAAAAGTGGATCGGAATAGCTTATATAACACCTAGTATACACAATAGTGTACATAAAAACAAGCTTCAAATGTTATTAACTCTATTTTTAAATTGCAAAATCTATCACAACCTATTCAAATTCGCCTAAATTCGCCTGTGAGTGCTTGTTGCTCATTATTCTTCGCTCATTGCAGCCTTGCAGGTTTTAACCTCAGATAAAGAATGATGGTGAGCGATAGGTCTGTGACATCAGCTCATTAAAATTTAGTCACGCTGGAACGAACCCGTCTAACAGGACTCTTGACCCCACAAAGCTTATGTTTTGCACGCCAAGGAAAAAAGTATTGAAACCCACAACCTTTAGATAAAGTTTTACTACAACCATCATGATTAAGCTTAGTATGATCACTTCTTAGTAGTTCTTTGTTGGCAGCTAAAGCAGACAATGAAGAAGCAGCCAATGCAGTTGCTGCAGGAAGAAATCTCTGTATCATGAAATTAGGCGACAACGATCCATCGTTACTTCTACAAATGTCGCCTTCTAAATCGAATCGTTCACTAAAATTCAACGACTCTGCTAAAGAAAACAAGTCTATAGCATCCGAAAAACTAGTATCATCGTCATTTTCATGGTGATGAATTTGATTAATACGGTCATTAGAACCATAATCTCGAACATAGTTCAATGTAGGGTGGCCTTGTTCTTGCCAACGAATAAGAGGTGGCTTAGGAAGAGGCAAACACACTCCTTGTTCGACATCATAATCACCTCGACTTCTTACCATCAAATCTTTAGGCTTTCCGGGACTTTGCTCCCACGAAAAGGGCACTCGTTCACACGAGGCACGTAGTGAATTTGCTCGTAACAGGGCAGTGCTAGTCGCACAAGTAAGGTTGGCGCGTCTTGCTGACATGAGGGGTGCATCGAGATCTAGCCTTTTAGGGCGTTTCGTATCGATGTCCTTCATTTTTGGTGTGTAAGTAGGGAAATTAAGGTAAGCTTGTAGGATATTATGTGTTGCATTTGAGTAGAGTTAGTTATTTGTATGATTTTTAACAGAAAAGTGTGTAAATTGGTTGTAAAATTAAATGTAAAGAAGTTGAATCTCGTGTGATCCAACCAAATCTTTGTATTGTGGCTTTTGGTAAGTCACAAGTGGCTTTATAATAAGGAAGCTTTATAAAGTAGGTTTTTATATAAAGTGTGGTTTAGAACTAACTCTATTAGCTGCTAATCATTTAAACTTGCTTGTTGGTCGCTTTACAGAGTTGTCTAAAATTGACCTGATTAACCGAAATCGAGTATGATCCGATCTGAAATAATATAATGTAAAATCAAAATTGATTAACCAAAATCGAATATGATGATCTTAGTTAATGTAATATAAGATCCCAAATTGGTTTACCAGTATTTCTATTATATACACATATTTGATTAACCTGATCTGAAATATCATACCTATGCTTGTAATATGACCTACTCAAAAGATCAATACATAATTGTTTTTGGGATTTTCTTTTTCCACCTTGTTTTGCTTTTTTTTAATATTTCTATTAGGAGTATTAGATTTTGTTGAATGACCAACTTACATTGATGCTTATGAAAAATTACAAGGTACATGATAATTAATGACAGTGTATAGCTCATATAACCTAAAATTCACAGATTGCTTCTCTTTGGCAAAAAGATATTTTGTCATTCGACTATATACGCATATTATGAAACCCGATACTTCAAGGGGATTCCAATATGAGATGTTCGGATTTTTCAAAACTGCATAGACATGCAGAAAAGAAATGATATTCCCACACGAACCAAGAAATAACTTTTACTTGTTTAAATAACAATTAAGGCGAAGATGTTTAACAAATAAAACGGAGTTTAAATATAGAAAGATTGGGGTTGAACAGAGCTTGCTTTGATTTGGAGGATGTTTGTGTAAGCAACACTTGATATATAAGGAAAGGCCTGTTTGGGTAGTTTTTGGGGGGGCGGAAATCGCCAATCCACCGATGCAAAACAAATACATAACATAATGTTACAACAAGACAGAAACCCTGTGTACAGCTGATCATCTACACAAAACCAAGCTCTTCAGCTGCAGCATAAAACACGGCTGCACGAGCGGGTAATGTTACAGCAATCCTTTCTCACTGCAACCAAGTCGATATCGTATTTACAAGTTGACTTGCCTCTTCTCTTCATCTTGTTTCCCTGAGTTTTGATGTTCGATCTCATGAACATCCGTAAACATGAATACAACAACAAACAATCTGCACACGTTATCTTCAAATGCCGATCTGAAATGCTTGGTTTTTTACTGAAAGCCTTGTGCAGCACTGTTGAGATTGTCATCCAAGTCCACCGAGTCGGTTTGACTCGCAGAATCGTATCTTCCCAGTTGTGGATCGTTAACTCGTTCTCGAGCCTCTTCGTAAAGCTTGAGTGTATCCACGTGGGTAGGATCGAGACAAAGAGCTGCTTCACAATCTCGAAGGGTGGCAGCATTGTTGCCCATGGAGTCGTGAAATGCGGCTCGAAGATGGAGAAGCTGCAAATCCGGTTTGAAGAAAATGGCTTTTGATAGTTCTGATATTGCCTCCTCCTCTTTGTGGTCGTCCATTAGCACTGCAGATATTTGATCATTTAAAAGAATTAAAAATCTTTTCGGCATCCAAATTCCAAATAATGATGGGATGAGTATGATCAATCTATCCAACTGAAATGCCGCAAAATCCAAAAACGTAGTAAAAAAATGTTGAACAAGCTTTCAGAAATCGCTTTTTAAAGGCATCATTTGATTTCTAACCACTTATGAACTTGGACAAACATAGCCATCAAGGTGGCCAAGAGATTTTCAACCAAAGATACCATACTTTTTCATTCCATTACCACCGTTTAGTACCACCTACCAAATGAGCCGTAAATCTTCTACATAAAAAAACACCATGGGAGAGAAATAATAAGATTATCAGTAGACATACCAGCTGCCCTGTATCTATATGGGTATGTCCTCAGGGGATCAAGTTGTGTTGCCATCCCGAGATCTCTCTTTGCCGTTTCACGGTCACAATATTCTGAACGTTTTTCGTAAGCTGATGCATTGTTCCTGGCTTTTTCTATCAACTTTGTCATCTCATCAAACGCAGCTTTTCGCTGATTTTTGAGATGATACACCCGTGCTAGACCTTGATGCGCTCTGGTGTGTTTAATGTTAAGAGCATTCATGTAGCAGTCGGCAGCTAGATCCAGCTTTTCACAATCAACATACACACTACCTAAATTATTTAATGCCTGCGGAGGGAGAAGTAGCGTGAATAACGATACGGATAATTGGTTATATCTCACCACCAATAAGGGCTGAAAAAAATACATACTTGTCCTTTACGTAAACCATCTGACGGGCATCTAAGAGCTTCCTCCAGAAGATGAATAACATAAGATGAAGACTCCTCGTCAAGATTTGAATCTGCTAAAGCATATGCTTTCAGGAAAAATGCTTCAAATGATCTCTGGATGGTAATGGATTCTTCAGCCTTTGCTAATGCTTCCTCACGATGGCCTGTATCATATAAGATCCAACCTTCGTAAACAAGCTTTTCATGGTCAGAATTGGAACAGTTTCGAGCCAGTCGCAGACTCCGCATTGCAGCCTTCTGGCAATTCAACCTGTACATTTAATCAGGATATGTGAAAAACCATAGTTAGGTAACGAGTTAAAAATGATATATACGCGAGAGGGTACACTTTGGAAGATGCTGAAAAGGAATTAAGTGAACACCTTCCAAAATTCCCATATATAACTTCCGTTACTTATGACTTCTAATAATTGGACTACAATGTCATTATGGATAGATTTCAGTTCAAATAATCTGGTCCAACGGCCATTTCGTAAAAACTGATCAAATCTCAAGTGGTCAATATCTTAAACGAGTAAAGAGATAGCTTCTATATAGTGTTCAAGTCAGTTTCCAACTCGACGTTATTTTTTTATTTTGCTTGTATTTTTAACTTCATAAACATTTGTATGAAATCCCAATAACTTGAGAGATGAGACCAACTAAAGACATAGGATTGGTACAATTTAGATGAACATTATGTTGATTGTATACTCCCATTAAAGCTTGAATCATAATCAGAATCTTACTCTATATCTTGTCCTGAGGATGGCAAAAACATAATCCAGGGGAGTCTCTCCACCATATTTGAACATCAACAGATTGAAGTTAAGATTAATACCAATGCCTAACCCAAAAGAATTTCTAATATGTAATCAGATTGGACACTCAAGAACAGACTGTTCAAAAAACATAATTAGCAGCACTACAATTGGAAATTCGCTACTACCATCCGAGACAGCGATAGCGATCCTTTTAAGGCTGATAATGAAAAGTGTAGCTTTGGAAGTAAGTTCTACGGAGCATCTACATCCAAAAGCATATTACAGCTGAACTCCCCAAGTCTCCATTAGTTCATTTCTCCCCATTTCTCACAAACATTTCTCAAGAGGAAAACTAAGTGCAGAGAGCATTTTGCAGCAATAGAGCATGCTACTTAATACAATTTTTGGGTTACTACTTACAACGGAATAAGATATGCTCAATAGCAAGAAAGGCCATAGAAGGAAAAGAGGAGGGGACGGAGAATTCAAGTCAAGTTCTGAAACTACTTTAGAAGAGCTATAATTAAAGAGGTTGTAATATGATAGAATATGGTAGCTATATGTCAAGGCATGCAGATAGATTTGAATCAGGATAGTAATTACATACTTAAAGCTTTAGAATCTCACCTAAGACAACCCTCAATTACCTTGATTCTAGAATAATCTGTAGTATTAGCCCACGGTCCGTCAATAATTTCACTCACTAAGCTGTACATGAAGTAATCATCATAATTATATATACTTGCATTGTGCAACATAGGCAGTAATTCATGCCAAGTTAGCATGGGCGGATCCACATATAGAGTCATTGAGGTCAACTGACATTACTTAATTTAATGGTGATTGTATTTTATTTTTTAAATTTTTAAGTCAAACAACGAGTTGCAAACAGAGTAAGGATCTATCTATGCTTATCACAATGACAATAAGTATCATTTCCCTAGGGATGACAGATTCATAAGAATGATCAAAATTTAGCAAGCTTAACTTCATATTAGAGGAATTAAGAAAGAGAATTGTGCACATAGTTTTCAATTATGTACTCACCGCAAGAGAAGGAGAGATTGCCGAAATCTTAGGAGACTCTTCCCAGGGTCATTTGCCAGCATATGATGCACAACAGCTAAAGATCCAATATCGTCAACCGACGACCATCGATCATACAATTGCATCCAGCAATCAGCCTGACTCCATTGCTGGACATGAGGGCGAAGAAGCTCCACCAGCTGCTCTCCCGGCATTTTTCCATGGAACATCATGTAATCCGGGTCCAGTGTCAAAAGCGCACGAATATCTTTAAGAGCCCCTTCATAATCTTCAAAAGCAATGGAAAACCACGCCCGCAACTCAAGGCAGTCAGGAGACACCTTGAATCCGATGACTTTGTTTATCTCAGAGATGGCTGCTCCTAATTTACTTTCTTCCATCAACGCAATCGCTCTATACTTGTAAGGAAAAGATAAAGTCGGATCCAATTCAGTCGCCTTTTCAAGATCAGCCAGTCTCTCCTTACCAATACAATATAGGGACCGTTCCTGATACATCCACCCAGTGGGATTACATTCAGAAATTAATGAGTTCATCAACTTGTATGCAGTATACTTATGCCCACGCTTATACTTTGTCCTAGCAACACCCACTAGTGAGTAAACATGACCAGCCTCAACAGATGCCTCAAACCAATATTGGGCATCCTTATATTCTTTCCTCTCGTACATTACACAACCGAGTTGATGAAATGCCAGTTGTTTCTGCCACCTTTCGGCTGCAGAGTCCACCAGACGCTCTAATAGCATTACCGTTGTATTAGACTTCATGTCCTCTTCAATGGCGGTTTGGCTAAGAAAATAGTACAACTGGAAGGTAGAATGCCCCGTCAAGGCTAGCCTTGTACTGGCCTCCGAGCTGCAGAAGAATTTCATCACCTTCTGGTCGTGCAATGAACCTGGAAGGTCTCTCAAAAATACCTGAAGACAAGCGGCAACCAAAAGGGATGCCGTCTCCTCAAGACCATATTCCATCAACATCAAAGCTCTCTCTTTATCAGTGACCAAAGATGATAAATAAGCATCACAATCAGATTTTAGTTCATCACAACAAAACTTGTTTGCCAAAGCAAGTAACTCTAATACAATTTGGGGATCCAAAGAATTCACTTTCTTCCTCCTACTATAAAACTCAAGAGCTCTTATAACCTGAATAGATATCCCATTCTGTGTAAAGTTTATCTTCTCCCTCTTTGATTCTACAAAGGTTCCATACAACAATGTCTTAAATGGCCTAGAAAGCGAAGCGATATTGTCACGAATGCACCTTACCTCATCTTCTCCAACAACGAAAGACATATCGAAATCATCCTCAGAAGTCGAACACTCCTCATCGTCAATCCTAGTATAATCTTCCAAATCACATTCATTAGCATTAGAAACCTCGACACTATCTCGCCTACGACAAACACAGTCATCGAAAGCCGATTCAAGATCATACCCAGGAACCAAACTAGCTCTAGGACATTCAATATTCCTACCACAACAATCCAAAGGAGAAGAACCATTTAACTCATCTTCTCTCCTCTCAAACCTCAACCAAGCAGCCAAAACAATCTTAGTATGCACATCAACAGCATGTTGCCTAGCTGATCGAAGACTACGACGAAACAATTTGGGGTCAGAAAGACCCCTGAAAATAGCACATTGTTCAAGATAAAATAGAGATTTTTCAAATTGTGGGGAAGCTTCAATTCTTCTATAAACATCAGCTAGGGTTTCAACAAAATCAACAAATTTAAGGCAAGGCTCTACCTGGGGTTCTACTAGATCTGCGGAAGGAAGCCCAAATGGTAGAAGAGATTCCTGTACAAGATTTGCTTGTAAGATCTTAGAATCCAAATTAGATGATGTACGAGTCTTAGATCGGACCGAGTTGACTCGGAACTGGTCTTGAAGCTGTTGAAAAAACTTATCCCCAGAACCACCAGCGTTGTTGGTATTTGAAGATGGATTAATGGCGTAAACTTGGGTACTTTTACACCCCTCAATAAGCTTCAAACTACGCATCGTTGACAATATGTTGTTTTGCATTTTATGGGAACCCCAGAAAATTAAACCAAATCAAAACCAAAATCAAAATCAAAATCAAATCAAACAAGGAAAGTTTTTCAAGGGAGGAAGATATGGAAATGGGTATATGGGTAAATTAAGGAATCAATCAATCAGATAAACATTAGCAAGAAAATTGGAATCATGATGGGATTGAGAAGTTTTGTTCATGATTGACTGATTCAGAAAGGAAATTTCGAGGAAGAATAAATAAATTATTTAATTAAAAATATGTAAAATAGGAATTTAAGTTTATTTTTTAAAAATTAATGGAATGGGGCAGGAAGGAAGGAAGGAAGGAAGAGTGATCGGAGCACGTAGGCCGGCCAACGAGAAGAAGAAGAGTGTGGGGTGGCCGTTTGAACGGCCACTCTGTCTTTATTTTTTCTCTTTTATTCTTTTTTTTTCTCTGTTATTCATTTTACTTCAAAAAAATATTCAGATTTTTTTTATTTTTTCGGGAAAAAACAAAAAAAAAATGAATAATTTTCACAAATTCTCCCCCGCTTCCCTTGGGTGAAATTTTTTACCATTAATAGTTTGTCTTATGGAAATTGTCCTTGTTAATTTATTTTTATTTTTCATCCCGTTCAAATGAGTTTCAATTTGTCGTTTTTGGTGTTCTATTTATTGTTTTCATATAATTCTATTTATATCTATAGATTTTGTATAAAAATTATTTTATTCAACCTCATTTAAATATTTGTTTTACTAAGTTAATTTAATATTTTTATATTCTTTATAGTTCTCACATATTTTCCATTAACTTTATAAAAAAATTATTAGTTGTGATCCTCATATTTTTCACTAATCTTCTTTTTGCATTTTTTAAATGTTTATGATCTCCACTTTTTATCCATCAAATAGAAAAGATTCTATTTTCTAAATTTCCGTGAACATTCATTATGTGAACTTTATTAAGGAACGAAAAGAATATTTATTTGAGGATATGAAAGTATAAAGAAAGGGAGGACTAAATAAGAATATGAGAATCAAACTCAATGTACCATGCTTGGTTTGGAGGTAAATATTTAAGGGGGAAATAAAGTCAAACTAATGAATGAAAGCAAATAGATGCATTTAAAATAGTTGAAATAGTTGTGAAAAAAGTAATATGAACATAAAATAAAAATAATGATGGAAAAAGAAGATAATAAGGTAATACATTCCCCCACCATCTCCTAGGATAAATAATTACTCCAGGAAATTGAAAGCTCCCTTCATTTTTCATCATCACTTTGCAACTATTCTTCAACCTCTACAACAATCAAATTTCACTCATTTCTCGTTTATCAACTTCATTTTCTTACTTTGACTTTTTTTTCACCACTTAAATATTTACACTCAATTCAAGCATGCCCAAAAAAGATTAAAAAGTCAAAAGTAATGAAAAGTCAACTCAAAGTGATTTTTTGTTTAAGGTTAAAAATCTTTTACCAAACACCTTTTAAATTATTTCAACAAGAAATAGACCAAATGACAAAGGTCAATAAAAAACTAGCCAAAAACTCTTTTCTTAAACATATTCTAAGTTTTAGTGGTTAGCTATTCGGTCTTCGTGTTATTGTCACTTAACCTTAGAGTTGGCCAATTGGGAGTAAAAACAGTTCAAGTCATATTTAAGTTGGTTACAAACAAATTAATATACTTTTAACAGAGTCATCTTTAGTTTGTTGATAGATCGGATATATTAGTCGATCAATCTTAGCTTTAGGTCAGTTAAGTTTAAAGAGTTTGAACATGTATCTGACAAGTTATTGTTGAGTTTGACAGACATTTTGTTCAAAAGTGTTTCAGTTCAATTAATTTGATTACGAATCTTATTCGATTCAATTTTAAATTAATTTTGCATATTAAACTTCGATCCATCCTTTTCCATGTTGTATTTTGTTGCATCAACAAGTTTTGTGTTAGAGGTCTCTTGTTCAATGAATTAACATATTAATTGTTCTTAGTTATCAATTGAGTTTTTCCTTTAATCCTTTAATTTACCATTAGAGATTCTTTGCTTCCCAAAGATTTCTTTTTCTCTTATTCATTATTAACTTTCAAGCAAGTTTTCTTATATTTATTTATTGTTCTTTTCTTATTAAAAATTTTTTCTCCAAACTTAAATGACGATATCATTCTTATTATGATCTTTGACTTTCTATCTCTTATTTTGAATATATTATTATCTTATTAATTGTGTTTTTTTTTTTTTTTTACTTTTTAGGTCAAATCACATTTAATGTATTAGAAAACTATACATTTTTAATTCATTTATTTTAATTATTTATAAAATATTTTCAATTTCATTTATTAAATGAATATTATTATTAACTTTAATTGAAAATATTTTATAAATAATTAAAATAAATGAATTAAAAATATATAGTTTTCTAATACATTAAATGTGATTTGACCTAAAAAGTAAAAAAAAAAAAAAACACAATTAATAAGATAATAATATATTCAAAATAAGAGATAGAAAGTCAAAGATCATAATAAGAATGATATCGTCATTTAAATTTGGAGAAAAAAATTTTAATAAGAATGCGACACGTAAGCAATTTTGAAAGGTGATGGTATAAGTCGTGTTTTTTTTAGTAATAGTTATAGAATAAATTTATTAATGTTATCTTTGGTAGGAAATATCATATTTTTAGTTAGATTTATTTATTACTCCCTCCGTTCCTATTTGATCTTCCTATTTGGGTTTTTCACAAAGATTAAGAAAAATGGAATCTTTGGTAGTAATGGGTATTATTTTAATTATATAGTAGTTGGGTGTAATGATTGTATTGGAATTATGAGAGAAAAAAATAATTAAATAGTAGTGTGGAGTAATGATTGTATTGGAAGTATGAGAGAGAAAATAATTTAATAATAGTGTGAAGTAAGAAAAGTGAGGTTTTAAGGGGTAAAAGTGATATGAAAACTTTCCAAAAATAGAAAGTATTCTAAAGTGGAAGAACTTTTGAAACTGCCCGTTATAGTAAGGTGGAAGAACATAAAGGAACGGAGGAAGTATGATTTACCAATTCAATTAATAGTTGTGTGTCGTTTGACAAACCTATGTGAAAATGTTACTCCCTCTGTTCCTTTGAATTAGCACCATTTGACTCAAAAAAACTGAAACATTTTTTGGTCAAATGGTGTTAACTCAGAAGGAAAGAGAGAGTATTTGAAATTGCCAATCTTTTTATTAATTGTATGATGTGTGAATATGAATTAAAAGCTTAATTAAAAATTTCTTTAAATTGATTTGGATTTGCTGATGTAATCAAGAAGATTTCTTAGAAGATTTATTCAAAAAAAGAAAAAAGATTTCTTAGAAGAAGATGAAGGATGAACAAGGAGAAGCCATGACTGCAATTTTATGCAAGGTCAGTACAGTTTTTGCATAAATTGTTTCAATTTGGGCCCAAACTGTTTACATCTCGTGAAAGTGTTCTGATATACTACTTGGAATTCTGGAAAATTGTTGTTGTTTTCCTATTTTAATTTGTTTAGAATTGTTGATATATACAGGATAATGATTTTTACTTCTTAATCTTCAATTTTCGTGTGAAAGAGACTGAATTTGGGGGTTTAACACTACGATCAACATTATAAAAACATATAATTGTCCATTAATTACTGCCATCTAGTATTTATGAGTTAATGAAAAGAGAGGCTTGGAGATTGACAAATCATATCCACTAATATCAACACAACAGAGCATAGAAATAGCAAGTAGCCATAGAAAATGTCTAAGAGATTATGATTTCATTTTCAGCATCAGTGTGTTTTATTATCAACAAGTTTCGACCAATGTGGCAGCATCTATACACTTGTATTCATTCACTATTCAGTTAGATCAGCTTCCTACTTTCCAATAATTTCTATACCAACAAGAAAAAACGAAACTACTTGAAGTATATCGAGACCTTGGGAATATCCACATCCTTGCCGTCGTCGTCTTCACAAACAATGGACACATCAAAATGCTTACGATTTGCAGGCAGCTCAGTATTGGTGACTTTTTGGACAATATCCACAAGCTTTGCGTCCATTCTTTTTTTATGTTGTGGGATCAACAAATTATACAGCATCTTATTTTCATATGAGATATTGAATGCACGTAACCCCTTGTTCCGGAGCCAATCGAGAAGCACTCTCAATGTCGGATTGTCTTTCAGAATCCATCGATCCCAAAATGTCCAGCTCATGTCCTTATGCTTGATCACCTTGGGACGTACTGGTTGATCCATTATAAAGAGATGAGGGAGTGCAAGGTTGGCAACTGTGTTGCAATAGTCCTCCACCTTGTGGCCTCCACCCAAAACTTTGTAGAGCTCAAGACAAACAAGGCCAGTTACCATGGCGGCGGATGTCACAATATTAGGGATGATTTTACCAGCAATGAACTTTACCTTGAGGTTGTCTACTTCAGGAATCCTATAGTTCCTAGCCCTCATGTTAGCAAGTCCAGCAATCATGTCTATGTGATTATCATCATCCTGCAAAATTTACCACCAATTTATCTGCTTGAATTAAAACATTTAATACAGCAATATGATGACAGCTTCTATCTTTAGAAGCCATTTTATAGCAGACAAATATACTCATTACCAGCACTGGGTTCATGTTCATCATTACAGATATGGTGGCAATTCACATAACAAAAAAGCAAAGATAAATAATGCTAACCTTCTCAAACTGCACTGGGTTCATCCTAAAGCTAGAAGGCAGTTGGCCTCTGCAGTTCTCTAATCTTTCAATCACTTCTTCAATAACTACACCGTCATCCTCATCTTTATCATATTTTGGATCCTTCTTTGGGATGAATTCAGGAACAATCACTTTATTGATGGCATCTGCTAATGTTTGAGGAAATGTGATCCAGTCAGGTATTGGAATACCATAATTCTCTGCAAGCAACTTAGTTGCTGCTACAACAAAGTTAAGATGGCCAGCATCCTCAACAGAGAACTGCAATGGTCGGGGAAAACGTTTTGGCGCAGACCAGAATATGACTTCTTCACTTGTCACTGCATCCTCGGGGAATGTTAACGTCAACTGCTTTATGCGGTTGGAGAAATATTCTTCAAAACTGAATAAATGTAAATGAAAGTTTGTTACAGAGGAAAACTACAAGGTATAACAGCACGAATGAGAGAAAACCACAATACCTCAAACGTGCCCACATAATACAGTGTTGGAAGGTATCACATCTTCCTTTGTCAAGGCATTTAATCACATCCTCCAGGGTACCCCTGGCCTCAATACCAGCTTTCCTCATGAAAGATGCATATTCACCAGGGTTGCTCAAGAAGGAATTAACTTCAGCAGGTGTCTTCTCAAAGAGATCTTCAAACTCGGACCGTGCCCACGTTAAGCAATGATCAATGTTATGGGGAAAAGAATTGATAGTACACATAGGTGCTTGTTTCTTAGAAGCACGTGAAAAACCATAGCTTTCTGTTAGATGAGGAATGACCATCTGTGTATTGCACTTGGCACCATGGGTGCGTGAATCTAGAAGAGGTTTCTGAAAATAGATGCACTTCTTATCAATGTGAAGTTTGGCATCAACATCATCTAGCGTGTTTATAACCACATTTTGATTCTCCCAAAACGTGTCATCAAAAACATTCACAGTCTTTGGGTTCACACAATTTTGAAGAGCTTCAATATGAAGATGTGGATTCATTGCAGCTGCTGCAGCAGCAGCAACAACAGATTTTGACATCCCAATGTTCCAATTACGGAAAAGAAATTGGCTGCTCAGGTTGCTCTTCTTTATCACTTCATCATCTGTAATTGTCAATTTACCTTCGATGCCACAAGAGATACCCATCAAGGCCAGATTTTTCAGATACTCGCAACCCATTGCACCAGAACCAACAACAAACACCTTAGAATCCTCAAGCTTTTTCTGGAGCTTGACTCCAAAAACAGATATTTGTGCATCATAGCAACTGTTCAAGGGCTCCAAATCACTCGGATCAATGATCTCTGTGGGAAGGGATTCCAATGAATCGAAGTAGAAAAACTGCAAAAAAGAAAAAGGAAAAGAATGAACCCAAGATAAGTAAATATATGAGCATAAACAATGCAAGAGTTGGCACTAATCTCTTAATGGTTCGTAAGAAAGAGGGTGAAATTATGTGATATGCATCCCAAATCAAAAGCCCCTTCCCCTTTCCTATTAATAGGGGAACTAGCGCAATAGATGAAGGAGGGGCTATGGACTAGCATCATATGAATGATTGGAACATTTGAGAGCAAGTCTATGCCAAATCTCAAGGAGTAGAAAGCACCGGAAAATTGATTGTGAAGGTTGAAGAAACCAAGTGGATAAAGCAAAGAACCATCACAAAGCATGCCCAATACATTACCAGTTATTAGCAATTCCCTTCACTGACGATGTATGCCAGATCTTAATTATCACATTTGGTTGAAGTGACCAACCTGAAAGAGTGGATGGAACTTCCCAGAGCAAGCCTTTATAACTTCTTGTCCAACAATGCCACCAAACATAGCAGCCATGGGATTCAAAACAGCCTTTGAACCATAAGCAAACGCTCGAAGCAAGTTCTCGTCAATCTTCTCGTCAATATCTATAAGCCTACCATCAGCAAAACAAACAAGCTTCTCATCATTAATTTCATGAACATAAGACATAAGCATCTGAGCATCCCCCTCAGATCCAGCAACAGGATATCGTCTAAACGTAGAAATAAACTTGTCCAATCCTAGAAATGCCAGATGAAGCTTAGGTGGGCGATCGATCTTGGAGTAGTCACTAAACAACAAATCACCAGGATCCTTAAGAGCTTCCCTTAGCGGTTGAAAATGCAACACTTTCGGCTGCTTCACCTGTGTCACAATACCACCCTTCTCATATGGCCCAAAATTTGTGGTGTCTTCAACAAGAGTGAATGAAAAGGGACGAGTCTTCTTGACCTTTCTTGGCTTTCCATCATTCAATTCAGTCATCCCACAGACTTCTGAGAATATAACCAGATCCCCATCTTCAAAGTCAAGCATCTCATCATACACACAAGTAACAAGAGCAGGATTGTCATTGCTAATTGATAAAACTATGCCTGTGTGGGGATCATTATCATCCACATCAACTACAGTAAACTCAGGTCCAAAATCACAGAAGACACTGCCAAATAGGCCACATACTTCGGACTTGATAAAAGCAATAGGAGGCTGATGATTATGGCAATATTCATCATATTCAATGGCTTTGTCTAAATTGATATTAGTAAACACCACAACCTGCAATTAATAATATGCAACACAAAAAATGAACTTGGTACATTTATGAACAGAATATGTAATCTCGTCAAAGGAACTCTTTCCCACAATGCAAAATTTGTGAACACCAAAAACTACCATAACTCACAATAGCTTCAAAATAACTTCAAAGTAGGAAATGGCATACATCATTAAAAAAATGTTCCTTTAAATCATTTACAAACTTGCAATAACATGACTAGTCCAAGAACCCTCTTTTGATGCAAAAACTTGCGCAAAACAACACAACCAAAATACGTCAATAATTCTAAATGTAGACACAAGAAGAGAAAGGGTCTTGAGGCGAATATATTTGAAAATTTTGAGAGAAAATCATATACGTTGCTTTGGTCTCGTTGAAAGAAGATTGAAAAATGAACCATTTAGAAATGCCGAGAGTTGGAACTTTGAAGGGATTAGAACATGATTTATTGGAATGATATGATCTAGGTTTGTAGGGTTTAGAACAGATGGAAAAATAAACCATTTAGTATATGACTAGACGTAAAAAAGTGAAGGTTCGAAATTATATTGATGACTATTGAAATTAGTTCTTGATTAATGTTTGATACGGATGGTCTTTTGCAAGTTTTATTTGCAAAAATAATAAAGTTGCAATCATTTAGAATGTTCAGATATCTGCCCATAGATTCACATCCCTAAGGATCCTTATCGAAAGAATTCAACTAACATCATCTGCCCTTAGGGTAAAAACTTCAATACGATTCACACTCTTTTATTTGTTGTCATATTAGTACAAATAATTTCCTCAAAGTTAATGGCTTGATAGCCACACTACAACCCCAACTTATATTGAAAGCAACTCCATTGAAAAACTCTCAATAGTATTCCAACCATGAAAGGTTTAAGAAATATTTTAAAATGTATTCCAACCATCAAGTACATACACAAACAATTCACAAAAACTCTAACTCGCTAAAAAAAAAAAAGAATCCAGATCACTCATCCATGTTATGTATACATGGTATAGCAAATATAATTGATGCCAATGATAAAACTTAAAGCAAAAACAATTAATACACTAAACCACTCACAATTTAATATAGATCCATGTACCTGAAATTCAGACAACTTTTCCTTGGTTAATTCAGTTGTTAAAGTGGAAACAATAACATTGTTGTTAAGTTCTTGCAATTTCTTAATACAAATATGAGTGCGATTTATTCCGATGTCTTCCTTTGAAAATACAAAATTGCTTGATAGATCCCACAATTCCACAGCTCCTTCATCATGCAATGTCACAGACTTGACACCAGTAAGGATAAGATTTTTCGCTGCACAACCAATAATAATTTATAGCATTAGCATCTTAGACTCACCTATAGAGTATACAGTCACAAATAAAAGGCTTATTATGCTTGATAACTACGATATGCATCACACAAGTAAAACTTCACTACACCTGTGGCTGTGTCTATCAAAAACTAAGTTATCTAATAAACAAGACAAACTTTCTTGCAGAGAAAAATATACAAAATCAAATGAATTGAGTCAAATAACAAGGATAAAAAGAACAACAACTGGTCATTTGCATTTTAATTCGCAGACGTTACCGCTTAGAGCTCACAGGCGTAGAACCAACAAATCGACAATTCTTAAGTCAGAAGAGAGGGTATATGTTTGGATGAAAGAAAATTAAAGGGAAAGGAATGCCTGAATGGAAGGATGTTATATACTTCATTTGCATACCAAAATTAGGTTGATAGAGGAAGGAACTTGAAAATAAAAGTTCCTACACATTTTGCACTACATAAATTATTAGAAAACATATCAATCTTCCCCTTACTATAGAATGGTAATCAAACACGGTCTTCATTTTAAGTTGTACTTTAATACTCTGACAAGTATACATTACGTTGGAATAAAAAAAATTGCTTATGTTCAAGATTAATTTATTTGAAGTTGTATCCACGTTTTTTTCATTGAGGCCAATAATTTCTACGTCAATTCACGACTTCACGTTAGAAAATCAATACCGTACCACACTTATTTTAAGGTTAATTTATTTAAAGTTATATCAAATTTGGTCCATGTTAACTTTTTATAGCATATACAATTCATGTTTGACCTAAATCAATATATATAATTGCTAATACATATTAAAATCTTACTCCTTTTGTTATTTTTTTGGTCTTCTCGTTTACTTTTTACTCCATTTTTAAAGCAAATTTTGAGCCTCGATATCTTAAAATACAAATGATAAAAAATTATAAAAATACATCTCGAAAAATATACATTAAAACGAATCTAATGAGATTTCACACGAATATATTTTATCTTCTAAATATACATATCAATAACATTAATTGGAATATTCCAAATGGAAAAACATTAAAGAAGAGAAGGAGTATTCAATAGTTCCCGTCTGTCTCGCTGACAACAATAATAACAATGTGAGAGCTATCATGATTAATTTTATAGAACAAATTTCATGCAACTTTTAAATAATATTTTATGGTGGAAGACGTTAATTAAAGTCCAATTTGTGCAATTACAAAATAGAAAACCATGCTCCTTCGCGTTTAATCAATTACACCTGCAGACTATTGAATCAAAAGGACCTTGCAAACAAGAAAATGAAGATTATAAAACGTATACCGATTTCAACACCAAGGCCTTGCAAACCAGAGATGAGAACATTGGAAGCGGAAAGACGTCTCATCGTCTCACTGCCATAAACGGCGAGTTCATGGCTGTGTAAATCCTCGTCAATGTCATTAGAATTGTCAGTATTTACGCCACTCGGTCCCATTCTCGATAAGTCAGATTCACCATTTGTTGATCGTCTTTGTCCGTCATCGTTACCAGAGAGAGTCGAAACAGTAGCAGAACTAGACAAAGGCTGCTTGAGACTAATGTTGACGGCATTGACTTCCACAAGTTTGTCGTCGTCAGCCTCTCCTCCCGCCGGTCTCTTAGCAGGAATCATATTTAGTGCTTTCAATGACGCTGCACCATTAATTTTACGGACATTTTTAACGCAAAATCAAACATCGGTAACATCAGATTTAGTAATTTCGATTACCGATTATGCAAAAAGAACAAGAAAATAGCAGATTAACATATAAATGAAATGCAAATATCAAGAAATCAGTCAAGAAATGTCTCAGAATGCTTGAAAAAGAAGGCAAATAGAAGAGATAGCAGAGGCAATTTACCGAGTGTGAGATAAGAATGTGGAAGAATGTTTTGAGTCTAAAAGTAGAAAATAGGGGTTTAGTTTATAAAATTCGCGCTATACGGCTTAGTATTTATAGGGGGTCAAGATGGGAAACTGTTAAAAGCCGTAAATACTTCCTCTGTTCCATAATATTTGCTACATTTTTCATTTTGAGAAATTTTATATTACTTGCTACATTTCCTTTTTAGTGAAAAATCAATCATTTAAATTTATACCTACTCCTATTTTTATCCTGCTCTATATTTAATTACTCCTATTTTTCTTTTTCATTTTTCAACAAATAATATTAAAAATTCCAAAAAAGCAACTTTCCACCTATTACTCATCATTGCACAGTAACTTCTTAATCTTTGCGTCCATACAATGGTAGCAAGTAAATCAGAACGAAGGAAGTAATTAGGTTTGAATTTGTGCTCACTCCTCACTTGTACATAAAGTGGATTTTTTTTAAAAAAAATTTGGATTTTTTAAAATTATTTCGCGCTGAGACAACCAACAAAAAATAACACCCTTGTATCAAAATTATGTTAGTTGTAATGTAAATGTGTATTTTATTTCAAATTATTTATTATAATTATAAAATTATAATGTAGATTAAAATTTGAGAATGATAAAGCTTGAGTAGTCAATTTAAAATTCTTAACTTTATATATATATATATATATATATATATATATATATATATATATATATATATATATATATATATATATATATATATATATATATATATATATATAGGATCAAATGAGAAGGGGTGTGAAAATGAGAAGGGTGAGAAGGATTTTGAGCCGTCGATTTTTTATATGAATGGTCAGGATTTATTTTAACATTGCACGCGGTTCAATAGTTAATTTTACGCGTTTATTTTGCACGCGGTTCACCTTCATTTTTTTCAATCCGGTTCAGGTACTTGAATGGGTTTGCTTGTGTCAGTATCTCTTCAGAATTCATTAATGGTATGTTTGGGAACATGAATTTCATTTGTAAATATAGATTTGGGCAAATTATGTGTTTGGCTACTCTAAAATTTGAGAATGTAGATTTGATCCAAATTCTAATAACTTAAGAAAATAAGAGTGAGTTATGGATTTCAAAATAAGAGCTCTAGACTTGTTATTTCCAAATTCATGATTTCAAATTTCTAAATTGAAATCCAAATTTTCAAATAAAATCCTCATTCCCAAACACTACCTAAATGAATTTTACTCTCCCTCTCTCATCTCTTTTGCATACTTTTTTATTCTCTCAAGAATCCATTGACCTAATTGTACTTCTTCAATTTGCTTCATCTCTTTCAGAAATTTTCGAAAATTAACTCAATTTCTTTGGTATATCTTCGAAGATTAACCAATTTCTTCAAGATTTGTTCTAAGTTCTTCAAATTCTTCTATTCAAGGCTACATTCGATTACTATTCGAAGATTTCGCGATCGTCCATCTTCTTCCCGTTCTTCAAGTTCTTCAATTCCGTTCAAGACTTTTGGTATGTGTTTATTTTAGGTTTATTTTATGCATTTTTGGTACTTTAGGTTTTATTGTTCAAGGCTACAATCGATTTGTTTTTTTAGGTTTTGTTATGCATTTTTTGAGTATTAACTTTTGATTTTTCATGTAATATGTGTTAAGAATACATTTGATTTTTCAGTTCTTCATTTTGTTTAGTTCAAGTCTACATTTAAGTTTACTCTGTTTTTTTATCTTCGGAGCTTTTAGATAGTATATTGCTTCAAATTTTCGATTAATGTTGTTTATGGAGTTTATTTTTGTGATTTTCTTGGCTTATTAATGTTTGTTTTTCAATTTCTTTAGTATCTCAAGGCTAAATTCAGTTTTTGTTCAAATTTTTTTGAATCGTCCATTGTTATTCCTGATTAATGCTTGTTCATTTTTTTGTTCAATTTCTTTAGTACCTTTTTCTCATATTATTGACATTGTTTATCATAGTTACTTTCTTTTTCAACATAGTAACAATTCTTTTAATTATAGTTACTTTCTTTTTTGATATTGATTCCTTATTTCAATGAATCTATTTTTTTGTTTTCCCTTGACTCATTAAGCCTATTAGCTCAATTGGTAGAGCACTCTGTTCTTCGTTGTATGGAGGATGTAGGTTCAAATCCTACATAGGCTATCATTTATATTTTGTATGAGGAGACAGTAAGTCATTATAATCATAGTATCCTTTATTACGAACATAGTAGCTTTTTCTAAGAACATAGTATGTTAGAAAATTTTACAAGAACATACTAACATTTTACTAAGAAAATATTATATTTTAATAAGAAGACAATAAAGCAATAGTTAAAAAAGTCAGTTTTAACCAAAACATCACCATGTTAACTATCTATTCATTTATAAGAAAGTAAACAAGCTAAGAGCATGATATGTGCAATATTTATAATCTTATACAGAACATAGTAACTTTTAAAATGAATATAGTAACCTTTAATCATAGCATAGTATCATCTTTTAAGAACATAGTATAACATTAATTCAGCAAAGTTTTTTCACAATTACAAAAGAGAAGACAACAACTATACAGTATAGCAGCTAAGTTTCATTCCCTCGTAGCTGATTACAATCAATATAATGCTGTTGTTGCCGTGGCACACCATAGCCACATTTTGCATTTTCAGAAGTGGACTAAGCCGGATGTCGGATGGATAAAAGTGAACTTCGATGCACATGTTAGTGATGGTCCAAAAAGAGGCCTTGGAGTTGTGCTGCGTGACCATGAAGGAAACCTGTTGGCTGCTGGTTCGAGAAATGTCAGTGCACGTTGGTCAGTGGAAACGTCTGAAGCTGCTGCAGCTCTCTTCGGTATTGAGCTGGCCCTTCGCCTTGGCTACGATTATATCCATTTGGAGGGCGATGCATTAAATGTAGTGCAAACAATTGAGAAAAGGGATGAAGGATGTTCCCCTCTTCATCTTCTGTATGATTGTATTCATAGAGCTAGTTCTAGATGCTTGGGTTTCGGGTGTAGCTTTGTGAAACGTTGTGGCAATACGGCTGCGCATAGTGTAGCTCGTTGGGATACCGGGGTAGCTCAGGAGAAAGTTTGTATGACCTCTTTTCCCCAAGGCCTTTGTGTCTTGGCTTCTCTTGATTTATCTTAGTCGATTGCCAGGTTTACCTCAAAAAAAAAAAAAAAAAGACAACAACTATACATAATCATATTCACTTCTTAACCATCCCTTAGTTATTCATAAGCAAATTATACTTTTGAATTAGTTTTTTTCGAATATTCTCGAGCAGACAGATTTAGCCTAACAAGCAGGAGCCTATGTAGGATTTGAACCCACATCCTCTGTGCAATGTAAACACAAATACACAGTGCTCGACCAAATTGAGCTAATAGGCTTCAATTATAATACATAGTAACCTTTTCCGAGGACATAGTAACCTTCTTCAAGCACATCATAATCTTTCTTTAAGAATACCGTTTCACATCAGATTTTCCCTAATTCTATCCCTAAAGCAAGATACTATGACATTAAGAGGAAGAACACATAAACAGAAACTCAGAAACAGACTAAATGACATATTTGATTCCCAAAAATCCAAAAAAATAGAATTCATAAACCAAGATATTTAATTGTTTTCAATTTACTTCTTATTTCAATCTTTTTGTAAGGATTTATATGAGTTGCAATCTAATTTTACATCAAGTGAAAATAAAGATTCCAATCAAAATATGAGTTTGTAAATCTAAATCAACAAAGAAAACGAAAACGAACATCTAAATTTGAGTTCAAAGAAATATTCTTATAGTATAATTAAAGAACAAAGTAACATATTTCATTTAAACCAAAGCATCAACCAAATTTCATATCTCATCAGTAATGAATAAGAACATATAACTAATGTCTATTAATTTATTTCTGAAAAAACGACCAATTTACAAACTATTTTTGATTTTTGGTTCACAAAACATAAAAATTCAGATTTCATAAAACTACCTTCTAATTCAACCAATTGTAAAGATGAATTTGAGGATTCTTGTTAACATTGTTGATGGATCTTTTTGTTTCTTCATTTGTTAACATTGTTGATGGATCTTTTGATTTTTAGGGTATTTTTGGTTCATAAACCCTAAAAATTGAAAATTGAATATGATATGTAAACGAAAAATTAAAATGGAAACTAAAACTTCAATCTAAAATGAAAAACATACCTTAATTCAAGAAGAGATGAAGAAATAAGAAGATTCAGAGAGTTCTTATGCCGATTTCGAAGGAGAAGAATAGGTTGAATTTGAAGAGAGAGAAAGCTGTTGTTGGATGAATGTTTAGAATGAAAATGGTAAACAACATGAACCGGTTTGTTTTTCTTTTTTTTTTAAAACCGTTAGATCTTACTTAGATCAACAGTGGATGATCTTTCTCACCCTTCTCATTTTCACACCCCTTCTCATTGGATCCCTCCCCTATATATTATATATATATATATATATATATATATATATATATATATATATATATATATATATATATATATATATATATATATATATATATATATATATATTAACATTCTGGTACATTTCAATTTGAAAATAATATAGGAATCTTATTAGAGAATAATGGAAGTTGTCCAGTTTTTATTTAGTACCCTCAAGAAATTTTAGTATTTTAGGAAATAATTTTCACCAAATAATCAGCTGCCATGTAGGGTAAATGGGCAAGAAAACGTTGAAGAAGAGTTGGACACGTGTCAGTCTCGTTTCTTCATTAGTATTATTCTTTATCCTTTATTAATAGTTTACTCGTTTAATTTACTAAAATAAAAGGTACCCAAAAAATTTTTCTTTTATTTTTGAGATGAAAAGGGATTACTTTTTCATTTCATTCAAAATAATTGGTTCGATGAAAGAAGGATAATCCTCCATCCATATCATACAACCACCAAAATCAATAGACCTACGAGCAAGCATATGTGCTGCTTTGTTATAGTCTCTAGAAACAAAAGAAAATGTACAAGATATGAAATCATTAATAAGATATTTACAACGATTAATAATAACTCCAAATTCAGAAATATCAGTTTTACAATTTTTCATAGCTTGAACAACTCTTTGTGCGTCCAGCTCAAAACAAACACACTTTACTCCATTATCAATAGCCCATCTCATTGCAAACTCCAACGCTTTTGCTTCTAAAATGCTTGAATCACCGCCTCCAAAATGAACATCTGATATTGCTACATGCACTTCACCCAGATGATTCCTGAGAATACCACCCCAACCAAACATGTTAGTATTCTTAAAACTTGCTGCATCAACATTTAACTTCCACTTGCTTGAATCGGGAGCTATCCAAGAAGTTGCTTTTTCACTACATGACTTTTTCGTTGTGTTATATTTATCATTGACGAACCACCATTCTTGAACATAAGCTTGTACCTGTGAAAAAAGAGATTGGACATCCGTAGAATTTTCATTCCACACTCTATCATTTCTAGCATTCCAAAGACGCCATGCAAAACAACCAAGCAAATTAAAGCAGCTATTTTACTATCACAAGCATATAATATAGCACGTATCCAGTCCCGAAATGAATTAGCATTTAGGCAATCCATTGGTAAAACAAGATTTATACAAGCCCAAGCCTCTTTAGCAAACACGCAATCTCTAATAACATGAAGTAAATTCTCTGTTTCATTGGAACAAAGTTCACAATAATCTAACCCCAAATACACTTTTACTGTAAAAATTTTTCTTAAAAAGTGTATTTAAAATAGTAAAGGTATTAGAATTGACTTTTTTCTTACTATTATTGTTTATTAAGAAATAATAAAGTTTAGAGGTGTGCAAAATAAGACCGGACCGGCTAAGACCGAACCGGACCGGACCGAGTGCATCGAGTCCGGTCTCTTACTTTTCCAATTCCGGGTTTCCGGTCTAGACCGGGAAAAATCCAGGTTGGACCAGATGAGACCGGATGTCATAAAAGTGAGTAGAGGAGTAATATTTACAATTATTATGTATATATTTATGTTAAAGGACTTAAAATTTTTTTTTTTCAACACAAAATAATTTTTAAATTCAAATATGTTAATTTTATAATAATTAATTTGCTAAATTATTTTAAAATATTCTATTTTTCAATTTATTTTTTGTCTCAAAAAATATTTCCGGTCTAACCGGTCTAAACCCGGACCGGACCGGAAGCATTCCGGGTTAGACCGGGACCGGACCGGATGGAACCAGTCCGGTCTCTGGTTTTATATTTTTTAGTCTTCCGGTTCCGATCCGGTCCGGTTTGGACCGGTGAACACTCCTATAAAGTTTAATTAAAACTTAATGTTTCCATATTTAATTACTTAAAATTTAGGAGGGAAAACATAATGTATAAAGTGACATGTGTCACATTCTCTTATTGTTTTAGTAGAATGTAAGATGATTGTTTACATTTTCTCTATATTTTCCCTAATGGGTCAACTAAATTAGAGATGGCCTCTCAAAAAAATTGTCTCTCACATAATAAATATTTGGTTCTTTGCTCTCTGGGATTATTATTATTTGTCAAAATAATTAAAAATTCAATTATTTTATTTATTTTTTTTTTGAAAAAAAAATTCAATTATTTTAAAAATAGTTAAATCATTAATATAAATGCAAAATATGAATATTGATTTTATTTAATTTCTTTTAGGAAATCGCATAGGAGACATCAATCTAAAATCTAAAATGATGATCGATATATTTCTTATAAATCACCTGAATGAATAAAAATAAATTAAATTATTTTTAATTAAGTTGAACGCAACGCAATGTAGACACAAATTATCATTCGATTTAATTTTAATTCAATTATCAAAAATAAAAAAAAAGAATAATTTCGTTTAAGTCAACAGTTTTGCATATTGTTGCATAAGCCAAAATCACTCAGTTGATCTTGATTTGTTTAAACATATGAAAAAAAATGTTATTTCGTTTTAATTAACGTAATCACAATATAGGCACAAATCTAAAAGAGATGATTGATTGAAAAATGATTTATAAAAGAAAAAGTCACAATTGTAAATAGGAAAGCCCTAATCTTTTAGATAACACGTGATTCTCAAATCGGAAGCTCAATTTTTAAAATGGAACAAACTACTAGTTAAGTAAACTATGTGCAACTTTACATGCAAATGTAAAAACTTTAGTAATGTCGACAAAAAAACTTAAAAATTCTAACAAAAATTCTCAGATTTTATTGAAAAAATCAAGTTTCACTTGCTCAACACTATGATTTCAATTTTTTGTTCACTATTTTCGTTCTCTAATTTTATTGGTAGTTTGAATTTGTGTGTTTTTTTAAAAAAATAGGTTTGCATAGGAAAAATAGAAATGATGAAATTAGTTTGGTTCGAATATTCGATTTGGTTTTGTTTGAATTGTAACTAAATGAGTTTTGGCTATAAAATATATAAAAAACCAATTGAATGGTTTGGTTACAAACTCAATTTCCTCCTCTTCATTCAGGTTTAACATTTTTCATTGCGTGAATTTAAATCTTGTAAATATGTTAATATATGTCAATAAAATTTTCTTTTATATGTGTTTTATTTTCAAAAAGAATTGAATCAATATTTGAGTTGGTAAATTTTGTCAAATTTGGATGTCTCTAAAACTAATATTCTTGGAAGGTATTTTGGCATGTGGAATCAAAAATGTGACACGGGATAAGACTAGGAATAGCATGTGGGTACAATTTTGCGGGTTTCACGCCGCATCCATTTTAGTTGGAGTGGATATGGATATGAGTTGAAATAATAGGTAAGGTAAGGTGTATTGTGTGGCGTGGGTAAGTGTCAAAATAGCATATTGAATAGTATGAAGTTTGTGCTGAAATATTCTAGGTTTAGGAAGACTAGAACATGATTTAATATTGACAAATTGAGGATAAAAGAGGAAGAAATTAAAGAAAAATGATTCTAATAACAAGTAATGTCATTTTGTGTTTAGGAAGACTAGAACATGATTTAATGGCATGCATCAAATTCTAAGTGAACTTTCCTTAGAAGCCCTTCTAAGAGGATTCAAACCCCACACCAGCTACACCTTCAACACACTTTCTACACTAAGGACCCATCCAACCACTTAGACCCAAACAAGAGTACACTTTTTGTTTCAATGTCATAATATAATGCCCAGCAAATTAGGGTCCTAGGCGGCGATCCTTTTCGCCCACCCCAGGATCAGCACTAAATGAAGGTAAGGTCTACGTAGATAATGGAAATGAGATGTATGGCTTGAAGTGCTAGTGATCGGACAACTTATAGTTGCCAACTTGTCATTGTCGAGTTTAAGAGTGGGGTGGGGAATAAAGGAAAACAACTTTTTTTTCATTTTACACAACAATGCCAAAAGCTTAATCTCAAAAAATTAAGTCATTTATGAAATAAAATGTCGTTCTAATGGTTGCCCGCATTGTTTTTTCTTTTATTTATCCTTTTTGCACTTATTGAAAACATTACATGAATTATTTCACAAGATAAAAGGTTATATAATATAGTATTAAGTATATATATGATCAAACAATACGAATAAATCATTTAAAAGTTAGAATCTTTTGCCAATTACAACCTTTAATACTCGATCATAAGTTTAAAAGAATCCCGAACTTTGTGGGTCAATAAGAGAAACAAGATGAGATACTACATTCAGTATTATTATTGATAATGATAATATACAACAGTATATGCATCTTACATACAAAAATCCACAGCTCACATGTACATATCAGAAGAGAAGAACGGAGAGGCGATGAGACTCGTTTCCTGTTCGGTAATTATGGTCGAAGATGAGCACTTGTTATCTGCTCATAACAAAATTCGATAACAGTACGCTCATTCACAATAACAATATCGAAAAAATTTATTTTCATATGTAAGAACTATACCCGATATATTTGCTTCTCCATGTTTTAGTCTTCTTCGTCATTTTCACTACTTTGGTTATCTTCGGTTTCAGGCTTCTTACTGTTACGGAAATCCTTTGTAACACTTGAGGAAGATGAAGTTTTTCGGTGATGGGAAGCGTACGTATGAGGATCATACTTTTGAGACGCGAGGTAATTCAGAGCTGTAACCACGTCCGCTATGAGAGGCCTCATGTTGGGCTGCTCTTGCACACACATTGCTGCAATTGCAAGAGCTTGATATAATCCTCGTGTGGGATATCGACCTTCGAGTGCTGGGTCTGCCATTTGCGAGAATTTTTTTCGATCTCTGAACAGTGGTCTTGCCTGCAAAATTTATAGAATGTGTAAGTTAGCTCGAAGATTATGTTCACGGAAGCCAACTCCGAGCACTCAAAGAGTTGATATTGTACTCTAACCTACTCCCACAAAAAGTTTACGGAGTGCCAAGAACGATTTTAGTTGTTGAATGCAACACAAGTGGAATGTAAAGTCCGATATGATTATGCAATCAACAAATTACTCCTACAGGACGAATAATATTAAAGGAAAAAGAAAAAAAAGAATTTTCGATTTTGCAAGGTTCCAATGATTTCATACTCGATTAGTCAATTACTTAAATATAATCAAAATAAGTTTTAAATTCCTTTTTCGGGTGAATACTTTCCCTTTCTTTATCTCGTCATCCCATTCCCATTGACAATAATACCACTTCTATCTCTGTCTCCCCTCCCAGCATGGATTTCCTTCATAAATCACGTTTCTATGTTATAATCTATGTTACTTGGACTCTTCATTTTGCATTCACGTACCCGTGTGCACTTAGACACTTCATTTTAGGCGTAAAATTGAATTTTTACACGTATTTGACACTAAGACGCATACATGCATCTGACATCATCGCCGAGTCCAAGTAACATAGGTTATAATCATCGGCAAACAAATGAAGTAAAAGAAAGTTCAGTCTTCTTTAAACCTAACGGCCCGTTTGGTTAGTGGTACTAAATGGTGGTAATGGGAATGAATTATAGTGTAAAATTTCATCAAAACTTTGATGTCATTCCCATGGTAATGAAACTTTGATCACAAAAATGTTTTTTGTTCACAAATCTCCATTACCACCTAATACCACCTCTCCTATTGGTAATGCATTGGAATGAATTTTATGAACAAAATGAGATGATTGAAAATTGTCAAGCATGACCATCAAAGTAGTAAAGAGATTTTTTCAACTAAAATTACACTTATTTTTCATTCCCATTACCGCGATTTATTACCACATACCAAACGGGCCGTAAATGTAAACTTATACAGCAATGATTTTTCAAGGACTATTCATTTATGGAAAGCATTAAATCAGGTAGGCCCTTCAAGATCCTAACTGAAAGTACTATATCAGTACAGCAGCTATGTGACAGAAAAGTGGATCCCAACCTAACCACCAAAGGCACCAAAAGCTTAAAGGTGATATGTCCAAATTTTGTTGAATATACCATATTCCAGAGGCCAAACCTCAGCACATAGGTTGCGGTCAGTGTCACATAATTTGCTAATCTTCTCACGAACCGCGAATAGAGTAAAGCGAATAATGATGGTTTTGGGTTATTCTTGGGCAAATTTGAGCAAATCGCAAATTCAAAAAGCAATTAACTGACCAACTACGTTACATCGGTTGGGACGCAAGTGTGCGAGACAAAAACTTCTACAAATCATGTAATAAAACAATAACAAGTACAAGAGCATGCAACGGAAATAATCAAGTCCAATTATGCGTGGGTTCAAAGAATAACACACAACCCTCTAATTTTGATAGAAGAATGAAGAGCAAGTCAAGTCCATAAAACTTAAGACCTCAGTTTTAACTTTCTATCCTCGCAAAACAGCATATACAATATGAAACTTCACGGCTAGAAACTAGTAAGTAGTAAGTTGATAATGTAAAATATATCATCGAAGAGGAGAATTGTAAGTGACAACTCGGGTATATGGAAATAATGGATATAGTAAAATTAAATGCAACTTGATTCCACAAGGGAAAGAGCGACCTTTCAACAAACTTATAACTGCACAAATAAACCATAACTCTAACAAAAACAATATCACATAAATCTTGTCGAAAGCCTAAGCAACAATAAGCCAATAAGAAAACGAAACAGAAATCTTACCCAGGAAACCAGATTTTGTTCTCGACCAGTTTTTGTCTCGTCAATTGCTTTTCTTCCTGTAATAATCTCCAACAAAACAACCCCAAAACTGTATATATCCGACTTAAATGTCAGCTGACCAGTCATTGCATAATCAGGTGCACAATAGCCATATGTACCCATCACCCGAGTGGAGACATGGGTCTTGTCACCAACAGGGCCCACTTTAGCTAGCCCAAAATCCGACAGTTTCGGGTGATATCCCTCGCCAAGCAAGATGTTGGAACATTTCAAATCACGGTAAATCACAGGTGGTTTCATTTCATCATGCAAATACTCTAAGCCCCTAGCTGCCCCAGCAGCTATTTTCATCCTTGTATTCCAGTCAAGAGCCTTTTTATTAGGTCGTAAATCTACGAAATTCAAGTCATGGTAAATACAAACAAAAATTCCATTAGTTTACGCAAATAACAAACGTTAGAGAAAAGAACTTCTAGTAGCACAAATTGAGATGTTCATATACCATGTAGATGGGTTTCCAAGGATCCAAGTGGCATGTACTCGTACACCAACAGCCGCTGAACACCCTCCGCACAATAGCCAATCAACTTCACAAGATTAGGGTGATCGGCCATACTAAGCGTCAAAACTTCAACAACAAATTCCCTGATTCCCTGTATTCCATTGCGATCAAGTTGCTTAATAGCAACCACCTGCAATATAAAAGTTGACTTTTACTCAAAGAAACAAAACTTAACACCTAAACTCAATCCAAAGATTAAAACTAGCATAGTGACCTCACTAGTATCTATCAATCTGCCTTTATACACTTTGCCAAATCCACCCTCGCCTAGGAATCCTGATCGGAAATTATCTGTCGCCTCCACAAGCTCTTGGTATGTAAATGTCCGCGCTTTGGAGCTACTCGTATCACCATCCACACTAATATCCCTAACAACCGATTCTCGAGTGTCCGAAGATGATACAACTTCCTTGGTCTCCTCCTTCCTCACATTTACATCTCTTTTGGAATCCAATTGTTGCTTTACAGCTGATTCATCTATCAAGCACATGAAACTAAATTCTAGGATACTATGATATGAATCTTAATGAAACTATACAACATGCTTACACCATCATGTTTTGTTGTCTACAACCAATAAAAACCACATGGAAATGGGATTTTTCAAATTAAAATGAAATTAAATATAGATTACGAATCGAGACGAGAATTATGGGTTAGACGAGTGGTTAAAGACTACCCTTTTCACTATGAACAACCCTTGTAGGGGTTTCTCCGGCCATACCCAAATATCCAAAAAAAATTATAGATTGAGAAGAAAAGGTCAAAGGAATGAGCAATAAGAGACGTATGGGACTATAAAAAGGAATGAAAGACTACGTATTGAATGACAATCATCAAGAATGAGTGAAGCATGCATGGTGAAGTACAAGAAATCAACATCAAATCAATATGAACAACAAAAGATCAAACTTTTCGACAATTCACTATAGAAAAATTAAAAAAATACTCCAAAATGTTCAAAAATTCATTTCAATTCAAGAACAACATGAATCTATAAATTAAGAAAGCAATCGACAATCATAAAACATCATATTTAACATACCCTAAAATTGAAAAGTATCAATCTTTTTCCCAAATTCAAAACTTTTTAGTAAATTAAAGTAAATTACATCAATTCAGATGAAAAGAAAAAATGGGTTCACATTGGATCGTTGATTAAGAGCACATTCAAGGTAGTAATTCAATAAAAAAAATTTTAAAAATTTTCAAAAAAATCAATAGAACACCCAGAAAAACCAAAATTGAAAATGAAATATTTTTCTTTAAATCAAGAAAAGGTGAATAAAAAAACAAATAAATGAATACCTGCAGTAGAAGATGTTTGATCCAGAGCTTTATTCTTATGATTAGAATTAAAATGGGTAATTTCTTTAGCATTATGATTAGGGTTTTCCAATTTCTTTTTGTTATTAGGATTCTCAAAACACCCAAAAAAACAACCCATCTCAAATTCTCAATCTTCTTTATGTTGATCTTTGTTCCTTTATATGAGTGAATAATATCTAGGTCAAATTAAAAAAAAAAAAAGGCAAAACCAAAATTGATGAATAAAAATGGAGGAGGCTTACAACAAGCAAAACCCCTCCATCCCTCCTCCTCTTCAATTCCTTAAAAATAAAAATAAAAATAAAAATAAAATTGGAAATCTTTTTCTCTTTCTAAAGCTTTTCTCTGGTTTTTGTATTTTCTTATTTTGTTGGGATGTGAAGGAAGGGTGAGAGTGCTGGGGTTTGGTATGTACACTGACCAAAAGAATTGTATTTAGAGATTTTGTATATACAACAGTATCTTTTAGGTGTAGCCGTGTTGGTGTGAGAATTTTCAAATTCAAAAAGGTTGTCAATTGTCACAAGGGTCGGTGAATGGATGATATAACCAAATTTTATAGGAACAATCCCCAACAACAGCCTTGTAATTTACTTGTTTTCATTTAAACAGCCTCCAACTTCGTTTATCCTCAACAACAGCCACCAAAGTACCAAAAGTGACATCGAAACATCCAAGTTGCCCAAATGACCGGTTGTTAGCCTATTCTTACCTTTGACCATGGCTTATGACCGTTGACCAAAAATAAAATAAAAAAAAAAATTTAACTTCCTTCATCCCTTACCTTTCACCATTCATCTTCAACAGGCTGAAGAAACCCATGGAAATTGAAATTGACCAGGGCAAGACTAAGACACCATGAAAAGAAAGCAAATACCTTATGAAGTTCAAGAACTCCTCAAGCATGCTTTGAACCTTCAATCCATGGGGAATGAAGAACCAGATCCTTCAAGCCATAGCCCAAACTTTTGCAATTACTGGAAAGCATCTTCAAAGTCCTCCATGGGGGTCAGTAAATCACATCCAAGCTTTAATCTCATCGAACTCCAGGCTCGATTTGACGAATTCAAATTTAGGGTTTAACCCATAGCAGAATACCAAGAGTGAATCTTCAAATCTGGAGCTTTATGGAGTCGAACACAGACCCAAACATGAATCTCGAACGATAATTAAAGGCGATAACCCATCCTTTAGTTGCTCACATACTTTATTACAGGCCATAAACGAAAATCCCTAAATCAATTTAGGGTCAAATCGAATTAGGGTTTCTTCAGCCTGTTGAAGATGAGGTTCGTAATCATCATAGACGCGCCTGAGAGGGAGTTTTCGCCATTAAAGTAGTAGCAAATCCATTGAAGAAAGGTATGGAGAGTGGAAGAGGATAAAGAAATGGAGGAAGAAGAGTGAATGGTGAAAGGTAAGGGATGAAGGAAGTGAATTTTTTTTTTTTAATTTTATTTTTGGTCAACGGTCATAAGCCATGGTCAAAGGTAAGAATAGGCTAACAACCGGTCATTTGGGCAACTTGGCTGTTTCGATGTCACTTTTGGTACTTTGGTGGCTGTTGTTGAGGATAAACGAAGTTGGAGGCTGTTTAAATGAAAACGAGTAAATTACAAGGTTGTTGTTGGGGATTGTTCCAATTTTATAAAAGAAAAAATTATCGTGAATAATATAATTATTTATTTTTATAATAATAATGTTAGTTATTGATAAATTATGAATAATATTGTGTTATGCTTGAGAATTATGAATTTGTTTGGAAATTTAAATTGGTTTAAATTTATTGTTTGGCAAATAAAAATTTTCAAATTTGAATTTGGGTTAAATTCAACCATTGTTTATGTAGTTAAAGTTGAGAATTTTAGAATGACTATTCAAACCTTATCATTTTCAAATCCTTCATTTACAATTTCATAATTGATCAATTATTTAAAATGAAATACTTATTCTCAAACACTACATTAATTAATTTTAAGATGGGTTTTCAACCAATATTAATTACTTGTTAGCAATCTATAATTCTAAGTAATATAGTTTAGAAAAAAAAAGATAAAAGTAAAAAAACAAAAATTAAAATCAAAACCCCTACGCTATTAGCTACCTTCCCACCCCCCTCTTCAGTGTCGGTTATAAGCTTGTGCAAGTTGTGCAGCCGCACAGGGCCCGATCAGAATTCATAAAAATAGGGCCTCAAACACTACACAAGTAGATACTATTGTGTTTAGTATCAATGATTTTGGTAGTGGCGCAGTGGTTACCAACCATAGAAGTAGTTCATTAGGTGTGATGTTTGATTCTTATAAGGGATTGAAAATTTTTATTTTGTATTCATTTTTGTTTCCAAACTAAAACGGTAGTTTTTAGACTATTTTTTTCACTTATAGTAATGGTTCTTAGTAATGAGAATGTTAAAAATTATATAATTATATAATAATAAAAATTATACTCCTAGTAATGGTTTTTAGACTATTTGACTTATTTTTTTTTTCAGGATCTCCTATGCCACGTGTCATGCTATGAATAATTTGTAATTTATAACTATTTAATTCAAAAAAAATTGTTCAATTAATAATAAAATACAAATCTTTCAATTCATATTCTCAATTAATTCTCCTAATTGAACATAATAATATCTAAATTAATTATTATTAATTAATAATAAAAATAAATCAATAAAGAATTAGACCTTTCAATTATCTCTATGTTGTTTAGAAAAGAAGATTCGATAGAATATTGGTTGGAAAAAAATTCTCACATAAAAATATGTCATTTCATAGTCTCAATTAATTCTCCTAATTGAACATAACAATATCTAAATTAATTATTATTTATTAATAATAAAAAAATCACTAAAAAATTAGACCTTTCAATTATCTCTAGGTTGTTTAGAAAAGAAGACTGGATGAATATTTGATTTGATACCACTATAAATATACACTCATTACTTGATAATATTTGATATCACTTAAAATTTTGGTCAAATTATAAAGCATTACTTATTTGTTGATGCAAAAATGAGTTTACCATTTAAAAAACTTTCCGAAATTAAAGAATCAAAGGGTTTATTCGAAATTAAGGCTAAAGTCATATGTACATGAAATCAATGGAAGATATGGGTAAGAGACAAGATAAAGGAACTGCGTTACACATGATCTTGATGGATGATGAGGTAAATTATTTTGTTATTTAACAAAAGAAATTATGTAATTTATCAACCATTTTAAAAGGTTTACTCTCACTAATTACTGATATAATTTTATATTAATAAATGTCTCTTATATTTTTTTCCAATCGCAGAGTACTACAATTCAAGCCTTCATTGGTTACTACAATCACGAAACTTATGGATCTCGAATAAAGGAGGGAAAATCATAATCCTTGAGCAATTTCAAAATCAACAAAAACAAGAGTGATTATAAGGTTTCAGAACATGAATATATATAAAATTTATTTCGCAAAGTATAATTCCTTAAAAGTATGTCACGATTTAGTAGCACCACCTTATGAGATAAAATTGATGCATTTTAACAAAAGTTTAGCAAATGAATGTGACCCCAGTTTTCTTATAGGTAATTTTCCTCTTTATTTTCATTATTTTAAACTTAATTTAGTTGTACATATAATTTGGAATAGTAGATGTTATTTACAATATTATTATTATATACATTAAAAAAAATTAAACGCAATCCGTGCATAGCACGAGTACATACTAGTTATATATAACTCATAGATGGCCCTAAATGAATTAATTTAATTGCCCTATTTATTAATTTTGTTTTGTTTTACTTTTGAGATAAATTACATTTCCTCCTATTTCACCTTATGATCCTTTTATGTTGGACAATATTCACTTACTACTCTTTAATTCCTCTCCATATAAATTATATTAATATATAGTAGCAAATACCTTTGTCATTGTTACAAATGTCCATGATATCATGTCACTAAATTTCCTATTTTCTTGACTATATATGAGTTTATACCGTTAATGAATGATTATACCGAATAAAATAATAAGTAACTGTCGTTTAGCCAATCGAGCGTACCCTAACTTATAATGCAAGTTATTCATGCACACACTCCCTAGTCCCTATGAGGTCTTGCTAAATATTCTTGCACATATTAATTATTACAATATAGTGAACTTGTAGTCCCACTCATAATTCACAAAAAACAAAATTGTTAAAAAAATTAATTTAGATTTCAAGATTTCAACTTTGGTTCTTAATTGTGAAGGTTGGTATGCATTGATCAAGGCCAAGGCAACATGGTAGAGAGGAAGATCAAATAATAGTTTCACTCATTAATCATAATAATCAAATCCATATAATTATTCATTTTCTTTATCTCATGTCTATATTATTTCCATCTCTTTTACTTTTTAAATTGGATTTTCTCAATTGCTCTACCAACCATTAGAAAACATAATTTTAAAGAATAATTAAGAGAATATAAAATTATAACTTATGTTTCATCAAACTCAATGATTAATGGAAGATAGATGTCACAATGGGATAATTTTTTATTTTTATAAATGAAAGATCTTTGATGTTTAACAATTTTATGATTTGATATCTATAGGTCCATATTTAACATCAACTTTGTGGATTAAATTACTAGTCTTAACAAAACTCTACTAATATATTGAGGTGTTTGGTGAATGACTTTTGTATGTGTTAGGTTTTTGATTAATTTCTAACTTTTGGCTTTTAACTTTTGGCTTTTGAACATTTAGCTTGTTGCATTGGTTAATAAATATCAATGGTTTTTAAGTCAAAATAAATTCAACTGCTGTGGTTGACCTTCTTCATTGATTTTTGGTTTGTCACTCGCTTTTTCCCTAATAATCAACCAACATCTAACACTTACTTTACCAAATACCTCACTAAATAGCTAACTTATACAGCTAACTCAAAAACTAATAAAACAACACTTTCACTAGTCACATAAATAACAACTACTCTAGTGAGATACCGTCTATCAAAGAGACGATCTCAAAACATAAAGCCCACATCTTTATTTCCGCTTTAAATTGTATTAATTAGGCCATTTAGCACAAACATATTAATGCATCTATAAAAGAGACCGTCTCTCTCCAATTCACAATTATATTGTCCCATTTTCTTATTGGGTGAGTTCACCTCAACTGTCTCATTTCTACTTTTAGTCATGATTTTTTACCTAAATACTCCATGTTCACATAAGTAATATCCAAAATACCCCCACTTTTACTACTTACAATACCCCAACAACCACATTTACAATTAATTTAATCAATTAAAATACTCCTATTACAACCTATTTAGTAGACCTCATCCCACTCTTAATATCCGTGCTAACCAAATGAAACAATAAATATAAATCAAAAGAAGTAACAACTAACAGCCAACAACCAATTATAAAACATCCGTCATAAAAACTCATGACAAGTTCCACTCTTACAAGATTAATACTCCTAGTAAAGATAAAAGCAACCTAATTGGTTAGTATAAAGATCCTACTTTACGGAAGGGTTTAAAGAAAGAATCTAGATTGAAACAATTGGATGGTCAAGATGCATAGACCATGAAATTGTGGCCCTAATTTTATACACTTGTCAAACATTAATAGCATTAAAAATGAGTCATTCTCCAATCATGTAGTAATTTTCTCACGTCAAACGTTAGGGTTTCATCAGATTAACTAATTGACGTTTACCACTTATACTCTGGTCGGCTTCTTGGTGATGTCTAATTCCATAAAAATAACCGTTTTTCGGTTTCAAATCAACGACTAATTAGTATGAACTATGAATTGACAATTAAAATATTATAATTTAATTAGTGCCTAATTGTATCATTATCTCAGGATTAGTCGCCAACCATTGAGTAATACATATACAATATATTAGTTAAATTAAATAAAAATGATGATAAGTGACTCGTGAATTCAATATATTATATAGTATAATATATATACTTTTCTTTTGAATGATATCTGCGGTAATTATATTAAATTAAGAGAAACAAGAGTGATAAGGCTTTGGGGGAAAGGATACATATAGATAGTTCATTGAAACCCGACTTTTATGAGCTACCATATGAGCCACTGTATTACCACTACGAGACGAGACATGGTGATGCAATCTATAAAGATGAAGGAAGAAAGGAGAGCATTCAGTCCGCTTATTGTTGAGACACTTAAAATAATAATAATAATAATAATAATAATAATAATAATAATAATAATAATAATAATAATAATAATAATAATAATAATAATAATAATAATAATAATAATTTTGAGTATTATCAGTCGGAAAATAGTAGGAAAACCTTTTTCAAAATTTCATCCCAAAGTGACAATTCTTTTTTAAAAATTTTAAAACTTTTTTACTCGTCTTCGAAACTCTAGTCCAAATTCACTTTTTTAGAAACTAACAAAGTTTTAAACATATGCTACTTTTGAGATTCAAACCTCTGACCTTAGGGATCAAGGAATTCACACAACAGTTCAAGTTATATTAGTTGTATTAATTGTATTAGTACATTATTAGTCGTATTAGTAATTAAGGTATCAGCTGTATTAGTATACTATTAATCGTGTTAGTATCATATAAGTCGTATTAGTAAAATATTAGTATATTAGTAATAGTATTGGTGAAGTATTGATCGTATTAATATTGTATTAGTAAGTATAATATTAGTCATACACTCATATTAGTGTATTTTGGCACATTATTAGTCGTATTTGTATATTATTAGCATATTATTAGTCGTATTAGTGTTAGTAAAATATCGTACAAGTGTAGTATTAGCATATTATTAGTACTTTAACATTAGTGTCGTATTTGTTTATTATCGGTCGTATTTGTCTATTACTATAGTAATAATAATATTAGTCATATTAGTGTAGTATTAGTGTTTCATTAGTCGTATTAGTGTAATATTCGTGTTTTATTAGTTGTACTAATGTCGAACTACATGCTTACTCACTAGGATTTTAAGATATCTTAAGTGGGCATTTAGGATATGTCAAGTAGAGGTTCATAGTATGTCAATTAGTGGGCATTTAGAATTTTATCGTTTTTGGATTTGTCGTTAGTTCTAGTTAAAATTTACAGGGTCCCATAGATGGTCATATAGGCTTATAATGATCAAATTCCAAACCTAATGTCCATATAAGAGTCTCGTGAAAATTTCTTAAAAGTATAAAATAGATTTTTGATGAGAATAAAAGTTGTAAAGTTATTAAAATAATTGTTACACAAATTATTGTGAAAAATGAGTTTAAAACGTAATTAAGAAATTTTTGGGCTATTTGAAAATGATAATAAGGTCTTAGGGTTTTTGGCGATTTTGTTTTTGGTAATCAGCTAATTAAGAAATTTTTATCGGAGATTAAAGATAATTGATTGAATACTTGAGATTACGAAATTGAGTATGTTACATTAAAATTCCAATAATAGGTGTGCAAGGGGCGGGAGCACATCGTGCCCCCGAGCAGACTTTTTATTAGACGGGCTTTCAACAGGTTAGACATTAAATAGGTCAGACTTTTGAAGGTTCAATATTTCCTTTAATATTTCATATTGTGCCTCATACTACTAATTACTACCTAATACCCTTGATTTTATAATTTTGTGTTATATTAAAGGAAATATTGTACTATTTGCGAACAATAATAAACTAGTCAAAAAAATCATGTGTCTGTTCGCACCTAGCCACTTATTAACTGCGAACAGCTCAAACAAGGTCAAACAACGGGCCTTTACAAAGGATGAGTGAACAAAAATCAGCCAAGTATTGGCCGCTCTTACTAACAGTGGCCGATTTAGTTGACTTTGGTTGACTTTTTGACCTAAAACAGGCTGTTCGCTGTTAGTAACAGCGAACAGCTTGTTTCAGCTTTTTTGTCTGTTCGTACTTACTAAGTGCGGACAACCCAAATCTAAGGTTTGCGGATTACACGCTTAGTTTTGAAATAAGTTTAATTATAATCTTATTATATGCTTTTTTTTTTTTTTATAAATAATCTTATTTATTTTAAATTTTCTTTTAAATCACAAACTTGATTGGGTTGATTCATTCAAGTTGGTTAACGGGTTGACCACGGTTTCAAATTGGGTTTTCTCCAACGAAGTGAGGCAAAACGACATCGGTTAACTCAACTCTTTAATTAAAGACTCGATTACTGTCGTCTCAGTGTCTCAAGACTACCTACCAGAGCAAAAATGGCGGCAATGAAACTAATTCCATTGAGATCAGTCCACAAAACTGCGTCGTTTCACTTCAGTTTACGGCAAAACCCTATTCATCGGAACTTTGTACGTGCTTTTTCCGCAATAATGTCTCCACCTTCAATGGCGGTCGTCTACGACAATCATGGCCCACCCGACAAACTCACCAAAATCGTTGAAATTCCGCCCGTTGAAATCAAAGAAAATGATGTTTGTGTTAAAATGCTTGCTGCTCCTATTAATCCATCTGATATTAATCGAATTGAAGGTATTTCTTTTGCTACATTTCTTGTAATTAATTAAATTTGCTGTATCTGGATTATTTAGGGCTAGATTTATCTAGGGTTTTTATAATAACTATATGTAATTTTTGAAATTGGGTATTTTATGCAGGGGTTTATCCAGTGAGGCCAGTTCCGCCGGCAGTGGGTGGCTATGAAGGTGTTGGAGAAGTTCATGCGGTTGGGTGTGGTGTTCAGGGTCTGTCCCCTGGTGATTGGGTCATTCCTTCTCCTCCTTCCTTTGGTACTTCAACTTTTGTGCTCAATTATTTTAGTTAACTAGATGGATTTTAATATTATAGTTAATAGTTTGTTCTTGGTGAGCATAGAAGTTTGACCTGAACATCTATTTTCAATGGAGTACAAGTAAAGAGAAGCATTGAAAGGAACATTTTGAAAATGAGGTGTATTTTTCCCATTTGATAATGATGATACACGCAATTTATTTGAGTATTTTGACCTCTACTTCATAGAAATCATAGCATTGAGGAAGTTGTTTAGGTAGTGTTTTGCAATGTGGAATTTATTTGAAAATGGGAAATTCAAATTTGGCATTCTAATTCATGAATTGTATATAGCATCATCTATTTACTTCGGATTTTGAAATTTTGATATTTGGCACATTTTACATTGTCTCTGAAATTGGCCCAGTTTAACAATTCTGAATTTTAGATTTGTCAAATATAGTATTTGGGTCAATTTAGCTTTTGGAAATGGATTCCAAATTGCCAAACATGCAATTAAAGTCTTTGATGTCAATCTTATTGTCAGGCTCGAGCTCTTAAATGGTATTCTAAACAAGGCCATAGGAATAGTTCTTATTCTCGGGGTAAACGAACCAGTTGGAGAGATGTCCTAACTTATGTTCTTATGCTATATGTATGGTGGGTTGTAAGTCATCTTCTCCACTAGCTGATTAGCCCAATATCACGATATCATTTTTGGATCCTCATAATCGATCCTGAGTGATTCTGATCCAGACCTGTCTCATAGGGATCTCTTCCAAAACTGCTGATCAGTTATCACTGTTTTTAAGTGAAAAAGGGAGTGAATCTTATAACTTTAAATCAAAGCCAAAGTCAGAGTGTTTTGCGGAAATGACTTATGCCATACATTTCCAAAATCTAGTTAAGTATTTAATCCAGCAATCAACTGATTGTATTTCCACCCCAGTTAAGCTAAAATGAAAACACTCACAAAATTCATAAACATGTATAATATCGATTCATTTCACTCTTGCAATGTTGTCAAGCCCCAAAATTGTCCACTCTTGCGATGTTGTGTGATTAGATAGTGTGATAGCTTAAGTTGATTTGCGCTAAACTATTGATGAGCATTTTGTTGATGCTGTATTTGACTCTTTGTCGCGTTACCAAGGAACATGGCAGTCGTACATTGTTAAAGAGAAGAATGTGTGGCACAAAATAAACAAAGACACACCAATGGAGTATGCTGCTACTGTCACTGTCAATCCTTTGACTGCATTTAGAATGCTTCAAGATTTCGTCCAATTGAATCCAGGTGATCTTTATCTTCCTAGCAATGCCACTTAAAACCCAGTGTGCTCTCATCTTTGTTGTTTGTATTGGATGGTCTAAGCTCCGACTTAATTAGAAATTAGGGGTACTTCAACTTTGTGCATTTCCCCATTTGATGATGTAGACTTAATCTTATTTGAGAATTTGCATTTACAACAACATACGTGCTCACTATTTTTTAGATTTGTACAATTACTTGTTTATTCACTATGTTGTCAGTTCTCGATGGTGCCAAAATAGATGTGTTCAAACATTTACCTGACCTTGTATAACCAAACCCAACTTTGACCCAACTTTGACCCAACTTCGAAAATGGATTTACAACAATGTAAATACCATTGTGTACACAAGAACTGATTTTGAACCGATTCAAAGCACCTGACCCGAAACCAACACGAAACCGACACAATGACCAAGATGAACACCTCTTGGCCAAAGATGCACTTGTCTTTGGTAGATCACAACGGACAATATTAAAATGACATTCAATCATGTCACTTCTTATTTATGTGAAGTTGTGGATAATATTTGTTATCAATAGTCAATTGACAACGTCCTCTTTATCATCTCAAGCCTATGGCTGTGTACATGTGAATCGCTAAATTATTCTTAGGTAAGAGCAATTTAATGCCATTAGGTAATGTAATATTGTAACATAATTTTGTTGTTGATCTGACTGTAATCTAAAAGGTGATGCAATTGTGCAAAATGGTGCAACAAGCATGGTGGGGCAGTGTGTCATTCAGCTTGCACGGACTCAAGGTGTCCATAGCATTAACATTATTAGAGACAGGTGCTGATTAGATTGTTTAACTTGAGCTTTTTTTTTACCACCTTGAATTGAAGCTTGTATGAATTAGCTGAAGTCCAAGTACAATGTGAAGCAAATTGATATATAGTTCTCATCAAAATCTGGTCTAATTTGAATGACAGTCTTCCACTTACTTCAGGGCTGGGGCAGATGAAGTGAAGGAAAGGCTCAAACATCTCGGGGCAGATGAAGTCTTTACAGAAAGCCAGCTGGCAGTGAAAAATGTCAAGGATATGCTGGTATATATAAATAATTAATGTTTTTTTACAGTCACTGTAGCCTTTTCAAAGCCTTCACGTATTTATTCCTACTTCCTATTGTTGATTATGATAACCTGAAATTCTAGGGAACTTTGCCTGAACCTGCCCTGGGATTTAATTGTGTTGGTGGCAATGCATCTACTTTGGTTCTTAAATTTTTGAGGTTGTGATACTAACCTTACTTTAACTTCTTTTTGTGCCTTTCTTCCTTTGTTCACCGTTCTTAAGGTGATAGTTGCTTCTTTTCTGTTTGACAGGAATGGTGGAACTATGGTGACTTACGGTGGAATGTCTAAGAAGCCTGTCACTGCATCTACTTCAGCGTTCATCTTCAAGGTAATTTTCTATAATTATTGTGTTGTGGAGCATCCCAAAGACTAAGTTTGTGTAAAGTGCACAGTATCATATTATGTTGGTGAATGGTAATCATTTGGAGTACATTGTGCTCTTAAATGAATCACTATTATTTATCATTTTCATGATTGTTTCTTTTCCTCCAATCATTGTCTGTGTTCAACGAGTTAAAATGGTTATATCTTAGAAAAATTTCTACAATCATTTATTATGAACTTGGAGCTATTTGTTCGAGGGTAATCAATAAATGGAAAGGAACTTGTGGCCTTAATTACCTCTATGACTCTGCATTTAGTTTATTTGTGTTTGCCAATATTTCAATTTTGTTTTACTCCAAACTTCCGAAGTCTGTGTTTTCACAACCCAAGCACATCACCTTCCCATTTACGACCACCAGTGATGCCAGCCTCGCAAATCACTGCACTAACCACCTGTCTTCTGTTCATCTCTGAAAATACATCTGTTACACGGTCGTCCCTGGTAAGACAATCCCCTGTTTTGTAAGCAAGAACAATCTAGAAAGGGAAGAGAATCTTTGTCTGAATTTTCTGAGTTATTTCTTGTTGATTGATACAAGAGTGGATGTTTCAAGTCTCCCAACTCCCTAGCGGAATCTCGCCACTCACTTACAGAAGTTCTATATTTTCCCCCATTTTCTCATTCCCTATTTAAAGACTCCTAAACAGCTAACAACTTCCTATAATATAGCTACTAAAATAACAGAATTAAAATACTAATTACAACTACTAAAATAACCCTTGCCCTTTGATTTCTGACTCATCACCTAGACCTTATTGCGATGACTCATATCCTTTTGCCTCCTTCTGCATTAGGTGTATTTTAGAGCCGGTTTGTCGCTTGTTGCTCCATGTGTATCAACATCACCTACCTCCGGACCAACAATTACAACCCCCACTTTTTCAAACTCATCCCAGCTACCAAAGTCCAAACCATCTATCACCGTTTACAGCCCGTTTACCACTGCTACAACATCACGAAAGCTCCATTGCACTATCATTCACCATCAAATTTTGGAGAGGAAGAGAGAGAGAGAGAGAACAATACCTCATTCAATAACCCAAGGTTGACTTTAGTTGTCAAAATTGACCATGACTCCTGATTTAGAGCTTCTATGGCTAATTTGACCTCCCGTTTTTTATTTTTGTTGTGTCCGGTGAGAATTAGCTGTGTTGTAACACGGTTATTGAAGGGCGGTGGTGGCTGGGTGATTGTTCTGTGTGGGCTGTAGAGTGGTAGTGATGATTGTGATGAGGGACTTGGTTGTGTATTAAGTAACGGCCCGTTTGGTTATCGGTAGTAATTGGTGGTAATGAGAATGATTTGTAATGTAAATTTTTATAATGTATGTCAATTCCATGGTAATGAAAGTTTGATAATAAAAAATTTTTTTTGTTCACAATTTTTATTCGCACCTAATACCACATGTTCAAATGGTAATGTATTGGAATAAATTTTGTAAAGAAAATGAGATTGTTGAATGAGAATAAGCATGAGCATTAAACTTGTCAAGAGATATTCTTACCAAAATTACTCAAACTTTTTATCACCATTCCCACCATTTAATATCGGTTACCAAACGGGCCGTAAGTATAAGAAAGGAGTCTGAAGTTTAAATGGGAAGTAGCTAAGGTGGTTTTTCTGGAATGACAGAACTGAAGAAACCAAATTACTCCAATATTTGGATTTTTGCATTTCTTTGCTTTCAATCTCCATATTCTTTGTTGATTTCTTTGTTTCCTTATTTTGCACCAAAGCACCTCTAAATCAATGACTTCCTTGTCAACCTAATGTTTGTTGCCAATTAACGGGTGAGTAAGAGCACCCGAACCATTGTGCTCAAGAAATGATCTTTTAACGGTAATTTGCTCATAATATCACGTTCATTGCATTTGCATTTCTAGGATCTTTCCTTGAGGGGCTTTTGGCTTCAAAAATGGATGAATTCCGATAAAGCTTCGGAATGCAGAACTATGATTGATCACCTCTTGGGCCTGATGCGTGATGGAAAGATAAAATATGAGTAAGTGCCTTCCATTTTCTTGTTGCGAATAGGAAAGATTATGTCCTTCTAGTTGGATCTTGTCGATTTCCATGTTAATAATTGTTACAATGAGGAGCAACAGATTTTGCTCGAGTAATTGATGTTTTTTAATTTGTGATCGTATATGTACCTCTTACTACCGTGTAACAACCTATTACTTCCAGCATGGAGCTCGTTCCCTTTGAAAATTTTCACTCCGCACTGGACAAGGCGCTTGGCAAACATGGGAGCCAACCTAAACAAGTTCTTACTTTCTGATCATGCTATTTTTGTTGCTTCCGATGCGCTTATCGGAGAGAAAATCGTTTGGAATTTTAATGAGAGAATGGCGTTCACTTGAAGTTGAGAATAAAAGGAGATTCATTGCTCATGTTTATAGTGACCCAGTGTATTGAATTGTACATCTACTGTTATCTCTTCGGTCCCTTTGAGTTTACACCATATAACATATATATGAGTTTTTTTTTTTTTGAAATTATAGTGCAAATGGAAAGAAACGAAGGGAGGAATTTATTTCGTTGACGTAACATATCTTCGAATCTTGTTACATTTGCTAAAAAGATGTACGTGGGGTCACATTATCTCTTATCATCTCATGATCTACAAAGTTTACTTTGTCTCTTAAGAGACCGTCTATGCATAGGCAGCTCTCTTAATAGCCCAGTCCAATGGCTGACATGACTATTCAGTTACTCATTTAACAAATGCGCTGATCTATATTTACCCATTTATGCTATAGACAGTTTATAACAAGAATTTGTGTAGATTTAAAGAGTAGGGGTAAAAATTTGGTATTTGGTTTGTATTTAATATCAATCAAAATCTAATTGAAATCAATTAGTGTACATTTTTTCAGACCAAATTCAATTTATATTTTTTAATAATCCAAATTGATCGTCACCTAAGTTCTCAAAGCTTTTTGGCATATTAAATAAATTTTAAAAAATAAAACTTTGTTGAATGGATCCTTCGTTGCCTGATTGATTTGTCCCAATTGGAAACCATGTTACAAGTTCAGCAAATCTGCTTTGTGTTTTCTTAAAATTTATAATTTTAATATTACATTTTTTCTTGATCATTAAGGAGATTGAAGAAAATGTTTGGTCAATCAAACATTCCATAATCACGACAAAGAGGATATTTAGCCCATATATAGTACGTCTCTTATAAAGACCGTCTCTCACAATAATTTGTGATTTCCATTTCGAAAAAGAGGATATTGATGTTTTAGCAGAAAAATGACGAGCTTATCAGAAGTCGATCATTGAACGTTCTCTTTTTGAAAAATATAGTCCACAGCCTCTTCCACTGTGTCAACAACCTACATAAGCAACACCAAAAGCATTCAAGCATAAACAAACAATAGGTTCTAGACTTAGACCGTTTGTTTAACGGTACTAATTGCTGGTAATATGAGAATGATTTGTATTGTACATTTTCATAATATGTACCATGTCATTCCCACAGTAATGAAAGTTTGATTATAAAAAAAAGTTATCAACAATTTTTCATTATCATTACCATTTCCACCAATTAGTACCGAATACCAAACTTTAAGTTGACAATAAGACACTGGTTCATAGAAGCCATCTTAAGCAAATACTTCATTGATCACATACCTTATCTGCTGGAAATTCATCATCATTCTCTTTTCCTCTAAAAACCCCAGTTCTAGTCAAAATAGAGAACCAAGGAAGCCCAGCCTGATATAGCAATATAATTATATTATTGGCAAGCATGCGGTACATCCTTTTAGTATCGAACAGAAATTTGTGGGGTGTTTAGTATGAACTTTTTAATACCAAGTAAGGGATTCAATTACCATTACGCCACATTTTTTGTTTGGTATAATATTAGGTCAACCCAATTCTTGAGGGTAATGAATACCCTTATTTTGTTACCACCCATTAATGTCAAGTAACAACTTATGTTGCTACTCTTGTTGGTGTTTCTATGATCATGCAAGTGTTTCCCTTATATATTGTTATACCAAACAACATATAATTACAGCCCTTATCATTTCCCATTCCATTACATTTTATGTTCCCATACAAAACACCCCTGAATACTAACTAGAATTCATTACTGCAAGTAAAGAGACTAACCTCTTTTGCACCTTTGATGTCAACCGAAGGGTTGTCTCCAATCATATATAAAGTTTTAAAAGGACTAATAACACCAGAATCTCGATTAGTAGTCAAATGATTGTGAAGTTGCCGCAGGGCAGTTTCCGCATTCTTGAAGGCAAGTGGATTAGGCTTTCCGACTGCATAATATTGCAGAGGATGGGGGTGAATGCTGCCCAATCAAAACACACAATATGAAAGCAAATCAGCACAGAAAGAATCAAATTGGAAAAGATATCATATAGAGGATGATGCTACAGTGGGAAAAGATGCAAAAACATCAAGTAGCCAGTGATACACCAGGTAAGAAATGCGCCAACCTATGTTACTTGGACTCGGGTACTAATGTTGGATACTGATACATGTCCAAGTGTCGGATACGACTTAATATTCAATTTTACGCTTAAAACGAAGTGTCTAAGTGTCATACCAATGTCCGATGATTAAGGATCGAACACGGGTACGTGAAGTATAATTCATGAAGAGTCCGAGTAACATAGGCTATCCCTCATAATTTGTGAGTTAATGTTATTCTAAATGACAACAATCTCAGAAATAATTTCAGCAGTACCAGTCAAAAATCCAGACAAAAAGAACTCTCCAAACGACTTTTTTTGAAGGTTTATCTTGTTTAAATATAGTTTTTGTGAGCACATTCACAGGATGAACCGACCAACGAGCAGGAAAAACATAATTGAGTATCTTGATGTCATAAATCTACATGAGATGAGTGAAATCAATGAAAAGAACAGTTATAACCTCGGTGGATTTTCCCCGACAAACCATTTATCATCCATACCTGTTGAAGACAGATTGTAGAGCAATCCTAAATGCGCCCATGCCAAAACGTTCAGTAGGGAATGCACCCTAATTTCAGTGAATACATTAACAGTAAATAACAGACTGTAGCAAGTGATATACACAACTCTATGGCCTAGGAAAACTGACCTGGTACTTAAGATCATCATGGGCAAAGTATAGAGGAGGTTGACTTTTAATTTCTCCACCGGGAAGGCCTCCAGTTCTTAATATATCACAGAGAATCTACAGATGAATTAGTGACTACAAATAGGCCATAAATAGATACAATGTAGAGTGAAATTTGATGGAAAGTTGAACACATTGAAGTGGATTGTACACAAAAACAACCTGAATGTCCCTGCCCCAGTCAACGGAATCGCTAACAACAAAAACTGCCCGGACATTGTGCGAGCAAACGTAGTTCCTTAGCTTTTCTGAAGGAAAATTCGTTGTCCATCTTTTATGAGGTGCTAGAGGATCGATGTCGTCAAAGCACAACGCATAGTCGTTTATAGAAATAACATTCCTGGGACAATGAAATAAAGCCATTGAAATAACATTACCAAATTAAAGTAAGCCAGACAAAACGATTATGACTGTCACATGATTCGCCAATCGCCTCACGAATAAAAGAAAGCAAATTATGGTCGGTTTTATGCTATTTTTAATTATTTTGAGCGAATCACGAATTCAAAAGACGAACTAACTAGCGAATTATGTTTCACATGACCATACTTGAATCCATACTCAGACATCACAGCAGCCGGTTCTCCTTTACCAACAGCAACAACCAATTCCTTCTCAAACCTACTCAATAACAAAAAAACAGTAAGACAGGACAAATAAGTCTTACCAGCAAAAAAGAATTGATTTCGTTTTATACTTTTGTTAAAGAATTGCAAGTATGAAACAACTACTTCGAAGTTCTATGTAATTGCATCATGCTTTATGACTGTATTACTACCTATGTGCTAGCTGTTTGAAGGGTGAATGGCCATGTAAAACCTGAAATAAAAAAGACAAAAAAGTAAGATATTGAAATGTGGTAAAGTTACCGAAATGAAAACCACCCACATTTTCTCCGTTATAGACTATTATATAACTTACCTGTGAAGCATGAACTTCAACACCAAACACTTTACTCAACTCAATAGCTCTCTTAGATTCACGAACTCCGCCCCCTATCAGACAAAAATGTTATGAAAATACTTAGTCAAGAACACTTGAAGAGGATTCCCTGTGATCAAGGTCAGGAGACGTCAATATATGGAGCATCGTCCTTGTGTTGAGAAAACATTGTTGCAAGCGGAAATAACAAAACATTACATGCTTTCCAAATCAATTGATGCCAATGCAAGTGTAAAAGGACTGTACCATTTGTTAGAAAGACATAGGGGATCTTCAAGGAACCTGCATTCACAGTCATCAATTTCTCACAGTAAATAAAGCTATCATCATCATCTTAGCCATTGTATCCCGTTCATAGGAAACTATGATCAGGGTCTAGGAGGGAAGGAAGGCGGCAACTCATACCCATAAAGGAGAATGCTGCCAAAGAGTCCCTCGATTCGAGAAAGATCCACAGCGAAAAGCCCAAGTAGTCAAAAACATAAAAATAAATAAAATACATATAAATATAAATAAACTAGGTACAAACAAATGAAAGAATGATAAGTAAAAAGGTAAAGGCAAACACAAGAACATCAACTGGTAAGTGCAAGAGCTCAATAGTCTAAGACACGGATAAGGCGCCTCTACAATCTACACAAACAAAACCGAGAAGCTCCATAAGTCCATTGCAGTATGAAAAAGCGTATTATGAGCACATATCTTAAACCCAATCGACAACAGGAGCTGGAAACCTTCTACCAAATGCTATATACACGATCCAATTTCGTTTGATCTAATTAAACCTAGACTATAACTGATTTTGCACTGAAAGAGTATATTTTACCAACACTTCAATTGAATTCGGCTCATGTCATATTGTCATAATATATAAAGATGTGACGATGTTTTATGCTAGTTGTAACTTAAATACCACAATCCTCCTCCTTTACCGAGCTAAGAACCGAGTAATCAATGCTGGAGTTGCATTTACTGGTGGAGTTCTACCACAATTTCAATTGAGGGACTGTATTATTCTCATTGCACACTTACCCTAAGTCCTCAACACACTGATATTGGGATATTCATAGGTTTCTAATAACTTTAAAAGGAAGAAGTAATTCATTTCAAATTGTAAGTTTCAATTATGAAACAATGGTAGAATTGGCTAAAATCCAAAATTGAATTACATTGATTTGCCAACTATTAAATTGAGTCAATTTTAGATTTCCAAATGAAATCTTCATTTCCTAACATAGCATAAATGTAAATCTCCAATAAGCAATCAGCTGACCAATTACATTTCATGATTTTTTATTGCTTGCAAATCCTAATAGTAAAACTCAATTACATCCGGCGTCACGGCTGCCAAGAAAGGAATACAATCTCCCTTAATAAAAACTCAATCACTAAGAAAAACCATTGCAAATCAAATACCCAGAAAGAAAAAGGCATTGCAAATCAAAAACTCACCACAGGGAGCGTATAGCTTTCTAAGAGCTTGAAGAGAACCTCCAATGGGGGAATTACCCCGAAGAAGAACACCATCGATATCAAATGCAATGCCGAAAGCATTCCTGAATGAAGGCAACTCGGAGAAGAAACGGCAAAATAGGGAGTAGAATTGAAGTTGAGGGACAATTGATGAAACTTGCTTCTTTCTGTGTGAATTTGATGATAGCTTGTACATGGACATGATTCTATGCATCTTTGCCGATTTTCCTCCTTTCTTGGTTTGGTTTGGTTTGGTTTGTTCAATTGGATTTTGTTACTTGGTTTTGTATTGGTCTCGGTATTCTTGTAAATTTGTAAAGGGATGACAATCTGAATTCGCTCCTAATCCGACTAATTTAATTCCATCAAAATTTGAGAAAAAGTAGCCGGCTCATTGTAGGTGCGTGTGCTACACGCGTGCGCCTTTTTTCCTTTGAAATTTCTTTTTTTTTTCCATTTTTTTGGACATTATTCAATTTGGACCTTAAAGGTATTAATTTTGACCTTAAAGTAAAAGTAGTACTTAAAAATATCAATTAAAGTAAAAGTTTCAATTTTAACCTATAAGTGATGGAATGGACCTGGAATTTCCAATGGAGGCGACATTTATATGATTGAGAGGTAACTGATCTTGATAGACTAACTCTTCTTATTGCGCAGGTATCCCCAAACCTGGAGAGGCTGATGGTGTTACATGGCATGGCCATAAATACCATAAATTCCCCATCAAAGATGTTGTGGAGAGATTTTATGAGACACATGATCCGATTATTCCCAAAGCAGTTTGCACTTTCTTGTGGAATATCAAAATTCCACCTAGAGCCCAACGTATCCTATGGCTTGCTAATTTGGAGAAGTTAAAAACAGGAGATACAGTGGTGAATAAAGGGATGATTGACCCTGCAAATGGTCTTTGCCCAATTTGTGAGAATGAAATTGAAACTAACACCCATCTATTATTTACTTGTTTATTTTCTTGGAAGATTTGGATGCAAATACTTGAATGGTGGGGAGTATCGGGTGTTCTCTCAAACCAGTGTCATATTTTTACTCTTTCTTGGAAGAGTTTGATGCCGAAAAGGTGTAGAGGAAAGCTTTGGAATCTAATTTTGGGATGTGTAATTTGGTCACTATGGTTTGAAAGAAACAAAATCAAGTTTGAGAACGGGAAATGTGATGCCTATATACTTTCTCATACTTTGAAGACACGTGTTGCTATATGGGCAAAAGAACTTCTTGGGGTGGATGCAGTCGCATACCATGGATTTTCGTTTAATCCGAGTGCCGTTTTGATATAATTTTTGATGTATTTGTTGATTATGTTGATGGATATATATTGTATGCTTTTGGTGTAATGGTTTTATATTTTTGGTGGTTTATATTTATACTCGTGGTGTGTAAGGTGGTAGGTGTTAGCTCTTTTTTTTTTTGGTGTGTAAGGTGCTTAGGAGTACTGTTATTTTTTTGTCCACATAGCCCACTCCTACGCTGTTTCTGAGTGGCCTATTTCTTGGTCCCTTGATTCAATGGTTTTTTTCACTCGCTGGTTTTTTTTTTTTTTTATGCCGGCGGGTCTGGGGCTCCCAAGTCTCAGTGTTTTGTCGTTTTTTGAGCTATATAATTCCAAATTTTCGAAAAAAAGTGATCAATTGTGGCGTTAAACCGATCAATTTCTCTAAATTGAAATTGATATCTTTAAGGTCAAAATTAATACCTTTAAGATTAAAATTGAAAAAAATGTCCAAAAAATGAAAAAGGAGAGAGAAAGTATGTAAGGAGCGCGATTACATTTATTCTCTATCTTTATTTATTACCATTATCCTCCTTTTCTTAAAAAACAACACTTTTCTCTTAAAAAACAACACTTTTCTTAAAAAACAACACTTTTCTCTGTTTGGTAGGAGGGAATTAAAGTTAGGGATTGGGAATTTGGGGTAAGATTATAAAAACTACCTTGTTTGTTTGAAGGGAATGGGAATTAACAAAGGTTAGGGATTGGACCTTAAGAAGGTTAAAGTCCCACAAAAAATGTCTTGGGGGGAGGGTGGTATTTTGGGTTGAGACTTGAGTAAGGTATAAAATGTCCTTTTTGCCATTAATAAAAGTGAAGAAACACATGAGTTTTAAGGACAATTTTGTAAATGTAACCATTTTTGTCCAATTCCTTATCCTTTTTATCATTTGCCAAACAAGGACATAGGGCATTTATTTTTAAAGTCTCAATTCAAGTCTCATCTTAAAGTCTCATTTCAAGTCTCATTCAAAGTCTCTTAATTCCCATTCCCTTTTGCCAAACACCCCCTAAGAGTTGGGCATGCAATGTTAGCATCGAGTATTTCACTTTATATTGTATTTAAAACAAGTTATGCTCTAGTCTAGTTTAAAATATAAAAATAAAAAACATATCGAAACCATAATCAAATCAATCCATTCAAACTGAGTTAGGGGTGTGCAAAATGAGATCGGACTGCCGACTGGAACCGAGTGAGACCAGACCGGTTGTATCCGGTCCGGTCTCTGGGTCTTACATTTTTGCCATTCCGGGTTTCCGGTCTAAACCCGAAAAATTCGGGTTGGACCGGATGCACTTCCAAGTGATTTTGAAAGTGAATAATATTTACGATTATTATGTACATACTTATTTAAATTTTAAAGGGTTTTAAATATTTTATTTTCAACATAAAATAATTTTTTAATTCAAATATTTTAATTTTATAATAATTAATTTGCTAAATTATTTTTAAATATTCCATTTTTTTGATTTATTTTTGGTATCAAAAATTATTTTCGATCTAACCGGTCTAAACCCGGACCAAATCGGATGAAATCCGGGTTAGACCGGAACAAACCGGCCCGATCTTCAGTCTTAGCAGAGATCAAATATTAAAATTACGATTTAATTTGTGGCGGATAACAAACTTTATAAGCCATAGTTGCTAACTTCCTAAGGTCACTCTTTGACTATCTGTCGTCTCTTGGCAGAAGTTAAAAGGGCATGTCCCATTTTGGGTTTCTGGGAATTGCAAAATATGACCGATTGAAATATCCCTTAATCTTCATCACCCATTTGCATATGGTCGGTATGTTTTCATTTTTATCCCCTTTAAATAATATCTAAACTAAATATTTTATATATGCATATGATAATTTAGAATTCTTCATCAAGGTATCTTTCTAATTCATGGTTGTTGGATGTTCATTGTCCAAAACTATTTTCTTTGGATATTGTTTGCCTATTTCAATATAAAAATTGCATCTTTGCCTAATTCCATATCAATATTTAGTAATTAAATTAGGTTTTTTTTTTTTGTCAAAACTCTGAATAGTGATTATTTAGCTGAATTTGGGCTGTATTCCTTAGGTTTCTATCTGGGTTTGAGTTGAATTTGTAGAAAAATGGTTAAGGCTATTGGGTTTAGTCCAGTGAGCTATTATGTTGAATCATCTTACCTTTGGAGTCAAAATTCAGTTGTTTTTAACAATTTGAGGATAAAAGGATGTTCTAGGGTTTCTATTAACCCAATTGGAAAAAAGAAGCTGAAATTTGTACTACCAATTAGAAGTAAAGCTAGAGAATTTAGGCATTTGAACTCGGTGGGGTTGGACCGGGTTTTAACAAGTGTGGATGAGGATGAAATGAGTGAAGGGTTTTTTGAAGCAATAGAGGAATTAGAGCGGATGACTCGAGAACCATCGGATGTTCTAGAAGAAATGAATGATCGATTATCGGCCCGTGAGTTGCAGCTAGTTTTGGTGTACTTTTCACAAGAGGGAAGGGATTCATGGTGTGCATTAGAGGTTTTTGAGTGGTTGAAGAAGGAGAATCGCGTCGATAAAGAGACGATGGAGCTAATGGTTTCAATCATGTGTGGGTGGATTAAGAATATGATTGAAGGTGAAAAGGAAGTTGGGGAAGTGGTTGATCTTTTGGTGGACATGGATTGTGTTGGTTTAAAACCCAATTTTAGTATGATGGAGAAGGCCATTTCGGTTTACTGGGAGTTGGGAAAGGAAGATCAAGCTGTCACTTTTGTTGAAGAGGTTTTGAAAAGGGAAATCATGTCCGTCGACGATGGTTCGGATGATGTACATAGAGGAGGCCCTGCTGGTTACCTTGCTTGGAAGATGATGGTAAAATTCTCATTTTCTGATTCTTTCTATTTTTGAGTGGTTTTTATCAAATGTCATATTACTAGATAAATATGCATCACTTATGAAAATGTTTATCATTGCATGTGGAATTCAACTAATTTGATAATGAATTTGGGTGATTGTTTACGAAAATGTTTAAAATAGAAAATTGCTCTAGGACTCTGGAAATCTACATGTCGAGTTTTGAGCATTGTGCAAGGTGCTAATATTTTTAAGACTAGGGTAGTTGATTGCGTTCATTTGCTCGGAAAGTCTTTCTGATGAAACTTATTGCAAGAAAATCAAATGTTAGTGTTATAGGATAGGACAAACAGGAGAGCTCACCCAAAAGACTAGCCTATTAGGTGAGAGAGCCCATTTGCCTATAAACCCCACACCAATTGCACTTTACAGTCGATGAGGGATAAGTCTCATACCTTGCAATGGAACATAACAGTTAGTTTGGGCGTCATAGCCTGGGATGGGTATATATTCATGCATGAACCTATGTTTCTTAGACTCGGGTATTGATGTTGGATATTAGTACGTGTCCAAGTATCTGATACGTCTAAATATTCAATTTTACGCCTAAAATGAAATGTCTAAGTGCCATACCATTGTCCGATCATCGACGATCGGACATGGGTATGTGAAGCAAAATAAAGAGTTCAAGTAACATAATGAACTGATGATGATTCACTAAATTCATTTTAAAGTGTGATTTTAGCTGATTAGGCTTCACGTTTTCGGTGGCTTCATAATATTGATCAGTTAGAAGAATACCAATGGAGCTTTGATCGTCGCTAATTGTCAGCGACCCATTGTTGGTCATTTTAGATTACCATTCACAATGAACATATCCTTAATCCGTGTTCGACTGTTCGTTAACTTTAATGACATAGATGTTGCATTATGACAACTTGGAAAAGACTTTTATTGTGATGTCTTTATGGGTAGCAGAGGGGTGGTTCTTCGTGCTATTTATTGCATTGTTTCTTGGAAAAGTTACCATTAATAGTACATCCTTTCGTTAATTTCCTTACAGTAATACCAACTTTTGATCAACTATAAATAACACCAACTTAGGGTGATATTTTCCTAGAATAATACCAACTTTAGTTTATTAGCTACTTTACGAAATTTTTTTTGTCATATAATATGCTATAGTTTGATTTTTATTATGTTAGAGATATTTTAGGAAAACACCCAAGGTTTGACATTATTCATGGTTAATCAAAATTTGGTGGATATAAGCAAAAGATTGTATTAGTTTTGGTAATTTTTCTTTTTTTCTTTTGTTGTGTGGTTTTGGGTGGGGGTGGTGGTTTATGAGCTATCTGTTGGTTTTTGGAAGATGATAAGTTTACAATTTGAACTTTTAGGAGAAAGGAGGGTACAGAGATGCCGTGAAATTCGTGATTCACTTAAAGGAAAGTGGGTTAAATCCCGAAACTTACAGCTATCTAATTGCAATGACGGCTGTGGTGAAAGAGTTGAATGAACTTGCAAAAGCTTTCCGTAAGCTGAAGAGCTTTGCTAGAGCGGGTTTTGTCACTGAGCTGGACGAAGAAAATATAAGGCTTGTGGAAGAATATCAGTCTGATCTCGTAAACGACGGGATCCAACTATCCAACTGGTTGATCGAAAAGGGAAATTCTTCGGTGCTTGGTTTAGTTCACGAGAAGCTCCTTGCAATGTACATATGTGCTGGCCACGGACTTGAAGCCGAAAGACAGTTGTGGGAGATGAAGCTTTTAGGCAAACAGGTCGAGAGATACTTTTACGACATAGTGTTAGCCATCTGTGCCTCTCAAGGCAAGGAAAGAGCTGTTTCTAGACTGCTAACGACATTGGACGCTTCAAGCTCTTCGTCTAAGAAAAAAACTTTATCATGGTTGCTTAGAGGCTATATCAAAGCCGGGAATTTTGAATATGCTGCGGAAACAATATCCAAAATGCTCGATTCAGGGTTGCAACCCGATCTCTTGGACCGGATCGCTGTTGTTCAGGGACTCAGACGAATGATACAACAACAGAAGAGTATGGAGATCTATCTACGACTGTGTAAGCGGCTGTCAGATGCGGACTTGATCGGACCTTGTCTCATATATTTGTATATAAAAAAATATCGGCTTTGGATCATAAAGATGATCTAGGCGACGATAGAGGGGTTACTCGAAAGTTACCAAAAATACTGCTGCTGTGTTTTTGAATGTTGCTAAGGATGTATGTGTATATCTCAGTACATATGTATAAATGTATATATTTGTGTATATTACTGTTCTTTAAACAACCAAGATGTAGGTGCCTGTGAATGGTAATTGTACATGTTACAAGATGGCTTGAGTTAAAATCTTCTCAAGAATGATATTGAAACCATGTATCTCTTTCTGCTCTGCTTGAGCTTGTCCTGTCTGTAGGTCTGTCAAACAGATTGGGTTGTGTTTGAGTTATATGTAATGGGTCGAAAACCTTTTGATCTGAACCTAATCTGTTTAGTTAAATGGATTGTAAATAACAATTTTGACTAGATTTGTAATAGATCATCTCAACTTGATTTCGATCAGTTAATCCATTTAGAGTGTTTTGTTTTCTTTTTAGGGTTTTTGACGTTGATTAATCTTATTTTATTATGAAAAATAGGATAATAGTAAAGGACTTTAGTTTCATATTATACTAATTGATTTGACTTAGAAATTAACTCTTATAACCTTACTATAGTTCATTTAATAATTAATTGGGTAAAAAATCTCAATCCAAACTCACTTATTTCGAGTTAAATTTAGGTCGGGTAAGCTTTTATCAGGCAACCTATTCGAAATGCGCCTGCTTTCTGGCAAAAGATTGAAAAATTAAGCTTATTATCAAAAAAAAAAACTCCCAAAATACACTTTGGAAAATTTCAATTCCCAAAATAAGTGGTTTTGCGTCCGAACCTAAAGTCAAGTATGTTCGTTGTTAACAACAACGAACAAAGAAAGTGATAAAAAAAAGGTCAATTCTTTATTCGTTGTTACTGACTGCGAACAAACATGTTTTAATTTTTTTGTCCCTTACATCGCTATGACACAGTCTCCCTTCCGTTCTCTGTTAATAACAATGAATAAAGAATTTTGACCTTTTTTGAATAGTTTCTTTGTTCGTTGTAAGTAACATCGAACAAACCCGACCTCAACTTTATCATGGAGACGTTTATTTTGGAAACTAAAATTTCCCCACCCTGCTTTTGGGATTTTTTTTTTTTTTTTTGATAATAAGCTTTTTTTTTTTCTTTACAATTATTCCTTTTTGGCTGCATTCTCTTCGGCCTGTGGCTGTGATCGGGCCTTCACAGAAGACTTAGAAATGGTCCAAGGAAAAGTATTTGATACCTTCAATTGTTTGGAATTTGACAGGAGGACTTGGTCATTCTTGTACCATTTTTTTTTGGTTGTTGCAATTTATTCTTCATATAATTGTCATTTTAAATTCACAATTAAGGAATCCTGCACAATAATTCAGTGATCTGATGTAACATCATGACTCATGAGTCATGGTGTTATATATGTGTTGAATTTTAGGCCAAATAAGAGCATTAATGGCAAATATCTTGGTATGTGTCATAGTTAGATCTAAGATACGATGGTCTTTTCATGATTATCGATCAGTATTCCGCGCAAAGTCAGGATCGTAAGGAAAAAGTAGCAAACAATACCCCTCTAGTGAGAAGACTGGTGAAATGCGCACAATCAATTCAAGTTGTATGGTCTTGTCATCACCATCATTTCCATGACCAAGTCCACAATTACCAAAAGAATAAGTCAAATTGATAGTGAATTGTTGTATACTTGTACTCATACACTAACAAGTACTCGCTTTGTTCTCTTAGATTTAAATTAAAGAGACAGAAGATGATATTTAAGAAGGTGATAATAAATTAAGAGAAAGAATAAATGCGTGGATGAAATTAAAAGGGACTTATAATGTATGAATGAGATTAAAAGAAAGTGGTAGATTATTGTTCAAAAATAAAAAATGATAAAATTAAATAAGACGGACCAAAATGACAAATAATGCAAATTAAGTGGTACGAAGGAAATACTAATCAATCAATATCCTACCTTGAAAATCAGGACTTCGAATTAAAGAACTAAAAACAATGCAAAATTAATCAACAAAAAACAGCACAAGGAATAAATGTAATTCATAAGTATGAGACACGTTCTCCAGTCCATTATCATTATCCTACCCAGTGTATCCCGCTCATAGAAAACTATGGACAGGGTCTGAAGAGGGAAGGACATCGATAACTTATACTCATAAAGGAGAGCGCGACCAAAGGAGTTCTCGGGCACGTTCATTGTCCAGAATATTTTATTGATTAAAGTAAGATCGTCTTGTCCATTAATTAAGAATCACTTCTTTTATTTCCTATTGTATTGTCCATTTAAGATCGACATATGAGTTTTTTTTACTCCATTCGAGCTTAAAACTGTAGACATTGTCAATCCATGGACATAACGTCAAAAGTATGACAAAGATTTATTCTCCCTGTTTCTGATTTTACATATAGATGTTTTTATGAACTTATGTACAAATTGTAAGCTCTTTTTTCTCAGTTATGTACAGAAAATCGCAGATTTACGACTCCTTAAAACTTACTCGAAAGGTCTGGCTCGAGATGATCGGTATTTATACTGTATAATCTCGTCTAAGACAATGGCCTCGAGGTGAAAGCCATAACCGTGCATACACAACTTTACTCTAAATTTACAGTTACAGGAGTAACCCATTTAACATCCGTCCATGGACATAACTTCCAGCTCTGCCCACCAAAGAGGAGATAGTTTCGGGATTGCCCCATCAGGCCCCATCCCAGTTACTTCTCTTAAACGGGCAGCAACATCTCTTATAGTCGGTCTCTCTTGTGGGTCCGGGTGAACACAATTTCTAATGATATGAAACAGTCTCTGAGCATCGTCCATTCCATACGAACTCATTGTTGGATCTATCATATCGTCTGATAACTGATCTTTGTCTAAGCACTCTTTGACCCAGTCGGAAATGCAATTATCCTCCGTGTAAGGCATCCTACCGGTAATGATCTCTAACATAACGAGCCCAAAATTGTATACATTGCTCTCGATATCAGTTAATGAAGCCTCTAATAACTGTTTAGAAGGCGATCTCATTTTTGACATCGCCTTAGATCCGGATCCTTCAGTCCAGAAGCTGAAATCCGATAATTTGGCTGCGTAATCTTCTGCAAGGTATACGGATGAAGACTGCAAGTCTCGGTGAGGTATGGATGGGTTCAGCTGGTGCATATGTTCGAGGCAATATGCCATACCCATGATCACACGTAGACGCATTCGCCAGTCCAAGCGCTCGGCTTCTTTTACTGCAAAGCAAAAGACCCATGTTGTGACAAACAAGCCAAAGTACGACTGCTATTAACATGAACATAATAACGAGATAACTCACTGTGTAAATGCTCATAGAGCGTGCCGTTTGGTGCATACTCGAAAACCATCATTCTACCAAAAGGCTTATCCTCTTCACAATACCCGATAAGGTTCACAAAATTTTTGTGGTTCACTTTCGACAAAGTTTCGATCTGGCAACAGAAGCACACACAAATAGTTAGATTCACCTGAAACATCTATAGAAACTGTAAAGGTGTTCATTCGGGCCATCGGATTGATTTCGGATTAGATGTTTCGGGTAGGTTCAAGAATCCGGTCTTCTGTCTATATTGATTTTTACATAATTGTAAATCATTTTTGTAGTCAGGTCAAATTGAATTTGGTTATAAGGTCAGGTAAATATATCGGGTGTGTTTTGAACACCTCTAGGAAACTGCAAGCACATTGATAGGTGAACACAAACAATACCTTCTTCCTAAACTGAGATTCCAATTTTTTCGACCAATCCTGGGAAGACTTCACGGAGCTTGCTACAACAGCTATCTCGATTCCACTAGAAAGAGTACCTTTATACACAGTTCCGTCACTTAAAGTGCCGATTATGTTGCTGAAATCTTCACAAGCTACTTCAAGTTCTGCTCTCTTAAGCTTTGGTACACCTGCAGTGCAACAATATCGGTTACACCATGCCGCAATAGTAAATGAACGCAATTGATGCATAACGGATAAACGAAGGTAAAGAAATTTTACCTGAGACAAATGCTCGTTGAAGCTGTCCACTTAGACCCGTGGCCCAAGGTTTTACAGTACCCACCTTACTGCATCTGAGGATGAAAACAACAACCACTAAAGCAACAAACAAAGCAGAGGCTCCCCCAACTAAGGCCCAAATAATAACCTTATGATTTGAGCCGGATCTTTTAGTAGCACGAGATGGTGGATCTGGGGCGCTAGCAGCCTGAGCTGCTGGTGATTCAGGAAGGATTGGAGGATTTATCGGAAGAATTACAGCAGGAGCAGGTGCAAATGGTGCAAAACGAGATGGAGGTCGCATTGGTTGTCTATTTATGGAAGGCATTTTTGCTCGAGCAGATCCTTTTTCTCTGCTTTTTGTGCCATTTCGGAGGTTTAAAAATTGTATACTCGACAACAAGCTCCTACCGACAGAATTATGTGGCCGGCTAGCATACCTGACAGAGAAACAAGGATGGGTTATACAAGAAAATGTCATGTTATGCACCTTTTGTAAATTCTTTTAGCTAGAACACAGAAACATAACAAACAAACACATCAAGAGAACGATTTAGACTCTCACTCCCTGCCACTGAAACATAATTCGCTAGTTAGTTCACCTTTTGGATTCGCAATTCGCTCAAAATGGTTCAAAAATAGCCTAACACCTACCATAATTTGCCTTTTTCGATTCGTAATTCGCAAAGTAATTAGTGAAATATATGACAGTACTGGTCTCTGCAAAGCCTAGGCTAAGCATAAAGGTCTGAAAACAATGCGAGTAGTTAAGCACAAATTCGTTTAATGGTTCTCACCGAGAAAGAGATTCAATGTTACATCTTGCATCAGCTGAAACACCACGTAGCTCATTCTCATCAACCTGATGTTCGGATAGCATCTGAAGTTGATTAAGCTCCGGAGATAAGCCATCAAGGTAAGCATTATTGTCCAGTAGACTGAAACAACGCAAAAAAGGAAGACAATGATTTTAACAGATAATTCTTGTAGCGAAAACATGAAAGCGAACAAATACCGATAACATACGAAAATCATAAGTGGAGCACGAAGATCTACTCACAGAATCGACAGTGAAAGGGTATTCCCAAGGTTAGAAGGGATTCGTCCGCTAAAATTGTTGTAGCCCAAGTCTAACACTTCAAGTTCTTTCATGTTAGCTATTTCACTTGGTATGATGCCTCTAAAAGAATTGTTGCGCAATATACTGGAAATGAGAATGAGAAAATAAACAAGATGAACAACACAAAGGACAGAAATATGCAAAACAAATAAAAAGTTTAAAACTGATTAAAATAAGGAAAAACTGACATTAATAATCCAACTTTTCACTTATATGATGTGAATAATCCGACCTTTGGGTTTTTTTAATGATCTAACCTTTGCTATACATTTGCCCATGAACATACCATATTACTAATAATATGGTGATAATAGAGTATGCTGCAAGCAAACTAAGACAAAAAGTGGATTATTCACGGCAAACTAAAGAAAAAATGATGGATTTATTAAGAATAATCTAAAAGATGAGATTATTCAAAGCGGACGAACAAACGAATGGATTATTAATGTCAAGTTTTCCTTAAACAAAAAAAACTTATGCTCTTACATAGATTTTATATGAGATAGTTTTCCAAGTTCAAGAGCCAGGATTCCTCCAAGACATAGATCCTTTAAATTCCTGCAAGTAAAAATCATTGACTTAGGAATAGAAAACACTCATGAGAATTTGTGTTATAGCCCAGTGGTTAATGACTTTCGCTTTCACCCTTGTGACAACGGTTTAGGAATAGATAAATCCCTATTCCCCTGGCCGTAGGAATTCTCTAGCCTAACACCGAATCGTAAAATAACTAATAAAAAATACTTGAACATCACCCAAAATTACTCTAAATTTAGTAATTAAAATATATAAATCACTGAAATTGGCAGAAACATATTGAAGAGACAAAATCCAACTACATCCATTATTAATTTAAGATAATAATAATATGGGGTAAATTAGAATATTAGGAAAGCATTTATGAAATTCAGACACAACCCATCAAAAAAAATTAACAAAAATGAGAATCCAAAACATATAATTTTTTATATTATTTTAAATTATGAATGGAACAACATTCACAGAATCATTTTCAGAAGTCAGAGCAGCCATTAAATTTAATCAGCATAAAAGTCATGAGCAAATAAACAGAAAAATGAAAAGAGATCAAAATGAGGAACTTACAGAATAACAACATTTCCATCAGAGCAATAAACTCCAAACCATGAACAATGATTTTTATCAGAATTCCAATCAGAAAGGGCATTAAAAGGATCTTTTTCCACCATTTTTTTAAACTCCAACAAAGCAATTCCTGTCAAAATTGTTCATCTTAATTAATTACCCATTAATCTAACAATTTATTCCCATAATTACCCAGAAAGAATCAAGCTTAAAAGAAGCAAATCAATCCATTTTACCTTCAGAATTCAGGGAAAAACAAGGAAGAAGAAGTTGTAGATGAAAAAACAGTAACATCAAAATGGGCAATTTCTTCATCAATCCATTGAATACCCACAAATTATTTCTCATCTTAAATCACTAAACCAAGCAAAAATTTGCTAAAATTAGAATTTATAGCAAACCCAAGAAGCTGTAGAACTGTAGAAGTTTAATCAGTGAAGAAAGGAAGACCCGATTTTTGAATTTTTCACTAAATTTTTACTTGAAAGTTGAAGCAGAGATTATTATACAGAAAAAATCAAAAGGATTTATGGGTTAGAAAAGGGGGATTAAGGTAAAGGGGAAGAGAGAGAATGGGAAGTTGAAACGCGTTCACCAATCAGCAAGGGAAGGAGGGAAGCAATCAACTACTAGTATGAAGCAATATTTTGACTAAGTTACTTATTTTTTTTCATGGGCATTTATTTATTTTGGTACTCCATTTAAAATGATTTTGGAAAATGATAATATAGTTATTGGTATTATACGAGTGGTGGGCCAAAGTGATAGTGATAATAATCATCATCATCATCATCATCATACCCAGTGTTCCCGCACATGGATACTCTATGGCCAGGGTCTGGGGAAGGAAGGTCGACGGCGTCTCATACCCATAATGAGAGGGCGGTCATAAGAGTCCTTCGGCTCTAGAGGAGTCTTCAAGGATAGGACCTGCAAAAATCCGAAAACCTGCATCTTACACCCACGTTAGCCAAGCATAGGGATTAAAAAAAAAACCTATAAGCGATATAGGTAAAAATGGAAGTGAAAAGCGATGACAAAAGTCACAGAACAGTATCAAACTAGTCTAGTAATCTAGGACGTGAATAAGGCGCCGCCATGTGGCTCTATCCCTGGTCAGGTCCTTAGAGAGGTGTAGTTCGAGCAGGTCGCTGTTAATCTGCTCCTCCCACGTCCTCTTAGGTCTTCCCCGGCTTCTCTTGCCCTCCACTATGATGCGTTCGACCCTTCTCACTGGGGCGTCATGGGTGCTTCTCTGCACATGCCCAAACCATCTGAGCCTGTTCTCCCGCATCTTTGCAGAGAGAGGTGCAACCCCTAACTTTTCCCTAAACTCCTGATTTCTAATCCTGTCCATCCTTGTCTTACCACACATCCATCTCAGCATGCGCATCTCTGTTACATCCATTCTCTGCTCGAAAGCCTTCTTTACAGGCCAACACTCCGTTCCGTACAACAAAGCCGGCCTAATCGCTACGCGGTAGAATTTCCCTTTAAGTCTATTAGGAAATCTTTTATCACAAAGCACCCCAGTCGCTGCTCTCCACTTGAGCCAACCTGTCTGTATACGGTTAGCAACGTCACCCTCAATCTCCCCATTGTTCTGAATTATTGAACCCAAATATTTGAACTTGGACGTGCATGCAACAGCATCTCCCCTAATGGACACCTCTGGCTCCCCTATCGATTCTATCCCACTAAAGTTACATCGCATGTATTCAGTCTTCGAGCGACTTATGCGCATCCCCTTGCCCTCCAAGGCTTCCCTCCATTCCTCCAATTTACCATTAGCCTCCTCCTTAGTTTCTGCAGCCAATACTATATCATCGGCAAAAAGCATACACCATGGTACGGTTTCCCGGATGGATTTTGAGATTTCATCCATAATTACCGCAAAGAGGAAAGGACTAAGTGCTGATCCCTGATGTAGGCCCACTCTAATACTGAAAGACTCTGTTAGCCCCACCGGTGTCTGAATGTTGGTCAAAACTCCATCATACATGTCCTGTATTACCTCAATATATCTTGATGAAATACCTCTTTTCTTGAGGCTATCCCAAACGATGCTTCGTGGTATGCTATCATATGCTTTCTCCAGGTCGATGAACACGAGATGCAAATCCTTCTTTCGCTCCCGATACTTTTCCATCAGCCTCCTCAAAATATGAATCGCCTCAGTAGTTGATCTCCCCGGCATGAAACCAAACTGGTTCTCCCTAATCACCGTCTCCCGTCTAATTCTTTTCTCAATAACTCTTTCCCACAGTTTCATAGTGTGGCTTAGGAGTTTGATACCCCTATAGTTCCCGCATTCCTGTGCATCGCCCTTTTTCTTGAACAAAGGGATAATTGTGCTAAACCTCCACTCCTCCGGCATCTTACTAAATCGCAGGATAGCATTAAAGAGATTAGTAAGCCATTGAATGCCCTCCTCACCTAAGCTCCGCCACACCTCAATCGGGATATCATCCGGTCCAACTGCCTTAAATCTCCCCATCTTTTTGAGGGCTTCACTTACTTCTTCCTTGGTTATGTCACCAAATGACCCACAAACCCGTGTTCTTTGTGTGTCCGAAGTCTGTCGAGTTTCCTTTGTAGGACCCCTTGACATATTTAGTAGTTGGGAGAAATACTGATGCCATCTTAGTTTGATGTCCTCTTGGCTAATGAGAACCCGTCCACTCTCATCCTTGATATACTTCACTGCTCCCAAGTCTTCCCTCTGCCTAGATCTGGCTTTAGCCAACTTGTAAATAATAATAATAATAATAATAATAATAATAATAATAATAATAATAATAATAATAATAATAATAATAATAATAATAATAATAATGATAATGACTTTAAAAAAATAATGATGAAAATTCTACGTGATAGATATCTTAAGTTTTCGAACACTTTTTTAAAAAATGATTCTCATTTCACTCCCATAAGGTAATCACATCTGTCTTTTTTTTTTTCTAAGAAATCAATTCAACAAAAAGTTAAGGGGATGATTGAAGCACCATGTTATATTATTTTTCTTGTCACGTTGACTTCTGATACCAAGTCAAAAAACCAATTCAACGAATTTTTTTTTAGAATAATTTAACCAAAAACTTAAATTAATGGTAAAGGTCCCAAGAAGTGTTATATAATCTAATAATTTTTGTAAGAAACTACTTAAGATGGATAATAATAAGGTAAATTAAACAAAAAATCTTATCTTTTTTTCTATTAAGTGGAAAAGTATAAAGTTTAGACTTATGGTGGCCATACAATGATACAAACAATATAGAATATAACGTCACTAGGTAGAAAAGCCATAAATCCATTAGTACATAAATTTTCATATAATCATAATAATAAAGAAAATTTGATAAAACCTCAAAAAAAAAAAAAAAAGAAAATTTGATAAAATCATGTCAAAAAAAAAAGAAAATTTAATAAAACCCGTGTAAAATTTTAAAGGGGAGGAACAAGAAACTTACTAGGAAATTTAACTCGAATTTTCTTGGGCTTTTTAGAGCATTGAATGAGTTGATTCCGCGTCGGTTGAGTATCAAAAGCATGATTAATTGATTATTAGTGGAATTTACTAAGGGTCTATGACATTTTGACAATATTTTGAAGGTAATTTTGTATAGTAATTCTGAATTTTTGGCTTTTTTATATAATGGACGATAAAATTTTATTTTGATTTATGTGGTGATTTTAAATTTTTAATTTTTTCATATGGTTACAAAAGTGAAGTGTTTTTTTAATTTCACGTTATTTTTCCGAATATAATGACTTTTGTTCAAATAATACACGTCGTGAACTCGTGATCATCTGTATTGGCCATATATTTCGTAATCTAGTTGAAATGAGTACTTTTTTTTTTGAAGATCAAAGTGAGGCTTAGATTAATTACTCAAATCGGAAAAAAACAACATCCGCAATCCATGGAGGATCGCCATTAAGCCATACACTCGAACAAATGCTAGACGAAGCCCACCTAGCTAATCTATGAGCCACATTATTGGCTTCTCTAAAACAAAAACTGAAAGAGACACACTCAAGACCAACAGAAACAACAAGAATATTATCAACTATCACTTGGTGGTGAAAGTTTCGAGTCAGAGACCTCTGTAAAGCCTTTATCACATTCTGCGCGTCGCCTTCTATAATGACATTCCGCCACTGATTTTCCTTGATGATCTCCATAGCCCATTGAATAGCTTCAAGCTCCGATCTTTCAACCGAAATAAACGGCCATTTGGTCTTTGAGGCAGCAACAATAACCTCATCCGCAGCATATCGAGCCACCAAAGCCATCCCAAACTTATCATCGTGGAGGTTAACAGCTGCGTCCACGTTAATCTTGATTGTATCAGCATTCGGACGAGTCCATTTCACATTGTGACGAGAAGCCCGCTCCATCCGAACACCAGCATTGGCATACCTGTAGTCCTCCAAAATGTCAGCAGACTTTTTAAAACACAATTCCGGACTAATGTTCACTTTATCAAACACGAGATCGTTACGAGCACACCAAATTTGCCATGCCATAATACCACAAAGCTCCGCATCATTCTGATTTCGTTGCTGTAAGATCATGCTAAACCATTCCCTGAAATTCACATCATTCGAAAATGCATTACTGGAAGACATCAAATTATTCCACACTTGCTTAGCCCACTCACAGTCTTTGAGAACGTGAGTGTTCGATTCCGGCTGCCCACAACGAACACATTTGCTATCAATCTCTATACCCTTCCTTCTGAGATTAGAATTATGGGGAAGGATGTCCCACAAAGCCCTCCACAAGAAAACCTTGGCTTTGGGCAATATACAAAGACTCCACAGTTGTTTCCATATCGGGTCGCTGCCGTTTGAGCTTGATCCTCCAATTTGCTGTCTAAGAGCAAGATTATAAGTGTCACGGACATTAAATAAACCATTAAGACCACCAACCCAAACACGCTCATCAGGATCATCATCCACAGAAATAGGGACTTGCATAATCCGCTCAATATCAACAGGAAACAGAACTTCAGAAAGTAAGTCCCTTCGCCAAGTATGAGTATTAGGATTCAAGAGAGCATCAACAATAGTGTTTTCATCCAAAATACGAACAGGGGTAATAAGCTTACCCGTACCTGGACCGCCAAGCCACGCATCTTTCCACATATTAATAGATTTTCCGTCGCTAACCTTCCAACGCACCCCGAGCTCAAGGGTAGGACGAGAGCTCCAAATACTCCTCCAAGCATAACTAGCGCACTGACCCACCTTCGCATTCCAAATTGTTGAAGTGGGGAAATAACGAGCTTTCAAGGACCTAGCAAGAAGAGTATTAGGACAACAATGAAGACGCCACAACTGCTTGGCCAAGAGGGACATATTAAAAAGCGCCAGATCTCTAAAACCCAAACCGCCCTCAGATTTCGGACGACATAAATCCTTCCACGCTTTCCAAGGGATACCTCTCTCCGAGTTAGAAGTCCCCCAATAGAAATTGTGGATAATCCGCTCCACATCATCATAGAAGGACGAAGGTAATTTGAAACAGCTCATCGCATAAGTAGGGATCGATTGAGCCACCGCCTTGATTAAAACCTCCTTTCCCGCTTTTGATAAAATTTTCTCCTTCCACCCCTTCAACTTCTTCCAGATACGATCCTTAATGCCCGTGAAAGAAATTTTCTTGGATCGATTGAATAAAGTAGGCAAACCCAGGTATTTATCATGACTAAGCACCTCCTTGAACCCCAAAGCTGAACTGACACGGTTCCGAACATCAGATTTAAGACTCCCACTAAAAGACACTTCACATTTATCGAGATTGACCATCTGCCCAGACAAAGCCTCATATTTCTTCAAAATATCCAGAATCACCTCCGCCTCTCTCACATTTGCCCTAGATTAGACAATGCTGTCATCTGCGAAAAACAAATGAGAAATCATAGGAGCATTGCGAGATATGGCAACACCGTGAATAAGATCATCAACATGAGCCTTCTTAATCAGATTACCAAGGCCCTCAACACACAGAAGAAAAAGATAAGGAGATATAGGGTCGCCCTGGCGAATCCCTCTTTTAGGAGTCAAGATCTCAGAAACTTCACCATTAACCAGAAAAGAATAACGAACAGTTGTAACACATTTCATGACCCTATCAATCCACATAGCAGGAAAGCCCATCTTTATCATAACACAAGCTAAGTAATCCCATTCCAACCTATCATAAGCTTTACTCATATCGAGCTTGAGGGCCATATAACCCCGCTTTTTAGCATGGTTGTGATGCATATAATGGAACACTTCAGAAGACAACAGAATATTATCAGTAATAAGCCGCCCAGGAACGAAGGCGCTTTGGTTCTCATCAATAATCTCAGGAAGAATAAGCTTCAGTCTATTAGCCATCACTTTTGAGATAAGCTTATAAGACACATTGCAAAGGCTAAGGTCTACGCTCCGTCATTTTAGTCGGATTCTTAACTTTCGGAATAAGAGCCACATGAGTATAATTCAAATCAGCAGGCAAATGACCATTATTCAGAAAATCCAGCACAACATAACAAATATCATCACCAACCAGATCCCAATACTTCTTATAAAAAAGAGCAGGAAGCCCATCCGGCCCTGGAGATTTGCAAGGATGCATCTCAGCAAGAGCTGCTTCGATGTCCTCGCGAGAGTAGGGCCCAATCAACATATTAGCCATATCAGAAGAAACCTTATTCTCAATAAAATCCACATCATCAATAGTAATCTCAGGCCTCGAGGTATCATAAATATAAGAAAAGTAATCAAGGACAACTGATTTCATACCTTCCTTACTTTTTTGCAGCACTCCATTCGTATCCTCAAGACCCTTAAGACGATTTCTCCTTCGTCTATTCGATGCCTTCGTGTGAAAAAAAGAAGTATTTTTATCCCCGTCACGAAGAACAAAAGGCCTGCATCGTTGCCAAGCAGCAGTCTCCTGTTGTTGTCTCAGTAAGCGCAACTCCCTTTCCACATTTCTATATTCTTCAATCACAGTTGAAATGAGTACTTAATTTTACCTAAACTTTAACATTTTGTCTACCGCATGAAAAAGTTGGAAGCTCAGAGTCACCACATGGATTTATTACACAAGATATATAATGTAAACAAATTACAATCGGGAATTTGTTTCAAACCCCTTTAAAGATGACAAAAATGAAATTACAATCCAATTACAATGCTAATGGAAAGTGAAGATAAGTTTGTAACACAATTTGTTACCCGGAAACTTGATACAAGTTGTAGGCGTGAGATCACTTTCCATTTGTGATATTTCCCCCACAACGGTACTTGGGTTTGGAAGTGGAAATTCACAACGAGATACAAACAACTCTTATATGCCCTTAGTACTTAGGGAATATAACGTAATAGCTATGTGTTTATGGAATTATGAGTAAAGTATAGCAAGAACAAGAGTTAATTACTCTCTTGAACAAGCAAAGAACAAATGAGAAGTATAGAGAATAGGAATTCAGATTTTTGGCGCAAGGAACTCTAGCACCCAAGCCTCCTATTTATACTCAAAGAGTATGAAGAGAGCTCATGGACATAATCATCACCATAATGATCATATTGATGATCATAGAACTTAATGCCATTATTCCATAGCATTATTGTCCTTAATACACCCTAATTACACCAGAAATCAAGAGGATTAAGGAGTATCCTAGGCATTAAACGCATGAAAAACGGGAAGAAAAGCAACGGTCATATGGAACCCTGACCGCCGAGTCGGCGATGGGTCCATATGGGGGACCGCCGACTCGGCGCTTGGTCACTGACCAAATCCCATTTTTCCAGAGACCAAACGCCGACTCGGCTATGGCTCTTATGGGGGGACCGCCGAGTCGGCTTTAGGCCACTGTCTAGGTCCCCCTTTTCCTTTGTTTTGGAATTCACTTTAATGCCTAACGGACCTCGTATAATAATACGTTTCGTCCCACTACTTTTAGTAGCTTTAGCGATGTACACGGACTTAATAAATCGATACGATTGGTCCCACTACCTTAGTAGTACTTGATGATTATAATATACAGGATTATTATGCACTAAATGTTCAACAGGATTTGTGGTTTACCACGTGGAAAAGACAAAAACTCAGGGTCACAACATGAAATTTCTCCATATTTTTATTTTGGGTGTTTATTTTAATGTCTTTTTTATTTATGATATTTTTTTGGATAATATTAGTAACATCTTTTAAAATTTATTCACATATAATTATTAGAATTTTCTTCCTTTAATCCTATTCAATAATTTTAATATCTCTAACATGCTTTTTAAATTTTCAAGTCATTTTCCAATTGTATCAATCTCATAAGACAGAGTGATTTTAAGACTTAAGAGTACTACCTTTATCTTTAATGAATAGCAAGAATTATATATTGAACAAAGTTTAAGAAATAGTGTGACCATTTAAATAGTGTGAATGATACTAAAAACGAGAATGTGGCCGGAGATGATATTAAAGGGAAGGATATGTGAATAAGAAACAAATAGTAGAGATATTTCAATAAAAGTAAATTGTAACAAAATAAAAAGAACAGACTAAAAAAATATTGCAATCTTTTGTAAAGAGTGGTGATAAAGTTAGGATTGTTTCAGATATTTTAAGGGCCACGAGCAAAAATTGAAATAATATATAAACGTGCATGTTTCAGTTTTTCAAAAAATATCATGATGGAGTATAATTTTTAATCAATTATTTAAGACAATACTTTGTTTATTAAACTCATTTAATAACTAAAAAAATAAATTAACAATATATGATTCGGATATCTAGATTTAACGATTTTTTCTGAAAAAAGAAAATATTAAATAATATCGAATAACTATTAACCTAAATAATAATTAAAAAACTTTACACTACTATATAGTCATTAACAAGATAATAAATAACTAAATTTTATTTTAAAAAAAAAAGGTAATGAATAACTGCTATTTATGAAAATTATTTACGTGAATAATACATTTACTAATGCATGTTACTCTTTTAAACAAAAATACATAATAAGGAAAATTTGATTTCAAACATATGAACTTTGCCTCATTTGCTTCTAAACGTTCGAACTTTTGATTAATATTTAGAGGCATGAACTTTGGGGGGTGTCCGCCAAAAAAGATACAGCCGGTTTTAGTAACCCTCTTTGTAACAGGTAAGTTGTATCTTTTTTGGCGGACGCCCCCCAAAGTTCATGTCTCTAAATATTAATTAAAAGTTCGAATGTTTAAAAGCAAATGAGGCAAAGTTCAGATGTTTGAAATCAAATTTTCCTAATATTTTTAATAAAAAACTAAAAAAATATATACATTAAAAAAATTTAGACCATCAAAATAATGAAGCCTTAAACCGTTGTTCATGACGATCCTAAAAAGACTAAATACAAGGATTTAGATAGGGAATGCTGATGTGGAGATGGAATAGAATGACAAGGTAACAAGATGAAGAGGTCATAGTAAATAACAATTATTTATTATAAGATTTATAAATCACTCTTATGTGGTGGGATTTGATAGGCTGAGAGTTTTGTTAATTTAATTTATGTTTTGATTTTGTTTATTTTAATATTATTTTCTTTTGTTTTTTTTGATGATTTACAAATCATGGACACGGTTATTAATTAGAAATTTTTGTAAGATCAGATTTGCTTTTCTATGTGTTTGTGACGACTTGTAAACCTCCGCCCACTCTTTCTACAAAGGAAAGCCGCCACCTAGTTGTACACTCTACTTTATAGTTAAAATGAGTAAATATAATTTTAAATTACATATATTTATCAGCTTATATTAAAAAGAAGAAATTTTGACTAAATAGAACCATTCATCATAATAATAATGCAACTTACCTCAAAAAAAAAAAAAAATAATAATAATAATGCAACTAGGAATTTTATGAAAACAAAAAAAAAATCGGAAAATTTATCAGGAATAATATAACCTTTTGCTTATTTTCTTATAATAATACCAACTTTTGATTGACCATGAATAGTACCAACTTTGAAGGGTGTTTTCCTAGAATATACATAACATGTTAAAAATTAAACTAAAGTTGGTATTCTTCTAGGAAAAGATCCCTAAGTTGATATTATTCATGGTTAATCAATAACTAATATATTAAGGGAAATTAACGAAATATTTGTCAAGAAACCAACTCATCCAAAAGCTTAAGCTGATGGTTGAGGCCCCAGAATATTATATATACTCTAACACGCCCCTCACACGAGAGCCCTTTGAGCTAGAAGTGTGGATGCAACACAGGCTCTCTCATACCTGGTGCTAAATATTCCACTTAAATGATGGGTGGTTGAAATTCGAACCCGTGGCCTTTTGTCACGTTGACCTCTTGCCACACTGGCTTCTGATACCATGTCAAAGAACCATCTCAACCAAAAACTTAAACTAATAGTTAAGGCCCAAAAATATGTCATATATACTCTAACAATATTGTATTATTGAAGGTAATTTTTCCAAAAATATTTTGGTTGCTCTAGACTTTATCACTTGATGAAAAGTCTTGGTAGTTTTTGTAACGTATAGTATGCTCCAACTATCTAAGTTCAATGATGCTTGTCTAGTTGTGTTGTGTCACCATCATTGTGGCTAACTTCTTATTTACTTCCACACATAATTAGAGAAAAAAGACATACAAGTGTACGATAACTTTTAGTAAACAACAAGGGAGTCTTCTTCAAGATCAAGGACACCCTTACATTTTAAGTAGAATAGTCAAATTAAAGAAATTAATTATTATTGTATAAATAGCGATAATAATTAAGAGTTATTCTTGTGAGAGATTGTCTCTCGATGAGACGACTTTAAAATAAGGAGCTTTTATGTTAATAATTGAATTAGATGGGCTATTTAGCCCATATATAAAAAGCGTCTTACGTACGATTATATCGTGTCATACAAGAATCTGTACATAATTGATGATTAAGGGATAAAATTATAAAATACTCGCTCTGTCCCTCTGAGATAGCACCTTTTGACCAAAAAATGTAAGAGCTTTTGAGTAAAACTGTGCTAATTTAGAGGGACAGAGGGAGTAGGGATTATATGAAAGAGGCTGATGATATTTCTCTAAGTGAAGATGGAAAATGAAGATAAAAACAAGAATTCATGGGTTCCTTGTCTCTTAACCATCATTTATATTTGAAGGGAATGAGTTTTCACTACAACATAATTTGCTTTCAGTGGGATATATTTAGCGACATTTAATTTAAATGTCGCTATTTCAAATTTCTTATAGTGTATATAGATTTAATGACATTTATTAGACCCTTTAGTAGCATATTAAAAAGTCACACTAAAGCTTTTAGTGACATAGGACATAGTGACATTTCTCACAAATGCCACTATAGACTATAGTGACAATTACATATGCTACTAATTAAAGATCAAATTAAGTGTCGCTAAATCACTTTATGGTTGAACTTAAAATAAAAACATATAATTATAAAAATTTGAATCAGTGACATTTTTTTAAAGCCACTACATCTAATGTCGCAAAAAACTAAATTTGTTGTAGTGGTTCTTTGATCAAAATTAAATTACTATGTATAAATGGGAGGAATTATAAAGACAAAATGCATTCGATTAATTTAGGTTGTCATAGTATCCTAACATTCGTTTTTGCTTTTTGATGCATTTCTTTCTTTATACTAACATCATCATCATCATCTTTCTTTATACTAACGTAAGATATAATTTAACGTGAAGTATTGTTCTTATCTAGGACTGGATACAATTAATTTGATGACCAAGTCTAAGTCAGTCCTTAAGATTTTGTTTTATGAAAGGTTAAAGATGTTTGTTTGGAAGTTTTTTCTTGCTATATTACGTACCAACCTTGCAATAAGATCACTCTAAATGCTTATGATTGTTGCACCAGTAACACTGGTTAGAAGGGCTCGAAATGATTTTTCGGAGACCTCTAATGCTTAATCCAACAAGTATCCCAAATGTATACCTAATAAACGCTTGCCCAAGTACGAAGTAGCTCTTAGTTTGGAGGATTAATATCATGACTTTTTATAGCGTGAGGCCTATGTTGTCAAATAATCCTTTGTCTTATAAATTAAATACAAATAAACAGAAGAATAATGTTCTTAGTTCAGTCACTTAGTTCTGAATAAATATTGCTTAAACTTCAATAAATATTTGAGAGAAAATGCTTGCACTATTGACCATTAAACACCTTGTGTTGGATGTCTAAGGTTACCATTTATACTCATTGTATGTTTCCGCCCATTGCTCCATTAAATGTCCTTTTCGGCCTTATGGTGTTACCACTATTGATATTAGAACATACCCCTAACGGGTGAGGAGGCTATAACTCTTCACGTGTTTTTTTCTTATTGGCTCAAAGCCATGCATTAAACCAAGTTCGAGCTTTCTTAAAAAGGTGAAACATATTCCTTTTTCCAATGATTGTGTATGTCAAACACATAATGATGATAGGAGATCCACTGCCAAGTTACCGTAATGTCTCTACTTTACAATAATGACCCAATTTTCCAGCAAATCTTTCGATCTAGTAGAGGTATTCGTCAAGGAGACCCAATGCCTCCCCTCATTTGTCATCGGGATGGAATACCTCTCACGTATTCTAAAGGTCGCCAGTAAATCAAGCTGATTCAAATATCATCCCAGGTGTAAGAAGTTGGGCTTAAACCATCTCATTTTTGCGGATGATCTCATGTTGATGTGCAAAGGCGACTCCTCTTCCATCCAGGTTATCACTGACAGTTGCAACCTTTTCGCTCGGTCCTCAGGGTTCAATGCCAACAACAATAAATCAGTTATATTCTTGGCTGGCATCAACAAAGATCATAAGCAAAATATGGCCGATAGTTTTCAGTTCCCCCTGGGTTCTCTTCTAGTGAAACATCTTGGTGTTTCCCTTTCCTCCAAGCGATTAACTGCTTCTGATTGCGACATCTTTGTAGACAAGATGACTGAGAAAATCCAAATTTGACAAGCTAAGTACCTAATATACGCAGCCAGACTCCAACTGGTAATGTAGTGCTCATGAGTATGTCAAGCTATTGGTGCCAAATGTTCATCCTCCCAAAGAAAATTCTTAAAGAGATAAATGTTGTTTGTCGTGCATATTTGTAGTATGGCGACGCGAATCAAAGTTCACCTGGCAGTGTTGGTTGGGCAAAGGCTTCCACTCCTAAGAAATCAGGGGGCCTCGAAACATTGAATTGTGGAATATAGCTACGGTCGAGAAAATTGCGTGGCATATCGGCATAATGCATGAGTTCCATTGGGTCAAGTGGGTCCATGAGGTGTATATGAAAGGTGGCAAGTGGAAGTTATTTAATCCCCCCCTAACATCTAGTTGGGCTTTCAAGAAGATTTGTAGTGTCAAAGAGAAACTTGGAGAATGGATGGAAAATTACAAGTACTCCATAAGTGAGGTATACCAGAAGTTGCTTAACCCCCTCGAGAAGGTTAACTGGGCAAGTTGGGCCTAGTCCAGATATGCCCTCCTGAAGACAAGATTCATTGTTTGGCTTGCTCTTCTTGACAAACTAAAAACCAAAGATCGTTTGTATGAACTGGGCATTACCCTAAATGAGTCATGCCCTCTTTGTGGAACCTACAGTGAATCCACCAACACTCGTTCTTCTCATGCAGGTTTAACTCTAGGAAATAATTCTTTAAAGTTGGAATTATTCATAGTTAATCAATAAGTGGGATTATTGTAGAAAAAAACGAATAAGTTGGATTATTCTAGGTAATATTTCCTGAATTTTATTCATGTAATAAATATCAAAACATTATTTTTGACTTGATAAATGCAATAATTCCTAAATAAAGAATTTTCTAATTTAAATAAATTTAATTAGAATGAAGCTATCACTATTGTTATATGCACTTTTTCGAAAATAAGAAGCCTAAATAGTATATTTAGTTGGAAAAAAATTCCCTAAATTATTTTGACAATATTTTTTGCAAAATGGGTTATTGTTGTCAATCAAAAAATAAGTAATTTTGTTGTAAAATGACAAATAACAGTCTCATAGTCATTTGCCACATAAATCAAATATTAAACGTTAAATTTTAATGTTGATCCTTTTATAAAATTACACCTAAAAATGCTTGTTTATTTAAAAAAATTTATTACAACAATATTGTTGAGAATCTTTTATTAAAGTCATTTTGCAACAGTTAACATCATTGAGAATATTTTTAAGAGTCAATTTTATTCATGTATCAAATATCTAAACATAAGTTTTGACTTGATAAATGCAATAATTCGTGAATAAAGGATTTTCTGAATATAATTAATATTATGAGAATGATGCTATCAGTAGTACTGAACATCGGTCCAAACCCGGACCGGATCGGACCGGAACCGGATGGACCGAAAGGCTAAAGAGTGAAGAGTGAAGAGGAATAAATCCATCATATAAATTCATAACAATTTCTGAAAAACACATATACATCTCATTCAGAGATGAATCAACTCACTGAAAGAGTGAAGAGGAAGCAGTAATCGTGAGTCGTGAGCCGTGAGCGTGAGGATTGAAGACTAAAAAGGACCGTCTGCAAGCAAGGAGTGGATTTGGGAACTGGGAAGCGGGAAGGATTGATGAAGAAGAAAGGAGTAGCGCCGCAAGCAGTGAGGCAGCTCTCAGTTTTGAAAGGAAAAAAATCCCTAAAAAGTAGGTTGAGTATTTATATGTCAGGAAGTTAGAAAAATAATTATGTTTTAACCGGTCCTAACCAGGTCGACCCTGAATTTTCCGGGTTAGACCGGACCGGACCAGAAACCCGGAATTGAAAGATTTATAGGACCGGAGATCGGTCCTGATGCTTCTGGTCCGGTCCGGTTCCGGTCTAAGTTTGCACAGCCCTAGCTATCACTACTATCATATGATGCCTAATTGATAGTATCTTTAGATGGGAAAGAATTCCATAAATTATTTCGACAATAGTTTTTGCAAAATATGTTTATTGTTTCAAATCATACAATTTAATAGTTTTGTCATAAAATGACAAATAGTAATCTCATAGACATCTGACAAATGGATCAAAATTATTGAATGTTAAATTTTAATATTGTTCCTTATATAAAATTACATCTAAAATTAGTAGTTTATTTCAAAAATTTATTACAACAATATTGTTCAAATCTTTTATTAGAGTGAATTTGCAACAATTAAATACTCCCTCCGTTTCTTTATGTTCTTCCACCTTATTATAACCAGTAGTTTCAAAAGTTCTTCCACTTTAGAATACTTTCTATTTTTGGAAAGTTTTCATCTCACTTTTACCCCTTAAAACCCCACTTTTCTTACTTCACACTACTATTTAATTATTTTCTCTCTCATATTTTTAATACAATCATTACTTCATACTACTATTTAATTATTTTTTTCTCTCATAAGTCTAATACAATTATTACTTCTCACTACTATATAATTAAAATAATACCCACTACCACCATAAATTCCTTCTTTCTTAATATTTGTGAAAAACCCAAAGTGGAAGATCAAAAAGGAACAGATGGAATATCATTGAGAATCTTTTATTATAGTCAATTTTATTCATGTACTCCTGTCTTCTTCCGTTCTTTTATGTTTTTCCATCTTACTATAACAGGATATTTTCTAAATATAATTAATTTTATGAGAATGATGCTATCAGTAGGACAGAACACCGGTCCAAACCCGGACCGGATCGGACCGGAACCGGATGGACCGGAAGACTAAAGAGTGAAGAGTGAAGAAGAATAAATCTATCATATTATAGTCAATTTTATTCATGTACTCCTGTCTCCCTCCGTTCTTTTATGTTTTTCCATCTTACTAAAACGGGATAATTTCAAATGTTTATTCAGTTTAGAATACTTTTCAATTTTGGTAATCTTTTTCCCAAATATACCCTCATAATCTCTTTCATTTTCCCCAAACATAATTTCTCTATATTAAAGACAATGATAATTTCCTTTTTTTCTTTATTTTATCTTTACTTCAAATGTTTTTTCTCTCTCATAATACCAATACAATTACTACTTCACAGTTCACACTACTATTTTATTAAAATAATACTCACTTACTAAAAAGATTCTAGTTTTCTTAATTTGTGTGAAAAACCTATATTGGACAATCTCTTAAGAATGGAGGATAAATATCAATTCTTGACTTCATAAATGAAATAATTCGTAATTAAAGGATTTTCTAAATTAAATAAATTAAATTAGAATGATGTTATCAATACTATAATGTGCACTTATTTCAAAACTTTTTGCAAATCATATGCCTAATTAATAATAAGTATTACTTTTAGTTGAAAAATAATTTCCTAAATTATTTAGACAATATTTTTTGCAAATCGTGTTTATTGTAGTCAATCATCACACAAAATTAATAACTTTGTTGTAAAATGACAAATGACAGTCTCATAACCATTTATCAAATGGACTAAAATTATTGAATATTAAATTTTAATGTTGATCCTTATATAAAAAATGGTAGTTTATACAAAAAATTTATTACAACAATCTTATTGAGAATCTTTTATTAGAGTCAATTTGTAACCATTAACATCATTGAGAATCTTTTATTCAATTTCATTCATGTAATAAATATCAAAATGTAATTTTTGACTTGATAAATGATAATTTGTAATTAAAGGATTTTCCAAATTAAATAAATATAATTAGATTGATGCTATCACTGTACTACTATTATGTGCACTTATTTCAATATATTTTGCCAAATTAATAGTATTTTTAGTTGGAAATTTTTTTTCTAAATTATATAGAGAATATTTTTTTGCAAAATGAGTTTATTGTATTCAATCATACAATTTAATAATTTTGTTGTAAAATGACAAATGACATTCTCATAACTATTCGCCAAATGGATCGAAAATTATTGAATGTTAAATTTTGATGTTGATCCTTATAAAAAAATTACATCTAAAATTGATAGTTTATTTAAAAACATTTATTACAACGATAATGTTGAGAATTTTTTACTAGAGTCAATTTGCAACAATTAATATCATTGAAAATTATTAGAACTAATTTCATTTAAGAAACAAATATCAAAACATAATTTTTGACCTGATATATGAAATAATTTTTGATTAAAAATTTTCTAATTAAATTAAATAAATTTAATTAGAATGATGCTATTACTATTTAAACTTTTTTGCTATTAATATGCCTAATTAATAGTATCTTAAATTTAGTTGGAAGAAACTTTCCTAAATTATTTAAACTGTATTTAATTAGAATGATGCTATTACTATGTTTATTGTAATTAATCATACTACAATTTAATAATTTAAATAAATGAAAGTCTCGTAGCTATTTAACTATTGGATCAAAATTATTGAATGTTTAATTTTTATGTTCATCCTTACATAAAATTACATCTTAAAATTGTAGTTTTTGTAAAAAATTTACTACAACAACATTATAATTAAAAAATCTTTTAATAAGTCATTTTGCAACAATTAATATCATTATCATTGAGAATCTTTCATTAGATCAATTTCATTTATGTGATGAATATTAAAATATAACTTTTGACTTGATAAATAAAATAATTCGTGATTAAAGGATTTTCTAAATTAAATAAATTTAATTAGAATGATGTTATATGGCACTCATTTCAAAATGTTTTGTAATATGTCTAATTAATACTCCTTCTGTTCTTATATGTGTGTCATATTTGAAGATTTCACCCATATTAAGATAGTGTGAATCTTTGTTGATTGTGAGTATTATTTTATTAGAATAGTGGTGTGAATTAATGATTGAATTGGTATTATGAGAGAGAAAATATAAATTAGTTATCATAAATGGGATATTAGAAGAGAGAGGGTGAAAAGAGGGTATCAAAACTTTCCATTTTAGGAAATGAGACAAACATATGAAACTACCCGTTATAGTAATGTGGACAATCAAAAAATCGGAGTAGTACATTTAGTTGGAAAAATATTTCCTAATATTTAGACAATATTTTTTGCAAACTGTGTGCATTGTAGTTAATTATACAATTTAATAATTTTGTTGTTAGTTGACAAATGACATTCTCATAGCCATTTGTCAAATGAATCCAAATTATTAAATGTTAAATTTTGAGTTGATTCTTTTATAAAGTTACATCTAAAAATGGTAATTTGTTTAAAAAACTTTATCGCAATAATATCATTGATAGTCTTTTATTAGAGTCAATTTACAACAATTTATCATTGATAATCTTTTATTGGAATCGATTTTATTCATGTACTAAATATGAAGCATAATTTTTGACTTGATTAATGAAATAATTTGTGAATAAAAGATTCTCTAACTTAAATAAATTTACTTATGAAGCTATCACTACTATTGTGAATTTATTTCAAAACTTTTCGCAAAGAATATGTTTAACTAATAGTATTTTTAGTTGGAAAAAAATTTCCTAAAATATTTAAATCAAACAAGATCCTATTTGACTATGTTTCATCTTATAGATCAATAATTAAACACAAATTAATTAAGCTATTTAATTTAAGTATGAGGCATATCTGATCTCAACCTTCTCATACAAAAATGAATTCAATACATTTACAGGCTTCCGCAAATATTTATATTATAATTAAATAAAATTAGTCTATTCATAAAATGGGAATAACAATGATGAATCAACATTCAACAATATTGGTGCATTTTTACGAGACGTTAATCACCATAAAAAAATTAACTTTTTCTAGTCGTTTATTTATACTTTTAGTGTAATAATTATTAATTTTTATTTTAAAATCTTACATAATGTGATTTAGTGACATACTCCTATGTAATTGTTGTTATAGTCTATAGTTACATTTATGAGATATGTCACTAGATCTTATGTCGGGAAAAGTTTTAGTATGATTTTTTTTATTTTATTAAAGGGTCTACTAATCGTCACTAAATCCACTATATATACCATTATTATAGAATTTAAAATAGTGACATTTAAATTCAAAGTCACTAAATATATCCTACTGAAAGTTTATTATGTTGTAGTGTGTCTAATTCAAATTTTGGTATATTTATAAAAACTAAATAAAATAATAAATAAATCAAAATCATTGAAAATATTAAGTACAATGTATGTAATCATAATAATAATTATGAGAAGATAGTTTACCTTTTAAGTTATTATGAATCAAAAAAAGTTATTATGAATCAATTTAAATATCAACAATTATGTCATTTCTTTATGGAAAGTATCATAATAATAATTTGTATAATAATTATGATAGTAATGATAGATAATCAACCTATAAATAGTTCTAACTTCACTTTAACATATCCATCAATCAAAATTATTTTTACTTTACCTTAATTATCTTCTACTAACTAATTTACCAACCAGAAATAATATGGCTAAATTCTCATTCACCATTGTCTTGATGTTTGCTCTCATTTTCTCAGGTTTGTCACATATTTAAATATTATTATTTATTGTTTTTTTCATGATTTATTTCAAATGTCTTTGTGAATCTTTATACTTCAATTATAAAAAAAATACAGGGTAAAGCGCGCTACCGTTCAGAGCTCTAAACTTTTTAAGGTTTAAAAAATATATCTTCATTTACAAAATTGATATGAACTTGAATAAAATTTAAACATAATTATAGTTTTTCTAAGTAATGCATTAATAATAGTGATTTTTATAAATTGTTTAAAGTAGTTATAGAGGTATTTTTTTTATCTTTCACTCGAGGATACAAAAGTCAACGAGACCACCTTGATTTCAAGAAATATGAGTATATTAATGAAAGTGCATTTTGTAAGGAAATGCAAAAATTGATATTAATAATCTATCCTTTTACTCGTTTGCCGTTAATAATTCCACATTTAGATTATATTCTAATAATTTAATATTTATCTTTAGTTCGCTATGAATAATCTAACTTTTGTTTTAGTTAGTTGGCAACAGACCCTTTTATTATATTATTTGTAACATGGTATGTTGTTGGCAAATACATGACAAATGTTAGATTATTATATAATAATTCAAAGGTGGAATTATTTACAACGGATGATTGAAAAATTGGATTATTAATGTCAAATTTAAATTCCTAAAAAAAAACTTTTAATTGTGATCAAATAAGCCTTTATAAGTAAACCAAAAATATGATATCTTTATTCTTTATCGTTCATACTTCCACCATTCTAAAATACTCATTATTTTAGACTTGTAGTAATTCATCTTTCAAGCTGATTTTATATATTGCTCCTTATTGATGTGTAAGAAAAACTATGCATATATATAGCCAGGTGAGATCTTGTTTGAATCTTCTAATCACATATTTTTCATGATATCAAATCTTAATAATTTCTAAGTCAGGGAAAATTTGAGATTTAAATGATCAAATTGACGTACTAAATTGCGTTAAAAACTAAAATATAACAACTACTCCCTCCAACTCAATCAAGTTGTCCCATTTCCTTTTATGGGCAATTCACTCAAGTTGTCCTATTTCTATTTTTGGCAATAATTTTTTTACCTAAATACCCCCACTTTTACTACTCTCAATACCCAACTGCTACCTTTACAATTAATTTAATCAATTAAAATACCCAACTACCCGCACTTTTACTACTCCCAATACCCAACTACCACATTTACAATTAATTCAATCAATTAAAATACTCCATCATTCCACTCTTAAAAACCGTACCTGATCCATATAGGACAACTTGGTTAAGTTGAAGGGCGTATAATAAAACCGCGAAAATACTTACTAGAATGTTTTTCCCACATTTTTTGCAGCAATAGTGACGATAACCAAAGCACAAACAAAGATATGCCAAAAGACATTATCGGATACATGTGTACTTGCAACTTGTCAACAATTGTGTTTTACTACTTACAATGGGCATGGTCAATGCCAAGAAAAATCACCTGGGAGCACTGGAGAAGCCGGCTATACTTGTGTTTGTAATTATCCTTGTTTATCAACTAGGAAAATTAATTCCCATCATCTCTAGATATTTTATTTTTACTTTTTAGATCAATAATGCTTGTTTTTACTTTTAAATCAATTTATAGTTTTACATATGTACTACTTCTATAGTGATTTCACAAGAACATTATTGTTATGGAAAACACAATTTGAGAGCAAAAAAAAATTAAATAATTATGGTCTATTGTTTTGAGTTTTATTGTTAAAATTTTGATTCTGATCTACGATTCTACGGAATATGATGGTAGTAGGATTTTTTTATTCTAATCGGAATACAATTTTGAGTAGAATGATCCAAACATATAACTCTATATATAAATGATCAAATAAGAAGATTATATATAATAAAAAGGATGTTTTTTAATCACTATATATATACAGAAAATGATATAATATATATATATATACACACACACACATAGGGATGACAATTCAGTCCGAATTCGACTCTAGTCTGACTCGATCCGAGGAAAATAATTCGATTCGAGTTCCGAGGAAAAAGTCATCCGACTCTGACTCCGACTTTACGATCCAAGTCCGAGTTAGAGGTGGACCGGAGTTGGACTTTAATAAAAATCCGACACTCCGACCCTGAACGCAATCTGACTTTGAATTTGACTTTACACCAATATTTTGTTTCGTTTAAAAATCTAGACGTGACTAATTCAAGCTCCCTCTCATACTAATTGTAATTTTCGGTTTTGAAACACTACTTGGTATTTTTATTTAGATTAATCAATCAGAATACGATAAATCAGATCAAGAGAAATAAAATACGCCAAATAAAAATGCGAGAAAATTATAATTAAATTGTAGTAGTAGAACTATTTCTCTTGTTAAACTTGAATTCGAAGTGCATATTTTTTGTTAAATTGTATTTAAAAAAATATATTGTGTTAAGTTTGTATGCTTTAAAATCATTAGTATAATATCAATACGATACTGTTTGATGATAATCCGACTCCGTTGGAGGTCCGAGAGTCTGAGTCGGGGCAAACTTGGAGTATGCAAAATCCGACTCCGAGTGGAGGTGGACTGAAAACAAAACTCTGACTATTATTCGGAGCAAATTCGAAGTATGTATTATCCGAGCCGAGTCCGACCCATTGCCATCCCTACACACACGCACACACAGCCACCAACTCTACCTCAAAAATTAAAAGGGTCTTTTCATGTCAAATGTTAAACGGGGTGGGGCCGGTCAAAGCCTATTTAAATTCGACCCACTTTGACCCGATTTTTAAAAGCTCATAAAATAGTTTGTTTATTATACCTTATGGCACGTTGAATCAACCTATTTATGTATATAATTATATCATTTAAAAATATAAGAAAAAGTGACAAATTTTTTTTGCAATTAATTCTTATAATTATTCGACTCAGTCAAGCCCGTTAATGACCCGCCTCGGTTCTTGACCCAATCAGCTAATGATCCGGTAAAATGTAACTCAACCCTTGACCGGTTAAGTCGACCCGCCCCGTTAAACAGCCCTAATAACCACCAACCCTCTTCCTAACACAACTATGTCAAAGTTGAACTCAAAAGGAGTTCTCACCACTAAACTCTTGAATGGTGGATGAACTCACTATTATTTTACCTAACTTCTCTTTCCTAATAAACTTGAAGCCGCCATTTTCGCTCAATATAATGAATTCAATCCATTCGGTAACTCCAATCTAATAGGACACGCTCTATTTCCTTTTTTGGAAAAAAACTAACTACTTTAAGTTGACAAAACTAACTAGTCGTGAGATTTTTCAAAAAACAAAACAAAAATTTTAAAAGAGAATCACACAAATGTAAAATTTTTTAAAAATAAACTTTCCGATAAAACCCAACAAACTGATGAATTCTTTACTAGATAACAATTCTTCAACACAAGAAGCTTAACAATAATTTATCCAATTGCTTGGCTACTCAAAAATATGTTAAGCATGTTTGACCCGTACATGGCTCCAACAAATTAGGGGTCTCGATATTAAATTATAATGTATATGTTAAGTGTATAAAAATACAAACTTATTAGATAAATATCATAAGTTTTTAAATTGCACAAAACCTTTAAAAAATTTGTCAAATTTTGCTCTGCTCCTATACAAAAACATCCCAAGGTGAAGAACTATCAACTAAACTTGTACATTTTGCATCCCATTGATTTACACAAAGCTCATAAGAGATCATCTATAGCAAAGACGGCTCTTTCAACAGGCCCAGCCCAATGATTTTATATTTAAAAATAACGCTGATGACTAATCAGTTACTTATTTTGCAAAATGGGTTGGTCCGTTTTTACCCTTTTATGCTGTAGACGGTTTATATCAAGAATTTGTGCATAATCAATATGTGAGCCTTTAAGATGAGTATATCAAATTAGAGAGAGTAACACGTTTGCAAAATGGTTAGGAACAATGCGACAACTATGCCCAAACAATGTAGTTGATTTACAACTTTTAAGGTCAAATTTCAACAAAACATCACTGTTATGGATGTAGTAGTAGTACAAAACACACAACATGATTCCTATTCAAATTAACTCCTATTTTGAAAGGAACAACTCCTACCTTTGTTTTTATCAAGGACTTGAATAAACAACACCTACTAGAATTGAACCTTCCAAACATGCTTCCTTTCATTTCATAAATTATTTAGATGATCGACAATAAAAGTTGACTGGCACAAGTTACCCTTCTCTGAGGACCTGATGTTTTATCCGTATTTTAGACTATTAATCCTCTTTTGCCTACCTGTTGTTTTATTATTTTCAGCCTTTTTTATTTTTATTTATTTTTTTAATGTATTTTATTTATCTTTATTTTATTATTAAGGGTTATGTTTGTGTGATAAGATACATGCTTGTGGGGTTAGTTTCAGTTTCACTCAGTCTTATTCGTTGCAGGAACTTCTCCTGATCTTTTTCGAGTTGAGGGACTCTTTGGCCGCGCTGTCCTTTATAGGTATGAGTTGTTGTCTTCCTTCCTCCCTAGACCCTTCTCATAGTTTTCTATGGGCAAGATACACCGAGTATGATGATGATGATAAACAATAACTAAAAAGTCTGGGAGTTTAGGCAAAGGGCTTATTGGCCCCAACCATATAAACTTCAATGGCTTTTACAAAAAATTATTCGCTTTTGACATGTGAGTCTATTTTTTTTCCTTAATAAACAACATTAATTAATATTTAGAAAATAATTGACTTATTAGCTGACTTAAAAATACAACAAAACCACCAACACTTTTAATAGGTCAAATAAGTCAATCAAACAGACTAATACAATTAACAAAAACACTTACGTCTTGTTTGATTATTGGTAATGAGAATGATTTATAGTATAAAATAAGTTTCATGTTATTTTCACGGTGATAAAGCTTTGAACACCAAAAAAAAACTTTTTATTTACAAATTTAATATTACCACCTAATAGCATCTTTCCCAATGATAATGCATTGTAATGAAATTTACAAAGAAAATGAGATGACTCAAATTGGACAAGTATGGCCATTAGCAACAGATTTTGTGAACTAAAATTACGCTAGTTTTCATTGCCATTACAACTGTTTCAAACCAGCTACTAAACGGGCCGTTAGAATGTAATATTTGGTAGGTGGGATTAGGGGATGAAAATGAGAAATTAATTCTCAATTTCAAAAAGTTGCATATTTGGCAAGTGGACTTGAAATTTGAGTTGGAGATTTGAAATGAGATTATTTGCTATGAATTCCTAAGGTTTTATATCAAGGGCCTAGGGGCAAGTATTAGAAGAATGGAATTGAGTTTTAGTTGGAAAGGACTTTTATACTCTATGTATGAAATTTTTTTAAGTTCTTCTCATTTTTAATGGAGGTAAAATTATAAACTATATTTTGTTTTCAATGCATATCTACAATTTCCAACTTACTCCTATTGACATACCAAATAATACCAAATAAAAAATTAAAAGTATATAATATAGACACTAACAATCAATCTCAATTTCAATCCCACATTATGACATTTTTATCCCAAATTCTCATTTCTATATACCAACGCCCCCTTAATCCATTAATAAAAAGTCTAACAACAAAACTGAAATATTAAGCATTTTTAGAGTAGTGAACGCATAATTTCACAAATTATTTTTTTACAAAGCAAATTTTAGAGCCGAAGGACTCTTATGACCGCCCTCTCCTTCTGGGTATGAGACGCCGTCGACCTTCCTTCCCCGAACCCTGACCATAGAGTATCTATGTGCGGGAACACTGGATGTGATGATGATGAAATTTTATAAAATGTACACAAAAAAAAGCCTAAATTTTACATCTGAAAACAAAACTTAGACGCCGCAACCCAACCAAAGCTCCAAAGGATCAAACAATCCCCTTATCATAAATTATTACCATAAAATGTTGGAGTATTTCTACATGTGTGCATCTGGACTGGTGAAAAATCGTGTCAAAATAAGAAATTTATATTATCATTAATTATATAAGCTTCTCAAAGTAATATCATCTCATATAATAATTCATAATATATTAAAATTAAAATTAATAAAAAAATTTAGACTTTATTACTTTCTAGTTTCTATTCTAATTACCTCATTATCCATTTATGTCATCATCTTCATCTTTACATTACACAACAAAAACAACCCAATCCAAACCAAAAAATGTCAAATATTAAAAAAAACTTCCACCTAATTTTGGGCCATCTTCATGGGCCTAAAACATACTAAATCTAAATCTTAAAAAAAACAAAAGAAAATAAACCTGGTTTGAATCAGCCGCCATTAATGGGAGCTAAAATCGGTCGGCACAGAGTAGGAGACAACGCAGAACAATGAGGACATCTAACCAAACCATTCTCATTACACGTAGAACAAGATCGAAACCCTATTTTTTCCGAGTATATTTTATGGCTACCGCTACAATCGGCACAGAGAATAAATCTATACCCACCACACGTGTCACACGTGCCCGGCTTCTTTGGAGGTAACCCAGAAACAAGTTTCTTCAATTCTCCATTTTCATGGAGTCTTATTATCTCCTCCGACCCACCAATGTATCTTCCATTGATGAAAACCCTAGGTAATGTTAGCTGTTCGCTTAGTTTTAACCCGAGGAGTTCTCGGAGCTCCGACATGAACCGTAAATCCATCATTAAATCTCTTTCATCGATTACAACCTGGAACCCTTGGAGTATTGCCATTACAGCCCGACACGCTTCGAATGTGGGTCGGACTACGCGGAGACTTGTGTAGTAAACCACGATTCGTGCTTCTTGAGGTTTCGGTGTTTTGGGGGGTGTTATCTCGTCGGGGATTTGGTCGAGTTTGGGTGGGTCGGATCTGGTGGGCCATTGACGGAGGAGAGAGTTTACGGTTCGGACCCGGTGGAATACGGAGCGGCGAGAGGGTGTAGGAACAGAAGGTTGACGTTTAAGGGTAGTATTTGACGGTGAATCGAGGTCAAAATAGGTGGTGTCTTGGTTGTTGCATAGATTTTCAATGTCTTTGAAAGATGAACATCGGAAAATGGCGGGTTGATCTTTGCGCCGAGAAGAAGACGATGCGTCGGAAATTTTCGGCGATAATGATTTGCCCCACGGCCGCCACATTGACGCCGGAAAATGCGCCGGGAAATGGAGGGTAAATCAGTGCATCTGATGAGAAATGAAATGGGGAATTTGTGGGGAAGGATAATTGGATTTGAAGGTGGTTAAGTTTGTTGGATTTGAGGGGGATTTTTGTATTTGGTTTTGGTTTCACTTTTTGGGTAGATGAATTTGGAGATCAAAGGGTGGAATGTGATAAATGAAAGAAATAGGAAATGGTTAAATAAATGGGAATTATAGATGAGGAATTATATGTATTTTATTAATTATTATTTTTTCTTTTTTGGGGGATTTATAAGAGATTATAGATTTTTTATAGGGAAATTCCACGTGGTAATCCCGAGGAACCAAAACTTTTAAAAAATCTAAGCGATAACCCTAAGGTTTACGTAATTGTTCTACCGTGACCTTTTTGCACATAAAAACGTTAGCAAACATTAATTTCAAAGCTTTAGAGTTGTTGTACGCCTATTTATGCGACTTACGATTTCAAATGCCATCAATTTCAACCTTATCCCCATAAAATAAACCCCAACTCTATCATTTTTCATCCAAATCATATATTTTTCCTTAATTCAAATATGATAGAGTTAGGTTTTATATTTTGGGAGAAAAAGGTTGAAATTGATGGCATTTGAAATGGTGAGTCGCATAAATAGGAGTACAACAACCTTTAAGTTTCGAAATTAACGTTTGCTAACGTTTTGTTAACGTTTTATGTGCAAAAAGGTCATGGTGGAACAATTTGGTAAACCTCATAGTTACCACATTGATTTTTTAAAAGTTTTGGTTACCATGTGAAAAACCCAAAACCCCGAGGTTACCATGTGGAATTTCCCTTTTTTATATATTAATTGACATGATTATTCTTCCTAAGCTAAATTTTGTATATTATCATCAACATACCTTGTATAATTTGGTTATGAAACCTATAATTAAAGTATAGTGAGAGATAGAAAATAGTAGATTATATCCTAATCACAAGTGATGAATACATTGCGGCCAGACAAACCATTGGCTTGAGATTGTTACCTAGTTCAGAATTTTTATTAATTAATCTCAAAATATACTGCATAGATATGTATGAAATTGTTACCACAAGGGAAAATAGAAGAATTAGGATCTCCCTTCAGTCCAAACCATATACAAACATTTATATGATTGTGTTTTATTTGGGCTGCAAGAAACCCCAATTTCTACAATTTTCTCATTAGGTTCTCTTTTAAGAGACCGTTTTTTTTTTAAGACAGCTCTCAAGAGCCCAACCTATTTTCCTTTTTTTAGTAAATAAAGGTTATTTTTTAAAAAATTAAACATTGGATTGGCCCAATTTTAAGACGCCTTTTGTAAAGTTGATCTCAAGTAAGAATTAATTTGTGTTTTTCCATTATATAATAGTCATTCCAAGAAATTTTCATAGTTAGCTATCTCTATTCTCTGACTAGAATTTTCTTATTGTTGTGTACCTAATTAAAAAGAAACAAGAGAATTAAGAATCATATACAATATGAAACATTGTGAAGATTTATGAATACATGTTTGTTTAGTTAATTGGTATGGTTAGTTAACTTGATTGTGGAATTTCATCATCATCATATCCAATGTCCCTGTTAATGCAAGTAACAATATTCTTAAAAATGATGTTAATTTTGATCACTTAATTGAACATGCTTTATCATGTACTTTGGATGATTACGATGAAGATGTGTCAAATGTTAATGAATTGCGGTTCGAGTCGCTTCATGAGGTGTTTAACATGGAGCATTTGAGGTTACAATAAAGTAATGAATTATGCCTTGATTGAGTCAAGGCATAAAGGAAGGGTTAATGGTTGATAATTGCAACAAGGAAGAAAGAACAATGTGCAGCAGGTGGCTCCAGAGGCGGACCCACCTTGAGACAAGGGGGTACAGCTGTACCCCCACTTTGAAAAAAAAAAATCAGAAAAAAAAATAAAAAAAAAAAAAAAAATTTAAAAAAATTAAAAAAACCGGAAACCCTAATTCGCGTCCCGCTCCCCTTCTCGCTGTTCCTTTCTCCCCGCAGGCCGCAGCTGCATCTCCCCACTCCCCTTCTCACTCTGAATCCAGTCGACCACCGCACCGCAGGCCAGTCGCCACCACCAGATTTGGGTTCCCTTGAAAATTGGGCCAAATAACCCGTGAATAACACAACGGTACCAAACAAGTAAAGCCCGACATTCATGTATTCTGATCGATTTCTTACTAATCTTGGCCCGTACATTCTGTTCTCTCTTGCACTTGCTAATTTCACCATTTTTGTGATCTTTAATTTATACTATAATTTTACTTTTTATGTTTTGATTTTAGAGTGTTTTAAATAAAGGGGGAGATGGAAGAGGAATTAAGTGGGAAAATGTAGAGTCAGAGAAAATGGAGAGGGTGATGAGGGATTTGAAACGTTATTTGATACGTGTCTTCATGCATGGGATTTACACGTGTGTCATTTACAATGGTTTTACTCCATTTTTTTTTTCAAAATTTGTTAATGCATTGTTAGGAATATAACCGTTATACCTCTTCCGTTCTAAAATACTCGCTATATTTTCGTTATTGACACTATTCATCGCTTAAGCTTATTTTATGTATTGCGGCTAATGTATAAGAAAAAATTTAGTCAAGTGAAATCTTGTTTACATCGTCTAATCACATATTTTCATAATATTATTTTTTATAATTTTTAAACGTGTATAATTCAATATATAAATGATTAAAATAACGCATTAGACTGCGTAAAAAGTCAAATGCATGCTAAAAGTCAAGTATAATGGATCACAGAAAGTGTATCATTATGAAAAATAATAAAATAATACTCTCTCCGTTCTTTTAAGTTGTTCCACTTTGGACATATCACACATATTAAGAAAGTTGGAATCTTAGATTATAGTGGGTAAAAAGTCAAATGCATGACTCAGTTGATGTTGATTCTTCCGGTTGCTACGGCAAGTGTAGAAAGAGTGTTTTCCGCAATGACATATGTCAAAAGTAAGTTGAGAAATAGCATGGGTGATCAACTTATGAATGATTGTTTGGTTACTTTTATTGAGAAGGAAGTGTTTCTACAAATTTCCGACGACATGATTATTGATCGTTTTAAAAGTATGAAGACTCGAAGGATGAATTTGTAATTTTGGAGTGTATTAGTGTAAAACTTTAAGTATCGTAAGACTTTTATTGTTATTTTGGATTGTAAGACTTTAACTATTGATTCTATTATGTGTTGTAATTTTTTTAAAATTTATCCGATTACATGAATGATATGACGTTCGTGTTTTGTACCCCCAGTTTGAAATTCCTGGGTCCGCCACTGGGTGGCTCGGGTATGCTCGTTCGAGCAGCCACATGCTCGTCCGAGCGTTGAGGACAGCAGCAGGCAGAGAGTCACTGGATCGAGTGCTCGTTCGAGCAGGGAGAAGGCTCGTTCGAGCAACTGGCCGAGCACAGAGACTGTTGAGCTTCCATTTGATCAGTTTCATGCATTAATCTATTCTTTACTTTATTATATCTTAATTGTGGTGTATTATTGCTGAGATAATTAGCTTGATTAATTGTGGGATGTTAAGTGTGCTTTATTGGTGGTTAATGTGAGACTCTAAAAGTCATACTCTTCATCTATAAAAGAGAGTATAACTCATAGAGTTAGATACACCAAAAACACACATTGAGAGCTAGTGCATTGCTTAAGAAACTATTGAGGGTGTTCTTACTTTGCATTAGAATTTGAGAGGTTCTTAAGAGGTTGTTCTTAAGACTTAGGGAGGTTTATTATATTGTAATTGTTGAGTTCATTATAATAAACAACATTTGAGGGGGAGGTATCCAAGATACCTCATAAACACTTGTGTCTTCTTTTTGCTCATTTTATTCTCATTGTGTTTCATTGTTAGAACCTCGCTTTGCACCGTTCCTTTCAGTCCCATTTAAAAGCTGAGTTTAGGTGAGGGGAGATGACGGAAAATACATACATGTACTCCCTTCACAAGAAAGACTAAAGGAGCGGTCAATTTTACCCCAAACATCTAAGAGCCATGCATAAAAGATAACGATAAAAATGATAAATTTATATTTATAACAGGTAATATTTATAAAAGAACTACTAATCCTTTTGGTGTTGTTTGTTGTTTTCACTTTTCACTATCTCCTAAAAAAATAATGATAAAAGATGGAAAATTAAAATTATGTATTACTCCCTCCTATCTAGGGCTGTAAATTCGGTTACTCGGTCGGGTTTTGGTCGGATTTCATCGGGTTCGGATATTCTCGGGTTCAGGTTGTTTCGATCATTATAACATTTTAACTCGGGTCGATTCGGTTACGGGTCTAATCGAGTTCGGGTCTATATCGGGTTAATACCACATTGGGTCGGTTTCGGTTTGAGTTCAGGTCGAATCAAGTTCGGTTTGTATCGGGTTCGGTTAATCCAGATCGATTATACTGCAGGTCAAATTGAGTTCGGTTAGACTATGGGTCGGGTCATTTTTCATTTTAAGTTAATGTCAGGTCGGGTTATATTGAGTTCGGGTTGACTTCCAATCGATATATTATTTTTGAATTTTGAGTCTTCCATTCGGTTATTCGCCGTATTCGGGTCGGTTAAAGTCCAATTCAATTGATTTTATAAAGAATGAACTTTATTTTATTATACAACTAGATAGTGCTCGTGCGATGCACGGCTTTATCAAATTTTTTGACATATTTGTTTATGTTAAGAAATTAAAATTGTAAGAAATAAGCTATACGTTATTTTATCTAGACTAGATTAAGTTGAATCAAATGCTAAACTTAATTCAACTAATCAAACTTAATTCACTCTAAACTAGATTAAGCTGAATCAAATGCTAAAATAAACTTTATTCGGCCGAATCAATAGTCACCAGCGGTCTGTTGGGTCAGGGTGTTACAAAACTAAACTTAATTCAACTAATCAAACTTATTTTTACGTAAAGTAAACTTAATTCAGTTGAGTCAAACTTATCTTTAGCTCAACTAGACTTGACGCTGTTAAATTAAACTATTATTTACATGAACATTACTTGATGAAGCTGAATCAAGCTGAGTTCTAGCTAAAAAAATTTTGTTAAGTTGAATCAAACATATATTTTTCCTAAAGTAAACTTGGTTCAGCTAGACAAACTTACACAATATAAACTAGCAATTCTTTTACCTTATATGATACCACCAATTTTGCTTTTACATATTTTCTTTTATTTATAAATATCCATTTTATAATTCAATACACTTTTTTATTAGTCTTTTTGTTAAAAGCTTATAAGACTAGAGACAAAGTCAATAATAATAATAATAATAATAATAATAATAATAATAATAATAATAATAATAATAATAATAATATTTTTTTAAATATACTTTTAAAAAAATGACAAAATTGTCCTAAATAATATAAAATAAAAAAGACAAATTAAAATAAAAAGTGAGGCAAAATAAGAGACGAGATAAATTACTAAACTACCGTCCCACACTCCCACTCCCACGTTTCCCACAAACACTCCCACTCCCACGTTTCCCACAAATTACTAAACTTCCTTCTCAAAAACCACTTCTAACTTCACTACTCAAAGCCTTAAACAGGTATTCGATTTCTCCAAGTTTCTCCTTAAAATTTAAAGAGATAATTGTAAATTCTAATTAACCGATTAAAAATTGAAATTGAAAATTTGCTTTGTATTGGTCTGCAAAATGGTCTACAAATTCGGTTAACCATATTGTCGGGTTAATCTCGGGTGTTGATTGTGGGTCATTTCGGGTAGGATTATGTCGAGTACCTATCGGGTTAAAAGCGGGTTCGAGTTGTACAAGTCGGGTGCAAATCGAGTTCGGTTAACCACATCATCGGGTTCATATCGGGTGCGGGTTATTCTCGAGTCGGTTGTCGGTCGATTATGGGTCTAAAATATTCGGGTACATGTCGAGTTACGGGTCGACATCAGGTCGAATTTCGATCGGTTACAGGTCACTACACCTCGGGTCAACCAACGGGTCGGATACAGGTCGATTTCGGGCGGTATTACAGTTCGGGTCAATTTTTTACAGCCCTACTCCTATCTATTTAGTAGTCGCATTTTCTTATTTGACAAATTCATTTTAATTGTCACATTTTCTTTTTGTCAATCTTTTTTTTTACCTAAATACCCTATGTTCACACAAGTAATGTTCAAAATACCCCCACTTTTACTACTTACAATACCTCCACTATCACCTTTACAATTAATATAATCATTTAAAATACCCTAACTACTCACTTTTTAATGAACCCCACAGGCCCACACCACCCTTAATAACCGTGCCCAAGCAAATGGAACATCTAAATAGAATTGGAGGGAATATATGAGTTTGCTAAGTTTTGAACCCTGGTCACTTATATAGAATACAATGCAATATTAACACATACTATTTGATTTTATTTTAAATTTAAGTGATGTAAACCGATTTTACTAACTACATTTTAGAACCGCCCCTGCCTCGCCGCTTGGCAAGGTGTATATTTTTTTTAACATTCCATTAAGAGAACTGGTAATTGTAAGTCTATGTACTTGAAGTATACTTGAATGGACAATTGTATTTGTATTAGTTGCCTCTTTAACATCAATTTTCCTAACGTTCAAATTACAAAAAGACTTATTATTATTATTATTATTATTATTATTATTATTATTATTATTATTGTTATTATTATTATAGTCTATAAAGAAAGAGTTGCCGCCGTGCTCTCCTTTATGGGTATGAGTTGCCGTCGTTCTTCCCTTTCCAGACTCTGTCCATAGTTTTCTATAAGCGGGATATATTGAGTAGGATGATGATGATGATAGTCTATAAAGAAAGAGGATAGGATTAGTGAGGCCCCTTTAGAGGAATGTCCACATGATCGATAAGATTGATGGAAATCAAATTTTTTTTTTTATATGTTTGGACGGGAGAAGTTGTCATTTGGTATAAGCAAATTTAGATAAATGCCAATAATTGTTCTTGTAGGTTCTATATATTATCAATGATCTACTATTACCCACTTATTAGTTGATTAATTATTTAACTTTTAATATATAAATCACGGATCTTACCAAATGAATGAAAACATTGGCTAAAAGGACATTTGACTAAGTCAACATCTCTAATGTCTTTTTATTTACCCGTGTGAGTTGGGACCCCATGTACTTTGCCATGCCTTTATATTAGATAGAACCTTAATTTAATAAAAAAGTACTACTTTCTTTATTTCATTTTAGTTGCATCATTGGGTTTGGCACAATATTTAGGGGCTGTGAAATCAGTATGGTATAAGTAGGGATGAAGTATGATTGATGGTGATATGTGGGGTAGAAATAAAAAAATTTATTATAAATAGATAGTGGTTGTGACTTGTGGGTATATATTAAATAATTAATGGGATGATATATGATTGATGATAATATGTGGTAGGAATAAAGTGAGGATAAAATAAGTAGATTATTTTTGCCCAAAATAGTAATGTTTCAAGCTGAAACTTCCAAAAATGATAAGTGTTGCAAGTAATTAAAATGGAACGGAGATAAAGTATTTCCTAGTTTTCATATGTTTTTGTCAAATAAAATTTATAAATGTTAATGTTAAATTTTGATTATGATTTCTCATCGCTTATATTAAAAAACATATTTGAGTGAGATTTTGAGATTCGTCACAATATATATTTTCAAAATATTAAATTTTTAGAATTTTAAAAAGTCACAATTAAAATTATTTAACTTTTACATTTGCATTGAAATCTGCGCAAAAAGTGAATGAGTAAGAAAAATGAAAGCAGAAGGAGTTATAAATAAGTTTTATTTGAATTTTTCCTTCATAAAAAGATATATACAGTTTTAAGGGCTGTATATAAGAAATAATCTTATATTTTATTTATGCAATTTAATATTACTTTTGCTTTGAAAATATAAGGAATAAATATTACTTAATTAGTTTAACATTTATTCTTTCTTAAAATGTTAAAATAATTATATAATACTCAATATGGAGTAATTTTTTTTCAATTTCTAGATAAAATTCTCTTGAAATGTTAAGATTATTGGTGATAAAGAGGACTTATTACAACCGCTGTGAAAATCACTACCCTTCTTCTAGTTAATTTCCATTTAAATCACTTGATTCGACTTTTTAAACACAATGTTTAACTGTTGAATAAATCCATACAAGATTTTTATTGACAATTCATAAAATAATAACTACTTAAATCTTATTTTTCTCTAATTTTCTATAGAATTCCTAAAATTCAATTAAACTCGTTAATAAATAATTAAGATAGCTATGAGCTGGTTACAATAAGATAAGAAAGAATATTATTTCAAAAGAAAATGTGCTCCAAGCCACTAAGTCTAGATTTATAGTAGGTCCAACAAATCGTGAGTACACTTGAGATCATCATGTTTGCTCCATCTCAAATGCTCACTAATTATTAAACATGTTCTCAATTTTTGCTTCAAATAATAATTTATTTTTGTTAATTTTTTTTTTTGGTAGCTGTAGAAAGATTTTGTGGTACTAACTAAATCAATCCCATAATTTTGCTAGACAATATATAAAAAAAAATTTATTTCTATATTCAATATAGTAAATTCAAAGGAATGCAGAAATACGCGTATCACGTATTTATGTAATTCTTGAGTGATAATAATTAAAGGTGTTCATTTGGATTATTGAGTTGATTTCGAATCAAATATTTTGGGTCAATTTAAAGTTAATCTTGTATATTTATGTTGATTTTCATTTTTATGCCGGGTTAAATCGATTCAATTATTTCATGGTAGGGTCATCATCATCATCATACCCAGTATATATCCCGCCCATAGAAAACTATGGCTAGAGTCTGGGGAGGAATAGACGACGGCAACTCATACCTATAAAGGAAAGCACGACTAAAGAGTCCCCCGGCTCTTTCAAGGTTGGGTGAATAACGGATATAGAATCTGTTTAAAACACTTGTGTTATTTGTATACTGATTGCATTGGTGTTTCTCTTTCACATTGCATTCAGTTTAATTGGGGTACATTTTTCTGTACACGATGCTGAATTTGTCATGCGACATCTATCATTATATGATCAGTCGATGTTGTTAGTGTTTATAATTTGTTCATCTTTGAGATGCCATTTTGATTATATAAGTCAAGGAAATCTTAATTAATTACAGTGATTTATATATAAATGATAAATCATAACAAAAATACAAAAGACGTAATAAAATATTTAAAACAAGTAAAAGATAAAATAAAATATCAAAAATCGCCCTGTTAAAATTGTGCTACATAATGGTGAATTACCACATATCAAAACTCTCTTAAAAGTCCGTCTATATGAATGTATTGTTTGTACCTCTTATGAGAGGAGCAAATAGTATGGGTTAATCCAACGCTATCTCTATATTATGTGTTAGAACAAATTTGTTCATCTTTGGTATGTATTACTCTTTTTGTCCACCCTATAAAATCGCAACAATATAATTTCATACTAGATAATAATTATATAGATATGACTAAAAGTTAGAGAAAATGACAGAAAATAAGTAGATATGAATTAGAGAAATTGATGGGGTCAATACCTAAAAAACAAATATTGCAAAATAAAAGAAACAGATCAAAATAGAAACGTTAGCAAACTTATGAGGACAAATAGAATATACCATTTTATTAGTCAGAATTTTGATCAAATTACTAATGACTAGGCATGCCATAACGTAGATTTTTTGATGTTTAGAGGTTTCATGAGAAGGATTTTTCTATGTTTAGAGGCTTCATGAGAAGTATTTAGAGGTGGACATTCAAGTCAAGCATTTTTTTTTTTGTTTTATATGTATTCCTTCTGTCCTCCTTAATATGCATCAAAGAGAAAGAGGGTAGTTTATAAGAATATAGTTATAAATGAAGAGCATAATTGAATTGTGTGAATGAAATTAAAAGATAGTTTAAATGTGTGGATGAGATTAAAAAAAAAAGTGGTCGACCATCACCCAAAAATAGAAATGATGCAAATTAAGGGGGATGAACCAAAATGAAAAATGATTTAAATTCAATGGGACGGAGGAAGTATTTGATAATTTTTGTGTTATAATTAAATTTTATGTTTGGTTATTGCCTATATTTACTCTATATTTCCCCTAATAGGCCAACCTAATTAAAAATGGTCTTTCAAATAGACTGTCTCTCACAAGAATTTGTGTTTAGGTTAAGACTTTCCTTTATTTAAAATACTTGCTATGTTTTAATTATGGACACTATTCATTGTTCAAGTTTATTTTATATATTACGGGTAATGTGTAAGTAAAAATATAATCAAGTGAAATCTTATTTGAATCATCTAATCATACTTTCAATATAATTTTTATGTATATAATTCAACATACAAATAAATAAAATAATACATTAAATTGCGTAAATAAGTCAAATGTAGCCGGTATAATGAAATATACCAACTACTTCCTCCGTTCCATAGGACCATAATACTTGCTACATTTCACTTTTTTACGTAATCCAACGCACAATTTTGATCATTAATATCTTAAACTACACTTATCTAAAAATTATAAAAATTTAATATTATGAAAGTATGCGATTAAACGATTCAAACAAGATCTCACTTGACTATATTTTTACCTATACATTAGTCGCAATATGTAAAATAAGCTTGAATGATGAATAGTGCATAAAATCGAAATGTAACGAGTATTTCGGAACGACGGAAGTATAAGCATAGCAAAGGAGACATGGAAAAAGGGGCATGTCACATGTGATGCTACTTTGAATCTTGAAAAAAATGGGTGGGAAAGTTGGGCAATGTGGGCTTTGGTGTGGGTTGTTCTGAAAAAGTGGATATTATCATATCGGAGTTAGCAGGAGATAAGAGATATATAAGTGGGTAAAAAAATTAGTGGATATGGTCACTTTCGATTGTTTTATTTTTAGGTCGGGTTATTTAAGATCAGATCATTGTTACCTGGAACGATATTCGATTTAATACGGGAAACGGAAATGAAAATAAAAATACAAACACAATCTAGGATGACTCAGGAATAATAAGTATTACGTATATATGTATATATAAATTTTTATATTTTCAAAGAAAATATTTTCTTTTAGATTAAGACCAATATGGTATTTGAATGTTGTGAGAAGAAATATTGACTCAAAATATAAAAACCAACTATAAAATATAGTGAGTTTCAGCTAAAAATGATGACATTGAACTGAAATCTTGGTCAAATAGTCGGGTTCAGGTTTTGATCGGTCCTTACCTAGTTTTTTGGTATTTTCGAATCACTTTTCAAGTTACAGGATAACTTTTTTGGTAATGAACTACTAACTTTTATTTGAATTTTGAATCAGTTTTTGATCGGATTAGTATTTAACACGTCTAATATTTAGTATTTTCATATCCACCCTTTTTCACATGTATTGCTTCTTCTGGTCCCTCCATTTACTATGACTTGTAAGTTGTAAGTCATGAGCCTTCTTCTACATAGGACTAAGCATTAAGGAATAGTGATATTATGGTTAATTTAACTGTGGGTATAAAAGGAAAAAGATTGTTATGATATTGGTATAGAAATTTATGCAATTCGCGAATTTATTAATATTAACATATATTAAAATCTAATTTTTAATTAAAAATATAATTATATCGTCGTTATCAAGTTTAAATGTTCCATTAGAATGTAATAAATAATGTAATGTTAAATACTAATAGTTTGGTAATAGACCATTGAATGTGGATATTGATTTGATTTTAGAGATACAACTTAATAAAAAATTTTAAAAGCAACAATAAACATTAAATATGTTTAAGTTAAAAGTCACATAAGTTTACACTTATTTTTGTTGATAAATATAATACTGAAACAAATAATTAAAGATCTACAACCTTTTCATCGGCTAAAATGGAGATAAATAGAGTTAACTTCGCATTTGGAGCCTTGGTGAGGTATGACAAGGTGAAAGTAGAAGGTATTGTGACTTGTGAGGTTGAAATTGAGACACATGGAGGTGTTAAAAGAAGACTTGGTGACGTAAGGTATGTACCTAAATTTGAGAGGAATCTTATATCATTGGGTAGACTTGAGAGTAAGGGATGTACTTTCAAAGCAAGTGGAGGGGTTTTGAAAGTTATCAAAGCGAGACTTGTGTTCATAAAGGGTATTAGGAGTAAGAGGAACTTCTATGAGTTACAAGTTGGATGAGGTCGCATAGGCTACAAAAGTGAGAATGGTGTTGTATTTGGGTCAAAGAGAGTTACTTTTGAGGATGATTAGAGTTTTGGACTAGCGAGGTAGATTGTTAATACAAGTGCCAAAATACTTAACAATGATGACCAATTTAGCCACTTAATCAAACATGCCTTAAGTTGTACTTTGGAGAGGAACGATGAGAATGTATTGAGTGTAAGTGCATTAAGGTTTGAAATGATAAATAAGGTGTTTAAAGTGGGGCAAATGAGACATCACTAAAGGGTGAAATCATGCCTTGAACGAGGCAATACATGGTATGAAGGTTGCTCGCTCAAGGCAACACAAAAGTAGCAAACAGAAGGTGTCAGAGGGGAGTGCTCGTTCGAGCACATTATTCAGCAGCTTTCAATGAGTTCTAATGAGGGTGCTTGTTTGAGCACTTTAGTGCCTTGAAAGAGAACCTTCTAGGATGCTGTATTAGGACTTTTGAGCAACGATTTGCATTGATGGGCATTGTACTCCTTTGGTTAATGCTATGTTATTTCCATAATTAATTGTGTGATGTAAATGTGAGTTTATGGTGAGTAATGATGTAGTTCTAAAATGATATATTCTTCCTCTATTAAAGGATACATCATTCATAGAACAAAGACCACCACAAACACACTTTGTGAGAGAGCTATTACTTTGATTGAAACTTGAGAGTGTTCATCTTTGTATTAGCATTTTGTAATCTTGAGAGAATTGGTCTATAGATTAGGGGAGGTCTATTATACTTGCAATTATTGAATTCAATATAATAAACTACATTTGAGGGGAGGTATCTAAAATACCTCATACACACTTGTGTTCGTCTATTGCTTGTATTTTCATTTCAATAATGATGTGAGTTGGAATTTAATCCTTATTTGGAGATAATGAGTATTTTAAACCTATTTTTTTATAGAGTCTCAACATGGCATCTTTCATTTAAGTATTTGTATTTTTTGTTTGATATTTAGTTATACTAGGTATTTACCCGTGCTATGCACGTGATTAAAAATCTACTGATATACTTACTAAACATGATCTTCATCATAACAACATATATTTAATTATTATGACATTCATATCTACACCCATAAAATTTAATCTCAATTCATAAACTTTATAAACAAATTAAACATCATCTTCATCAATATCTTCCTTCTCTTTGCTTCCATTTCATCTACACTCAACTTTTTAAAATTTATCCTCAATTTATAAACTTTATTTTATCTCATATCTACACCCATAAAATTTCTGAGATAAATTGCATACTCACATAGCAACAAAACAAAAATCTATATATTTCTCCAGTTTTATCTCAACTTTCATACTAATTGAATAATCAATAAACTCAACTCTTAAAAACTCAACTCTTAAAACACCATCTACTCTTTCTTAAGTATGTAGGATGCACTAAAAGAACACTTGAAATTCAATCATATAAATAAGCCAAACTATGTATGTGTCACTAACAAAAAATCTTAAACTTTTGTCTTTTCATCTTCAATATAATTTAATTTAGAAGACAAAGAATTTTATTTTATAGCATATGATACAAAAAATGATTAATTAAACTGATGAATACTAAGAGTTTCAATATAATTAAATTGATACTTAAGAATTTCAATGCAAAAAAGACATGAAAAAAATGAAAATTGTATAGAAATGCCACATGGCCCCAAATTTCCTGGATTATAATATGTATGTATATGATATGATGTATTTGGTAAATTGCCAAAACAAACTCATTTATTAGGTTTTTTCATAGGTTAAAAAAACTTAAAACTTTGAGGCAATCTTGTATGCGGTGATTCTAAATTTAGGACCAATCCACACATATGTGATCAGTTTTAAGGCTTATGTGATAATATTTACTAGTATTATACCCGTGCTATGCACGGATTGATAATACTTGTTTTAATAATGTTAGGAGTAATATTGATGTGTTATGGATAGTAATAGAAATTAAATTAAAATTGGTGTAAGAATAAAAATAGTTTATTGCAGATTAACAATTGTGAGACATGTAGACGGGTATACAGTTTAGAAATTACATAATTCCTTTTATTATATAACAAAATAATTTACCTCATCATCCATCAAGATCATGTGTAACGCAGTTTCTTTACCTTATCCCTTACCCATATCTTCCATTGATTTCCATGTATAAATGACTTTACCCTTAATTTCGAATAAACCCTTTGATTCTTTAATTTCTGAAAGTTTTTTGAATGGTAAACTCATTTCTGCATCAACAAATAAATAATGTTTTATAAATCCAAAACTTTGAAGTGATATCAAATATTATCAAGGAATGAGTGTATATTTATATTATCAAGGAATGAGTATATTCCATCTAATATCTTTTTTCTTAACAATCTAGAGAAAATTGAAAGGTCTAAGTTTTTATTGATTTATTTTAATTATTAATTAAGATATTATTATGTGCAATTAGGAGAATCAATTATTAATAGAGATATTTGAAAGGTTTAATTTTTTTATTGATTTATTTTTATTAATTTTTACAACCATCTTTTGATTTGAAAGGTCTAAGTTTTTATTGATTTATTTTAATTATTAATTAAGATATTATTATGTGCAATTAGGAGAATCAATTATTAATAGATATTTAAAAGGTTTAATTTTTTATTGATTTATTTTTATTAATTTTTACAACCATCTTTTGATAAGAACAACTTCATTCACATTTACTTCACATCATCATCATATGATCATATATCATAATTTAACGTAGATGCCAAAATGAATGAATATGGAAAGACTTCTTTTGCATTAGTGCCATTTGGCAAAAATAAATATGGAGATGCCAAATGGCAAACTTGTTTTTGAAATACTATTATGTATGATGTGATCACTTATATGGCTTATGTAATTACTTCTAAAACTTATTTTACTATTATAAGTGATTACTTTTAAAACATATGTGATTACTTTGGCCCGTTTGGTAGGTGGTAATAAATCGCGGTTATAGGAATGAAAAACTAGTATAATTTTGGTTGAAAAATCTCTTTGCTACATTGATGGCCATGCTTGACAATTTTCAATTATCTCATATTGTTCATAAAATTCATTCTAATGCATTACCAATGGAAAATATGGTATTAGGTGGTAATGGAAATTTGTGAACAAAAAAACTTTTTTGTGATCAAAGTTTCATTACCATGGGAATGACAGTAAAATTTTGATGAAATTTTACACTATAATTCATTCATATTACCACCATTTATTACCACTAACCAAACGGGTCGTTAAGACTTATGTGATTATTCTATGTGATTACTTTTAAGGCCTATGTGATCATTTTTAAGACATATGCAATTATTTTTAATTTTTCAAGTCCACCACCACCATCAAACACAATCTTCATAAGTTTTAAAGTGATCGCATAATCTTTAAAAGTTATCACATAATATGATTACATAGGCTTTAAAATTGATCACATAGTAAAATAAAAATGATCATATGGGATTTTCAAAGTGATCACATAGGCTTTAAAAGTGATTACATAAGCATTATAAAAATAATAATCATATTGTATTGGTAAAAATATTAATCAAAGGTTATTAAAATAAAAGACAGTCAAAGAAAGTCAAATCCACCAAAATTTGGCAAGATTGAATCTTATATAATCGTCATCTAGGAACTTTTATCTGGCAGAGCATGAAGGGTTTTTTCTTACATATGATGAGTATTATGCATGGAAAACTCACGTGACTCTTAAAGATACTTGTCTTTCATTTAAGAATTACTTTAATGAAGTGGAACACGTGTTGAATGGATAATTTAGAAGCGTCATAAGAGAAAAAGATATTATTTGATAGAGTAAGTGATTGACACGTTTCAAATTAAAATAGAGTGGGACATGTAGAGAATGTTTTTAGGAATTGATGAAACAATGTTTTACAACATAATCATTAGTTATAAATACCCAGCAAAGAGCCATAAATGAGGTAAGGATTTTTTCATACAGAAAGAGAAGTACAAAGAATTTAAAGAGATTAAATAAAGACAATTTTAACTGAATTTCATAATTTCACATTGATTTTCAGAGCAACGTTTAAACAGATAAAAGATTGAACATCTTTGATATTTATTATAGCAACCTCACGTCTAAAATAAGCCATAAACAATAATTCACTTGATTGCCACTGTGCGTCTTGTAGGACTTGTTAGGTAAATTCATCTTTTTATCTGATACTGACTTGGGCGTCGGAGTAGATCCTCGAAAAAGAATTCCGGACCTTTCTAACCCCATTGGTGTTTTGTAGGCTTCCAGACATCTTCATTTATAAAGATCTTACTGCACAGCTGACAAAAAATTAAATTAAGAAGCTTCCACCAGCATAATCATTTTGATTAAATTACAAATCAGGTGATTATTCAATTAATTAATTATCCCTCATAATCAGAAAGGAACACATATAAGCTTTAAGAATAATCACATATAAAATAGGGAAATGAGGATGTTATTAGTAATACGCCCTAATTTTGGGACAACTAATTTTTTTTTAACAAAATAAGTGTTTTTTTTTAATTTAAAGATCTATTAAAAAATTAGAGAAAAAAAATATATTATAAAAAAGCTATTTGAAGTTTGTGAAATGGAGAAGTGAAAGACAAGAAATTAAGATGACTCCAAATTCCAATTAAATCCAACAGGCAATAACTGAACTGAAACAGCAACACTCAACAAAAAAATTAACGAAAATGGAAAATCATGTAAATTCAGAAGAATTTGTAAAATTGCAGATAAAATTCGGAGGTCAAACAATTCCCCTTTCTATCAATCTCAATTCCACCATTGCTGACCTTAAACTCCTCCTCAAATCCTCCACCAATGTCCTTCCTCGTGGTCAAAAACTCATTCACAAAGGTTTTCTTTCTTTTCTCTTTTTTGTTCATCAATTTTTTCGATCCATTGTATAATAACAATTAATTTTATTATTTTAAATTTGCAGGAAATGTTTTAGAAGATTCGAAGACATTGAAAGCTTCGAATGTTACAAATGGTTCCAAAATCATGCTCATGGCTACTCAAGGTCTTCATCAAGGGGTATATATATGTTTTTTAGTACATGATAGGTTAAGGGAAGGGGACGTATTTTAATTTGATTAAATTTGTATAGTTAATAATGTTTTTTAATTTTTGGTTTTTAAAGGAAGGTCCAAGGATAAAGGATGCACCAGTAGTTTCAAATTATCAAAAAATTGTAGAGAAAATAAATAAAGATAAAGTTAAATTTGGAGCTCCAGTGGCAGTGAATAAGACGAGGATTGAACGGTGGAAGATCACTGGTGTTGTTGGTTTATCTGAGTCTCAATTGAAGGTATAATTTGTTGGATTATTTACCTGATTTAAAGTAATTTTATGGAGTTTTGGATTGATATAAGAATTTAAATAGTCTGTATTTTGCCCCATGTTTTTTAAGATGATAATTGATGTGTTATGTGTTCTTATTGGTAAAAATATTTACAACTGTATATTTAGGGCATTCAGCTTGAACTTAAATGTTTTATTTATGTACCCGTGTTGGATCGTGGACACAATGTGGCACTTTTGGAGTACACGCGTATTGGGTATTGATGGAGTTTTTGTAAATTAGACGAGTGTTTCTTCATGTATCCATGTCTTGTAGAAGTATAAGTATTGGAGTTCAAGTAAAGAACATTGTAAGTTTGATTGTATCCTTGGTTCTTAGGAGCACAAAGTCTTGTGTGAGATGGTATGACTGTGAGATATTCTTTATAGATGAGTTGAATAGACCAACTAATACATTTATTATCATATGGGCTTCTTGTCTTGAGGTTATCTCACCAAGAGACGAAGTTTCACAAGAGTAGCTCACATAGGAATGGTGACTTCCTTCCAAAGACATATCATCCCATGAACTTTATGGTTTTCTCACTTTTCAGATGGCGTCCATTGTTAATCAAGGCTTTTGAGTATGAAATGAAGTCTAAGGGTAGCTTGGATATCATTTTATTGTACCAAGGGTCTAGAGTGTTGTTCATGCTTTTCGAGGCGTTGATGCAATATTTATGTTGACATTGTACGATCTCTTTGTTTGATTTCTTGGAGATTTTAATAACTTTGTTCGAATAAGAGTCTAATTAAGTTTAATTTTTTTGTAAATGGAAATTTGAAGGCTATACCTGATGAAGTATGGGATTGTGGATCTTCTACTAGAGTGCTTGATCTCAGCAAAAACTATATAAGTGAAGTATCGATGAAAATTAGCTGCATGAAAAATCTTCAGGTGAAGAACTAGATTTTCGGAAGTCTATAGTGATATGAAGCTCTCTCCCTTTAAGAAGTTTGTGGGATGTGTAATGTTGCTTAAATTTCTGGTTTTGTAGAAATTGATCTTGAATGCAAATGACATTTCAGATGATTCAATAAGTTGGCTAGGGCTAAATGAGTTGAAGGGCTTAACATATCTTTGTTTGAGCCAAAATCGGTAAGTGCTTTAGTCATAATAAGAGAGGGCTCCCTTTTTGTGATTTCGTTTTTCTTTTTCTATAAATCTTTTACTTGTAGTTAGGTGTAAAAGTTATTGATTACTTTTCATACGTACTCTTATTAAGCTAATAACACTGAGAACTTTTGATGTATACTGAATCACCTACCCATATAGTCCTATATACATTGGCACAAACTCTGGGCAAAGTAAAAGCTTCAATCTCAATAAGAAAGATTTCTCTTATAAAAAAATCTCTATGAAGATAATGTAAGCAATTGTATTTGTATAGACAAACTTTTAGGATTTTGCATTCTCTCTTCTTTAACTTTACGCTTCATCCCTAGACCAATGTAATTTTGAATATGAATGGTTTTTAAGTTGTCGTATAAAACGGTGTGTCACATTTTCCGGATATAGTGTTATATGAATAAAGATTGTTGATGATAGGAATAAGAAGCCAAAGAAATGAATTTGATCTAAGCTAAGATTGATGTATAGGAATGTAATATTCAATTTCAAATTGTTTTTATTGGTCTGATCTTGAAATTTTTTCTTTTTTGGAAGAAGAAACATCCGCCTACTCACTTTTCTCTCTTGACTCCAAACATGGTCCAATTGTTTAGAATAATGCTTGTATTTAACACAACACTGTTGTATGCAAACCTCCACTGCGTAAGCTAGCTTCTCCAGTGCATGCTCAGCTTTATCAATTTTTGTTATGCATGTTCTTGTTTGCTCTTGATGATTTTATCCCTACTCAATAATGTTCCCAAAAATGAAGTATTGCAACAATATAAAAGGATGGGATTAAGAAAGAAAGAAAAACATAATGAATTTTGAAAATATGTGCAAAATTTCAGAAACATAGGTGCATAGATTGAGAACTTACTGTATTAAATGTAAATTTAATTACCTCAAAGTTTGATGAAATTTGGTGAAAACAAACTCCAATATTTCTATAATTATCTTTAATTGAAATTATATAAATATGTGGCATTGTTCAAAAATTTCCCCAATAATGTATTTTGATTATAATTTGTGCCTTGGTCAAAAACACTTGCACATCTTTTTCTCCACAAACTTAAATATGTCCAACAAGCACCACATAAAACTAGACTCAAAAATAGGCAAAATTAAGAAAAGAAACAATGAAAAAACCTTCAAATGAAGGTGAAAGAAAGAAAATATTAAAGAAAAACAAAAAGAAATCCTCTTGTATTTTTGCAAAATAAGCAATTAATGGGTACTTGGAGAAAGCTACAAAAAAAATGAAAAGGTAAACAAATAATATGGTTTTGTATTTAAAGACTGCTTATTAATAATATGGTAAAAGATGAAATCAAAAGAAAAGGACCGTGCTAGGTTTTTGAAGACAACTTATCAAGCTCCACAAATTTACTCAATTTTGGGTTGTCTAAAAAGAAAGTTGCTTATCTCCCAAACCATAACACCATATCCAATGATTCCAACGCCAAAACTTCCCTAACTCAAAGAGTTTACTGTGCTAAGTTTTGAAAACGAGCCGCAAGAACACCTCCAAAACGATTTTATCTTCAACCTCAAAATCTGTTGTGTTCTGTCAACTTCAATATTTCGATTTTTAGAAGATTTTCTCATCAAATTCAATTGAAATCTTCGCCCCACGAGGACTTATAGCTATGATACCAATTTGTATTGAATTTGACCCAAGGATTTGATCAATAAATCCAAGAATCCAATCAATGTGATTACATGAAGAATGTAGTGGACCCTCTAATGCATATTGCATAAATGGATGGATATGATCAAACTAATATTGAATTAAAAGTTTAAAACTCACTTGATTTCACTTATTAAGAAGCCCTTGTCCTCCAACTCTCAATCAAAGCTTCATCACTTGGATTTTTGTGGAAATTTGCTTGACCTCTCTTTGCTTCACTCACAAAGGAAGAATCATAGGTTAGGAAAGCAACATGCAATTCCCTTTAAAAGAGAACACTTATCTCTAATATTCTAATCTCTTAAAATCTATTTTGTTTATCATCCAAAAGCTCCCTTTACAAATGAGCCTATGTGACGAAAAGCCTAGGATTACATGATTTTTAATGAGCACATGCTACGCACATGATTATTACTAATAAAAACCCACTTGGCTCTAACTACCTGCTAATTACTTCAACAACCTATGGATTAATCTATCAAACAAAATATAGAGCAATTCATACAAAATTGTTTCTGTCATCAAATATAATTTGTCCTCTTCTGATTGCTGCTCTATTGTGTGTCGATGAATATTGCACAAATTGTCCTAACAAGTCTGAATTGTTCCTGCTTTCTCAATGAACTAGCGGACCTTGCAATCCATGCCTACAGTTCCTCAACAGGTATTGTTATCCTATTGAACTGTTAATCGTGAACCTGACCCAGTTGAACATGAACTGATCCAGTCAACAAATGCAGCTTTTGGTATGCACCTTTAACTGGTTTTTGACTGGCTCTACTCCTAGTGAAATTATATACCCCCAGAATTGATATAGCTGACCATAACCGTGCACACACCAAACTGGCAGAAAACCCATCCAATTCTATTGCCATGTGCAGCTGCAGATATGACTGTTCACTGACCTTGCACTGGTCCTGAACTGAGATCCAATAGATTTGCCCCTGATCTGATGTAGAAGTCCAGATCAAGACCTCAAATGCACACTGACCCACCGCACCTGCTTTGCTGCACTAGTTGACTCTTCACCTATACCAACCGTCCCAAATATTTGTCCAACAGGAGGTCGGTACAAAATACTACTTCACAGGTGATTTACTTCCAACAGCCCTTGCCCTCAAATTGTGTTAGGACCTGAACCAAGAATGCTTGGTTCAGCTATGCATCTTATAAACATTGGTAGTGAGACTAATGGGTTTGAAGTCTCGAGCTCTCAACATCGAGCATTTACAAATTGTCAATGTCTCATGAAACTCATTGAAAAACCAAAGGATATTATATTTTACCTAACCCGTCGAGACCTAGAGAGTTGCAGCCCTCTGCTTCAAATATTGCCTTTCCAATCTCCTCCATTTCAATTGGCCTTTCCAGCTCCAATGTCATAGTTGATGGGCTCCTACATTATTCCCTCCATAAAAGGTCTATCATGCTGTCTTTTGTGAAGAAGTCTTATAAAAGCGGGATAACTCTTACATTATTCCCTAATAAAATATTTTCTCCTCCTCGTATTCACAACCTTTATCCATTTCATTTTCATCTTATGTTGCCTTCTGTTTTCTAGTAAGTTCAAATGCTCTTGTTCATTCTTCCAGCCTTCCCTCTCTGCCGTAGAAAAAAAAATTGTAGATATCGTTCGCGATGTTGCGAACACGGCACCACGTGGTATTATGAATCGTTTCTCTGTCTTCACAATGTGAATTCTAAATTTACAAAATATATTTTATCATAGGGATTTATTCCTAGAGCACATCTCAATTAAAGCTTAAAAATAGACTTTTTAGAGCCTAATACACTTTGAAAAAACATAATAATGACTAATATGTTAAATAACATCTTATAAGGATATGATTTCAAATCACAGGTTATATAACAGGACTTTGCGATTCGGTAAGCTCAAAATCCTTTATATATAGACCGTTATAAATTACAACTCCAATCCCTCCGAACCTTCCTCCTCAAATTTTGTCACCACTTCTGCACTTTTGATAGGAATTCACGATGCTCCAACTACATATTCTCGAACGTAAATGGAGTAGGACCCCACTTCTTTTACTCCAAAAGTAAAGCATAATGATCGAAGATGACCCCTAATCACAAGGCCTATGATAAATCCAAAAATGCCTGAATCCATCTTTCAGCACATAAAACCTATCAATCCTACTAGTCATGACCTCTCTCTTATGATTTCATCAAAACGTAGCATACTTCTCGAATTTTGAGACCCTCTTTTCTTTTTATAGGCATATCTTTTTTTTGGAAAAAGTAAAATTTTTATTCCCTTTGTCCCTCTTATTTTACACCACTTTCCACTTTAATTTGTCCCACTGATTTTTCTTTTTTGGTAATGGTCTCACTCTTCTTTTAATCTCATCCACAGACTTATACCCTCTCTCCATCTTATCCACTTATTTCTAACTCCACTTGTTTTTGTCTCATTCTCCAACCAATTTCCCTTTCCACTAAATTTCATCCATTTCACACTAGGTGCAAAATGAGAGGATTGAGGGAATATTAATGAAGAAACTTTACAGAACATTATAGGGATGAAAGATCCCTGGATAATTTAGATATCGAACTATATTAGTATGTTCCATTCTACTCTAAATAGCTTGTTTAATAAATAAAGTTGAAAGAGGCCATTGCCTTAGCCCATAACAAGGAAGAGATATTGCCTTATCCCTAATAGTTTTCAAGGACAAAATCGATCATTGAAAATTTGCCTATTTCTTTCAACCTTATAGATTTCGCTGACAAAAGATTGGATTAAAAGCGCATATGACAATAGCTAGGAATCAAAGAGATGAGGAGAACATATTAAGATGATAATTGAAACTTATTTTCCTAGTTATAGATTAGTATTATATAGTACCTGATAAAGTAAACTTGTTGCTAGCCATGATTTCCTATGTTGATTTACTTTGGTTCATATAGCCGACTTCATATTGCTGGAATTAAGCCTTTGGCATCGTTGTTGTGTTCTTAGTTTAAAAAAGCGCGCCTCGCTTTGCGCCTTGTGCACCTCGAGCTCAGGCTCGACTGAAAACGCCTCGGTTGGGTGAGGCAAAGCCCACTACAAGAGGCGTGCGCCTTGGGCGCCTCGATGCGCTTCACGCCTCGTGCGCCCGATGCGCCTTCCTGTTGGGTTGGGTAATTAACTTTTCCTTGATTGTTCTAAAATGAAGTAAAACTCAAAACTCAAATTTACTAGAATATGAAGTTCAAAATTGTGCCTTCTTTAAGAAAAGCAAAAAGCATGCAAATAAGAAAATAACTTATGCTATGTTTGAGAATGAGGATTTCATTTGAAAATATAGATTTGATTCAAAATTGGTGTTTGGCTACTAGAATTTCAAATTTGGATTTGAGTCAAATCCACAATTGTTATCAAAATGGTTTAAAGATGAGGATTTGAGAATGACCTCCCAACCCTTGTCATTCTCAAATTCTACATTCATGATTTCATAATTGAAATCATTATTTTGAAATGAAATGCTTGTTCCCAAACACCACCTTAAGAAATTCTTCTTATTCTCATTATTAAAGTTTTGTGCTAAAGTGGTGTTTGACGCAAGAATAATAAATGTTTTCAAGTTTGTTGATACTAAAATATGAATGTCATGTTGTTTGAAGTATTATATATGTATTAAATTTGAATTTTGAGCTTGAGCGAAAAAGTGTGCCTCACATACAAAACGCTCGCGCCTTCGCCCTGCGCTTTGCGCCTAGGCTCTAAGGGTCTTTAGTGCCTTGGTGCGCCTTGCGCTTTTTAAAACTAAGGCTTGTGTTTCTTCTTTTCTCGTTTTGTTTATTCAATCTTTAGACTTAGTCCCAAATTAATTATTTCAAATGGTATACATCATGCAGCTTGACTAATTTACCTGCTGCACTGGGTGCACTCACTTCCCTGGAACAATTACTTGTTGCAGGCAACAAATTGGAAAGTCTTCCAATTGAAATTGGTCAATTGACTAAGTTACAGATTTTGAAAGTGAACAACAACAGGTGCGTAGACTCTAGTCACTGAATCCAACATATATAGTAATGTACTTCTTAATTGACGGATACGACCTAGACTATTGGAACCCCGAAATGGGGAGTGTAGACTTTACAGTTTTGGTAATTATAATCACTTTGAGATCCTGAAATTGCCAAAATGTTCGTGAAGCTATTTTTTGTTGCGTCTTCATGCCGAAATGAACTGTATATGCTCATTTATATGCTTTAAGCCATTTATCCTCTGTCCCAAAGAGATAGCAAGTTGCAACAACTTCCATTTTAGTCTATCCCTTTAACTTCGCCACATTTTTATTTTGGTAGTGATCATCCACATGTCTTTCATTTTCTGTTACTTTTGTTCTTATCTACACAATTTTATTGCCCTCACCACTTCTTAATATGCATTCAATGTCATACTGTTGTAATCTCTTTGGGACAGAGGGAGCATCGTTTAGGTTTGGCTAATTATATGTCATAATCAGATTTAAGAGCTACTAATGTTCATGAGCTTGGCAAAGCTATTATTTTGCATCAATTTGAATCTTATTGGGCTATAAACTTTATTAAGTCATCTTATATTGACTTTTTTTATTTGTCAGGATAAGCACCTTACCTTCTTGTATAGGTGACTGCAGTGCTTTAATTGAGGTATTCTTCTGTGCCTTCTCAATTTTAAGTGAAGAACCATGGGCTCAGTGGGCCCCAAACACCTTCAAACAATTCCATCATTGTGTGTTTGTGCATAAAATTCCTTGATGCATCACTACATCAGTGAATAGTTTTCCCATCATTTCCTCTTGTATTTGTGAAGGCATTTTTATTGACATCGTAAAGAGAGGAAATGGTGAAAGTTTATTTGAAGCTGTTGTATGCTCTTCTCTGATCAAATTTATTTTTGAAACTCCTACCAATGCTATGAGCTCAAGTTTTTCTTTAAATCTTCTAAATTTCTGATTCCTTTCATATTGTCTAGGTTGATATATCCTCAAATCTTCTTGTTGAGTTACCCGAGACAATTGGCAACCTACAAAATTTAAAGGTGATTGAACTGTGTCATATGATTCAGTAATCTCCTTGCGAATCGTGAATCCAAAAGACGCGAATTATAGTCGTTTATGGGCTATTCTTGGGTAAATTTGAGCGAATCGCGAATTTAAAAAGCGATTTAGCTAATGTTACATTGTGATTGAACTTCTTTTTAATTGTAGCACTCTGATTGATCTCAGTTTCTTTCTGGCATAATTCTTCCATTTCTGTGCAGGCTTTGCATCTCAGTAACAATGGACTTAAATCGCTGCCGTCTACTTTATTCAAAAATTGTGTTAAACTATCATCTTTAGATCTCCACGAAACAGAAATAACTATGGATATGCTTCGCGAGGTATAATGTTTTACAGTTTACTTCACTTCGTGCCTGGTGCTTTGTATAGAAACTAGAAAGAATATGAGCGTATCGAATCTCTTATCCAGGTCGAGGGTTGGGAAGAATTTGATGAAAGGAGACGCTTGAAGTATCAGAAGCAACTGGATTTCCGTGCTGGTGGCTCAGCCGCATTCGATGAAGGTGCCGATAAAAATTGACTGCCACGTCGAAAATGTAAGGGGAAGCATTTTTTTCTAGTGTTCAGGATCTTAAGTTCTGAGCTAAGAATTGACATATACAGATTGTGTTCTTTAGTGAATTCATCTGTTAATCAATTGTGAACTCATTTAATAGTGGTGAATTATATTAACTCAAACTACCCATTGTTATTGTTGTTTCATCATTTGATGGCTTTTCTGGTCAATTTTCTCTCATTTTGTCCTACAAAATGCAAACTGTTTGGTATTAACTATTATCCATTGTAAATTCTAGACTATCCGCTCACATTTGGAAGGATGTAGAATTTGCTACATGCCTACATTAGTACATTGTAGTTTTCTAGTTGAAGCTTTTTGGCCACAATGTGGCAAATATAAAGGAATGAAAGAGTATATCTAGCCTTTACGGTCTATTTTGACAGTTGGTATTAAATGATAGTGTGATACTCCAGATTTAGCTTGAAAAGAGATTGATAGACTACTCATATCAACAAGGTGTATCTTCTTTCATGGAAGCCCATTTGCTAAGAACTCCACAGTTGAACTTCATAGTTAAGCGTGCTTGGTGTGGAGCAATCTTAGGATGGGTGATCTCCTGGGAAGTTTTTTGGGTGCGCACGAGTGAGGCCAAAGTGCGCTGGAAAGACTTGTGTTTTAAAATTTTCTTTAAGTGTTTTAAAATTTGGCCTAATTATGGGGGTGTTACAGATAGGATGGGAATAAAATGGAAACTTAGTATAATTATGGTGGGGGAATATTATCTTAGCAAGTTTAATGGTTACGCTTGTTTTGCTTGAATCATCTCATGTTCATCACAAGTTGTTTGGGAGATGAGATTTATTAGTTGACAGACCTCTTTAAGACAGTCTAGATGTCGAACGAATGAAGAGGTAGCATACTCATCCTAAATTTAGAAAGCAAGGTAATGTTCAAACATGCGGGAACTTTATGGGAATCAAACTACTCAATTTATACAATGAAACTGTGGGAGAGAGTAATCAAGAGTAGAATTAGTTAAGTGTCGACAATTAGAGAGAACCCATTCAGTTTCATGCCAGGGGAGCTACAACTGAAGCAATCAATGCCCGAGGTTGAGAAATACAGGGACTGAAAAAGATATCTACATATGGTGTTTATCGATATGGAAAAAGCTTATGATAGCATCCCGCACGACATTATATGTGATGGCCTTGGAGCAAAGATATATTGAGGTATATTAAGGGGATCCAAGACATGTATGAGAGATATATAACTAGCATCTAGACACCGATAGGGCTAATAGAATTTTTTCATGTTCAATTGGGTCTGCACTAGGGTTCAACTCGAAGTCTCTTCTTATTTGCTACCTATCCTTGATGAACTATCCAAGGATATCATGGATTCTGTTCCTTGGTGCATGTTATTTACTGATGACATTGTGCTCATAGTAGAATCCAGAGAAAAAATCAATGCGAAATTAGAAGAGTGGAGAGTAGCCCTTGAAGAAAAAGGATTGCACATAAGCCACACCAAAACAGAGTACTTAAGATGCAATTTCAAAGGGGAGGAACAAGTTGGAGACGATTGTGGGAAGAAATGAGGCTGTTGGTTCAACCAATTTCTAGTACTTAGACTCAATTATCCAAAGTGATAAGAGATCAATGAAAATGTAACGCATCGAGTACAAGTCGGGTTGGCTTAAATAGAGAGAAGCTACTAAGGTTTTGTGCGTTAAGAAGTTTCCGCCTAAACTAGAAGATAAATTCTACAAGGTAGCAGTAAAATGTTGGCCCATTAAGAAAAATCGTGAGAGAAAGATGGAAGTTGCGGAGATACGTATGTTGAGATAGGATGTGCGAAAACACCAGGATGGATAGGATTATGAATGAGGATATTAGAGTGAGGTTAAGGGATGCTCTGATTTCTACAAAGTTGCATGAAGGTAGATTGAGGTGGTTTGTCATGTGCAAAGGAAAGCTAGCGATGCACCAGTAAGAAGAGTGGCAAACATCACAATCAATGGTAAAAAAGGTCGAGAGAGAGACCTAAGAAAAATTGGGAGGAAGAAATTAGGAATGGCTGGGTGAGTTGCACCTCTTAGAGGACTTGATTTGGAATAGGAGTAGTTGGAGACACCAAATACATGTACGTCAGTCTCAATAGTTTTCTTACGGCCTTTTTTCTTAGTGTGTCTTAGTCATTTTGTCTACTTGTACTCTGGTTAGTTTTTGTTTTCTAAGATGGTGTTGTATTCGTATATTTTTGCGTTGTTTGTTTTCCGTTGCAGGGACCTCATATGACATGTGATACTCGAGTTAAGTCTCTCTTCAATTGCAACCTCTTTGTGATGAGGTATAAGTCTGCCTTCTTCCCACACTCAAACCTTGTCTCGAAGCGGGAGTCATTGGCATGATGATGATGATTTCATTTTCTTCACAAAATTAATTTCAATCGATTAACATTTAAAGAGCTGATATTAGGTGGTACTAAAAAATTATGAATAAAAAATGTTAAATAATCAAAATTTATTACTAAAGGTAATGTTATTTCATAAAAATGTATGGTTCAAATCATTTTATAACCATCATTTTTGCATCAACAACCAAATGACCTATTTAATAAAGTAACTACGATATAACTTAGTAGTATTAAAATGAATATTGATACAAAATGTCCACAAGACACAATCGATGTTAAGATTGTGCATTAAATAATCGATTTTAAAGATTCATTGAAGCCCTTGACTAGATAATATCATCATCATCCACCCACTATTCCGCTCGAAAATAGGGTATGGGTGAGGGAATGTGACGGACAATCCATACCCGTACAGCCGTACTCCCTTAGAAGGGAGTACTAGAGGAAAGTGGTCAATTTTACCCCAAAAGAAGAGAGCCCTGGATTGTGCCACCACAGATAATATAAATATTAAATATGTATATTGTTGAACCGTGCTTTGGTTTTGCTCTTTTATCCTTTAAGTATGTATTACTATAATACATTATTACATAATAAATTAGGTATGTTTCTAATCGTTCTATCTCTCTAGTTCTAATCCTACTTTCTCTGACCCTTTCTTCTACTCTTAACCACAAACTACTATGGTCAATAAATCATAACTATGTAGAAGATATATATTATGTTATGTTTGAATTTGAAACGAAGGTTGCTAGATCGTGAAACAAGTTTGTATAAATTTAAAATTTAATTTCAATTAAAACAACAGTTAATAGTAATCTTGAAGAATCAAAAGACTTGTCAATTATCTTCAGAAAAAAAGACTTGTCAATAAGACTCTTTATAGGTTTCAATACTTAACTTTAAAATTTTGAACAGATTTAAGTATTAATTGAACTAAAATAAACAATGTGAAAGTAAAATTGTGGAAGGAAGAATCTGTGGATTTTCATTCAAGCTCCAATTGTTCAATATTGATAATTGATAATATTAAAAACTATACTAATTAGGGGCAATCTAACACAAAATCATAATTCAGTTTGTTCTAAATTCTCACCGCATATGAAAAGATCAATTTCTCTTCTACTAAAATTAAGTTTTAAATCAAAAAATTAAAACAAAAATAAAGAGGTCCAAACATTTAAGAATTTTAGAAAACTAAACTCGATTAGAATAAAGTGAAAAAATAGGTCCTACTAATCCATACGTCAAAAATAGGTCCTACTACTCCATTATGATTTTTTTTTACTTTTCGTTATCTATAATATAGACGTCTCTCAAGTGCCCAATCCATATCTCCCTTTTAACTTACAAAACCACCAGTTAGTTTTTTTTTTTAATTTATAGATTGGGCTAACCCAAAACTTGCGATGTCTATTGTATAGACGGTCTCAAGTAAGAATTGTGTTTTGCCAATTATTATTTCCGACCATCCCTTTGTTCTAAGCACTTGATATTACTCCTATGATTCCAGAAAAGGTAACTCGCATCATCAATCATATTCCAATCAATAGAAGAAAAAAAATATTGATCATGTCCATTGGACTTTTATGAGTTTAAAATGAGTTCGCATAAAAGATGAAACGATTACAAAATACCGAAAGGATGATCATAAACTCTTTGGATTCAAAGTTAGGGTCTAGACTCTATATAACAGGTCATTGTGCATGAAGTTGATATCCAAATGCTACAGATGAAACTGTCGTCTCACAATCAAGGTTTCCGCTCCAAAGGGATGGATCAGATCATTAAAACAACAAAAGCTCATTTTGCTCATCGAAAGTATACAGACACCAAGGGGATGTCAATATCATTATCATCATCATCCTCGCATGCCACGACGACATCCAAATGGCGGCGATATGGAGGAATTTCTAGCTTTGCCACTTCCACTGCAAGATCCACGACCCTCTTATCCATCCTGTCTTTGTGACGGGGGAACATACTATTGAACAGCAAGCAACTTCCACAGGAAATGCTGTAAGCGTTGAGACCCTTTTCTTTAAGCCATTGAATCAGTTCCTTTAAAGTAGGATTGCCCTTCAACACCCACCGGTCCCAAACAGTCCAGGTCATATCCCGATGCTTGAAGACCTTTGGGGGTACTGGTTCTGCCATGGAGAAGAGAGGAAGTGCCAAATTAGCAAATGTATTGCGGTAGTCCTCTACCTTATGCCCTCCAGCCAAAACCTTGTATAGCTCCAAACACACAAGACCAGTTGCCATAGCAGTTGAGGTTGCGATAGCAGGAATGATCCTTCCAGCAATGAACTTCGCCTTCAATTTATCAACTTCAGGAATGCTGTAGTTCCTTGCCCTCATGTTGGCTAGAGCAGCTATGAGGTCCATATGGAAGTTTGTATCATCATCCTGCAATAATACCAGAAAATGGAAGGTTGGCTATAGTTCAATGGTGACTAGAGAAGGAGTGACAGAAAGCAGAAACGAAACACATACAAAATGAAAGATACTTTCCCTTCTACAAAATTAATATCCTTTAAAAATATTTCCACCCAATGTAACGCACCATAGTCTCTAGTCTCTCTTAAAGGAAAATTGGATAGTCATATGCAGGCCAGAATGACAGGAAAAAGAGGAGATAAATGAACAGATTAACACACCACATGCAAAGAAGGCTCCCTATCACACGTTCCCACCTTCCTCTTTGTTCACATTTTGATCAGGTAGTATAGGATTATAGACACAGTACACAAAGAATTAAATTTGTTTATCATTAAGGTTTGACGCTTTGAGCCTGTAAAATGTAAAAAAAACTCCTTGCTAATAATAGAAAGAGGAAACACACCTTCTCAAACTGGATTGGCTTCATCCTGTAACCAGGCTGCAAATCTTTCCGAGCATTCTCCAACTTAGTGATAAGTTCATCAATGACTGCTGCATCATCTATAGAAGAAGAAGAAAGGCTAGTGGCCTTCTCATCAGTAACAATCTTTGCATCCTTCTTTGGCTCAAAGTCAGGAACGATAACCTTGTCAACAGCATCAGCCAGCTTCTTAGGTTGTTTAGCCCAATCAGGAACAGGTATTCCAAATGTTTCAGCTCGTAATATTGATGCAGCCATAATATAGTGAAGATGAGAAGGATCAGAAGAAGAAAATTGCAAGGGACGAGGAAATCTCTTTGGCGCTGACCAGAATGGAGCTCCAGTACTGGTTGGAGCATCTTCAGGGAAGGTAAATGTCAACTGTTTGACACGGTTAGCAAAGTAGTCTTCAAACCTGTTAACCAAAAAAGAATTAGTAGCTAAAGCAAAAGAAAAAATAACATTGAACTCCAATTAATTAGTGATACATACTTTAGCCTAGCCCAAGTGATACAATCCTCAAATGTCTTGCATCTTTCCCTTTCAAGGCATTCAAGAACACGTTCCAAAGTATCCCTTGCCTGAGCATCACCAGCATTCCTCATAGACGAAGCATATTCACCAGGATTCGAAAGATAAGCATTCACTTCCGCTGGAGTTTTCTCAAGTAAACCCTCAAATTCAGAGCGAGCCCAAGTCAGACAATGGTCAATGTTGTGTGGAAAAGAATGCACAGTGCACATAGGAGCTTGCTTCTCAGGAGGATCACGTGAGGCCCCGTAATTTTCAGTAAGGTGAGGAACAACCATTTGTGTATTGCATTTAGCACCTAAAGTTCCAGATTCAAGAAGTGGCTTCTGAAAATACAAGCATCTTTGGTCAACATATAGCCTAGCATTAACATTGTCCAACGCATTGATAACTACGGTCAAATTCTCCCAAAAGTTGTCATCAAATACATTTTCAGTTTCTGGACCAACACGATTTTGCAAAGCTTCAACTTGGAGCTGTGGATTTATTGATGTAGAGGCAGCAGCAGCAACAGTGGATTTGGCCTGTCCAATGTTCCAATCACGGAATAAAAACTGCCTGCTGAGATTGCTTTTTTCAATCACATCATCATCTGTTACTGTTAGTTTTCCTTGGCTACTGCACGAAACTCCCATCAAAGCCAAATTCTTCAAAAATTCACACCCAAGAGCACCAGATCCAACTACAAATGTTTTAGCTTCTTCTAACTTCTTTTGGAATCTCCATCCAAAAACCGAAATTTGAGCATCATAACGACTATTTCTTGGAACAAGATCAGAAGCTTCCAGTGGCTCAGTGGGAAGCGACTCAACTGAATCAAAGTAGAAGAACTACAAACAAGAAGGAACATAAGGGTATATAATAAGTCCACAACATACAAGATAACAAAAGATATAGCAAAGAAATTTTCAGAAATACAGCAATTGAGTATAACCTGATAAAGAGGATGGAACTTTCCAGAGCAAGCCTTCACAACTTCTTGTCCAACAATACCACCAAACATGGCAGCCATTGGATTCAGTACAGCCTTAGCCCCAAAAGCAAAGTGGCGCAAAAGCTTTGGGTTGATATCATCTAGCCTACTATCACCTAAGGCCTCATTCATTTTAGCAGCTACAGATATCAACTTCTGTGCATCCTCTTCAGAACCAGGACTGGGAAAGCGTCCTAACTCACACATAAACTTGTCTAAAGCCTGGAAAGCCAAATGCAGTAAAGGTGGTCGTTCAAACTTTGAAAAGTCGCTCAAAAGAAAATCCCCAGGATCGTTAAGTGCTTCTCTCAAAGGCTTGAAATGCAAAACTTTTGGCTGCTTAACTTGTGTCACAATACCTCCTTTTTGGTAGATACCATAGTTTGTGGTGTCCTCCTCAATAGAGAATGAATATGGCCTTGCATTTATAACCTTTCTTGGCTTGCCATCATTAAGTTCCGGCATTCCATGAACTTCAGAGAACACAACAAGATCACCATCCTGAAACTCCAACCTTTCATCATCCACACATGATACAAGAGCGGGGTTGTCATTACTGATCGAAGCAATGATACCAGTGTGTGGCTCTTCACCATCAACATCAAGAACAGTAAACTCAGGTCCAAAGTCACAAAATACATTACCAAAGAGCCCCCTAACTTCAGCTTTGATAAAAGCAATAGGTGGTTGATGACTGTGGCAGTAGTCATTGAATTCAAGAGCTTTGTCCAAGTTGATATCAGTAAATACAACAGCCTAAAGAACAGAAAAACAAATCATGTTCAATATAGAATTGCAAAAGCAGCAGCTTGAAGTAGCAATTATTCAAAGGCCAACCAGAAAGGCTAACCATAAGCAAGGACCTTCTCAATTAAAACATCATATAAGTTCATCGTCAGTTTAGAGCCTAAATACAAATTACTATATCATATATTGATAGTCATTTAAAGCTGCTAGAAAGAACTCTATCTTGTGAAATCTTTAGCTGCACAAGTCACTTCTATGTATCATTCAGTCATTGTCCTTTAATGGTCTATTATGCTCAACGATAATTTACCATAGAACTAAACAACATACGTAAGGTAATACCTGAAAATCAGAAAGATGTTCCTTCTTCAATTTAGTTGTCAGAGTTGAGACAAGCACAGCATTGTTCAGTTCTTGCAACTTTTGCACACTTGCAAGTGCTCTATTTTTCCCGACATCATCCTCGGAGAAAACAAAATTGCTGGATAAATCCCATAACTCCACATTCTCCTCATCATGCAAGGTGACAGATTTGACACCAGCAAGGATAAGATTTTTTGCTGCAGTTTATTAAACAGAAAGCAGACTAAGATAGTCATAATCACAATGTTCCCTTCAAATGAACTAAAAGAACTAGCATAAGATTAAGCGAAAAATGAGCATTAAATATTATATTGGAGATAAATTAAAGTATTAAAATATATGTAATGGGATTTTGAGATGCCTGGCTCTCTCCCAAATAGCTGAAAGCTCTACAAAACACTTAACATGTTCAGCTAATTTCTCTCCCTCTCCCCTTCCCTATGTATAATCATTATTATCTCCCACTCTATCTCTCCCATCTATCTAAGTAGCTCCCTCCTTAGGCCTCTGGACCAACTGAATTTAATTACACAACTTACCCCTTTACTTCCTCATAGCTCCATCCTCTAAATCCCTTCTTGTTTTCTAGTAAGAAGACACAAGATACAGGCAAGTCTAAAAATCCAGTAGGTACACAGTTCAAATGTGAAAGTAGTGCAAGTTAAATTGCATTTTGAATCATAACAAAATCCTATAGTAACAGTGACTAACTATCTTTAGCAATAGCCAAGCAAAAGAAAAGAACAAACACAAACAAAGAAGTTCAGAACATAATGCAAAAATAAGGCCGCTCGGCCCGCACCGTATCGTATAGGTCGTATTCGTAAAGGTTTTCAAATTTAAGTCATGATTAATTTTATGCAAATGATTGGCGTACAGCTACCGCATCACCGTGTTTGTGTCCGTTACCAAAAACATGACCGTTACCGCATTTATGCAATATGATTCGAAAGGACCAAACAAACCCAAAAAAACCTTTGCACTATTTATCATAGTAATAACATACTTGTATATGAACAGATAAACAATCATACTGCATTAAACAACACTTTAGTGCTGATCAATTATTGATGCTAAAGGGATAGTGTTGTAAAACGTAAACTAAATATGACCATCAGGAAGACACAGGCTAAGACTAATGGAAGACAACTAATGACCTTTCAACATCTCATTCAAGAGCCTAAAACGCTAAGCAATTTAGAAAAAGAAGCACCTTCTAACACGAAAAAGATGCCAGCAATGGAAGACAAATAGTAAACCAATCTAAATATTTGAGATATACACATTTCCACTCACAAATAATCATGAAATACAAGGTGCAACGATTATATAAACATGTATTCTCTCCAAAATCAAATAATTACATAACCTAAAGGACTACAAGATCAAGCTAATATACATGAATAAAGAAACATACCTATTTCAGCTCCGAGACCTTGCATCCCTGAAACGAGCACATTAGAACCAAAAAGGCGTCTCATAGTCTCACGCCCATACACAGCCAACTGCCTGCTATGCAAATCCTCATCAATATCCATCGGATTACCATCGCCCATGGCCATGGTGATTGTAACTTCAGTATTACCCGCGGAGTTCTCAATAGAATTCAAACTATTCGTCGTGTTCTCAACAGAATTTGACGCTGCCGACGTGGATCCTTCAATGCGAGACTTTTTTAAAGCGCAAGAAGTTGTTGTACCGTCAACTACCTCACCTTCACCAGCTCTCTTTCTTGGAAGCATATAGTGCAAACAACTGGTCAAAAATCGACGGCCACACATCATCGGAAAAGTCAATATAATCAAAACTACTAGAAGTAGTACAATAATTTTAATAAACAAGAAAAATGTCAGATATGACAACTTAAAATAATAATTATTATTATCATCAATTGCACTTAAACAAATCCCGACAAAAATCGGTAGGACAATCAGAAACCCTAACTCAGACATCAACCTAAAAAACTTCATTTCTGACATATTTAAACAATAAGAACTATCGATTAGATTCCAAATCATACAAACAAGTAACTTTAACAGATCTAATACAATCTAATTATTCCATAACATCAAACGAACGAAACGTAAAGAATAATAACAAATCGATAGATACCTTAGCTCTGAGGATGCCGATGAAGGAAGAATCAATGAAATCCGAAGACTGTAGAGAGAGAGATAGAAGATGAGAGAGAAAGCGCTAAGAATCTGGAATTTCTTTTGAAAGAGAAAGAAAAAAAGAAGAAAAGATTACCGTAAGAAAGGGTGGGTATTTAAGGACAATGAGGAAATTAGGGTTTAGGGAGAAGTGACAAATGCACCCCCATCGTTGTTGTCCATCAAAGGAAATACTAATGTAATAAGACTAGGAGTACCATTTTTATTTTCTCGCTCTCTTTGTCTGTCTACTACAATCTCAATTTCTTGAAGGAGAAAAAAAAGTAAAAATAAATGAAGTTAGCGTGTTATGTACGAAGGTGCGACTGTAGAGATTAGAGAAGGGATAAAGTTAGATTTGTTGCCGATATACTATAACGGCGTCGTTTTCTATTTCATTTTGTTGCTTGTTCATTCCTTTACTAGATAGATTCCTGTTGTGTAACAAATATTTATTTATTTGAATATATTAATATTAATTTATATATTTATTTATTTACAATATAAACTTAATTATTAAATCTTGTATAATATAATTGACAAAGCAAATAATTAAAATTTATTATACAATTATATTAAAAGATATATGCAAAAAAAATAGACAAAAAATTATCTTCAATCAATAATTTTTATTAATTTGATTATCGTTAAGCTGATATATTGAAATCACTCAAAAAAGTCAAGAATTGTTCGTCAATAATTTCAATTAAATTAAATTTTAATTACTTCAATTTTAAAATGTAATCGAATACTTTGTTTATCATAAAATAATTTATTTTCTTTTCTACGATCCTATCATTGAAACTTTTTAGATTTTCTATCAATATATTATATTTTAGCTTAATTTGTAGATTATTATCATATATGATTATAAAATATTGGAAAAAATGTCGGGAATAATCCGAACTATTGACAAATTGCTGTGAATAATCCCAACTATTGATTATTTATGAATAATCCCACCTTTATAGTTTATTTGCTCGTGGCACCCCCAAACGAAATTTGACCTATTGTAGCAGGTTGTATTAATTGTTTACAAGTCATCTTCTCCATTGTCTTCTTCATTGTCTTTTTATAAAACCCAGCCACTGATTTCAAACTCTTCTCCATTGTTCTTCTTCCATTTTGTTCTTCCTTCTTCACCTTCCTTCTTCTATTTTGTCCTTCCTTCACCTTCTTCCATAAAATTCGAAGAAGACCTAAAATTCGCCACTGAATTTCGACTATAAACCCTAATTTTTTGAGGAATTGCAGTTGATTGTGGTGGAAGATGGTGACAGATTTTGAAGGTTGATGATTTCGAATGAAATGGTGCTGCAAATGTTCTGAATTTTGAAGGAGAGAGGAAGATGGTGAGATAAGAATCAAGATTGGTGAGTGTTTGTTTATTTTATGGAAAATGAAAATTAAAAGAAGATGAAAAATGAAACTCCAACCTGCAATAGCAGGTAATAGATGTGCTGGGGGTGCCACAAGCAAAAAAAAACTAGAAAGGTGGGATTATTCATAAATAATCAATAGTTGGGATTATTCACAGCGGTTTGCCAATAGTTCGGATTATTCCCGACAATTTTTCCTGAAATATTTTGAAAAGTATATAAAGTGAATATAAAATATAATATAAATTTTGAGCTTAAGACTTACTATTGTGTATTTAAAATAGAAAATTAAATTATTTTATTTTTGTCTTTTTATGATTGGATCACTTCTTAATGATATAATCTTTGATTTTATCTAAGATTTGGGGTAAAAATAATTGTAGGTTTAATAAGAAAATATATTTATAGTCAATCAAAAAATATTAAAATTTTTTAATGAGTTAATTATTTCCTTAAATATCAAGTCAATCAATAAAAGTTTTCATGTCAAAAATAAAATAAAGAAGAAAAAAAATACTAATGAAAACATGACACGTGTCCCAATTCGTTTCTCCATTAGATATTTTATGATTGGCATTCTTTATGGTTTATATTTACTTGCTTGTGAGCTGGGAGAAAATTTTGAAAAAATAAGTTTTGTTAAGGACTATGGAGAATGTTAGGAGAAAAGTAGTAGGAGCGAACGTAGATTATATTGCTGATACTCTTGAATACACCGATAAATCACAATTGAATTTACAAAGTCTGCGTGTTTATAGAGTAATAATCATTACTATCTATAATAATAACTATTACTAAAACAAAAAACGTTGACATCATATTATACTATCTACTAATACAATAAGAGAATATGACATGTGTCAATGATACAAGAGATTTTTTCCCGCCCAAGAAAACTTTCCAAAATAAAAACTATCAAATGTATATTATGTTTACTTTTTTGATTAGATTTAATATATATTGGCTTTCCTAATATGTATAATATATTAATTATATTTGAGGTAAAAAATTATTTTATTTTGCATTCATATTAGTATATGTATTTAGAAAAATAACAAAGACAATTAATGGTCAACAATTAGAATGTCAATAACTCAATTATATTATCAACAATCATATACTCAGGTAATTGAATATGAATTTTTTTTAATTAAGTTTAATTTCTTAGATAAATTGATATAATAATATAATAAGAAAAAACTTAATTTTAGAAATTTTAATTTTTTTAATTATACTTTTCTTTAAAGAAAAAGTTAATTTTGGTAACTTTGACTTTAGTTGATTTACATGTCTATAAAATTAATTATGGAGTGCCTTATTTGCGATAAAAAACTAAAATTAAAAATGATTATCAACTAAAAAATAACCTTAGATTTGGAAACTCTTAAATAAAGTATTTATTTATTTTAAAATAATATTAAAATATTCATCTACTTAATTATTCTGCTAACTTCAATATTTACAAAATGATAACCAAAATCTTATATAAATATTTTTACGATGATAATTATATGATTAAGGATATTGTATTGTAGCATGTCATGAATAAAGTATTTGTGTTTGCATGGTTATAGTTCATTACATAGGAGGAGTTAGATGTAATGTTAGAACACTAATTTAGCCTTTGTTTAGTAAATCATAAATTGATATGTTTACATAGAAAAATCAATTTACTTAATAAAGAAAAAATTTCATTAGTAAGAATTACTTTTTACCAGTAAAAATATATTACTTTTACTAATAATGTTGTAAGTTAGTAAAATTTTGTTATAAATAATCAATTAAAAAATTTCATATAAATTAACAAACTTACACATCCGTGCATCGCACGGGAACACATACTAGTCATCACTAATTAATATTGCTTACGTGTCGCAACCTCAACAAAAAATTTCCGTCCAAAACTCAATAATTACACTAATTAATATATTTGACTTAATTATTTTATTTTTTAACTATGACTATAATGTATTCATATTAATGTATTCTTATTTTATTATTTTATTAATGCTTACTATACTTTATAGCCCACATACTTTTTACTAACTTTATTTTAATATTTTTATTATATGTTTATGATTTGCACATGTTTTCCACAAACTTTATTTACAAAACTTTCAATATTGTAGTCCTAATATTTTTTCACTAGTTCTTTATAATATTTTTTTAATGCTAAGGTTTCCCATCTATACATTATACTAATGGAGAAACGACTAGGGCACATATCGACTTTACAATAAAAATTTGCCGCGCTTTTCATTTTTTATTAGGAAAATATTTTTTAGCATATCATGTTAATATCTTTCTAATTATATTTGTTTAATTGATTAGTTACAAAAGATTTTAAAACTTCACCTTATTTACTACTCCTTCCGTTCCGTAATGAAGTTCCCAAAAGGATTGTTCACGGGAATAAGAATCTATCTATACATTATACTAATGAAGAAACGACTAAGACACATGTTGACTTTACAATAAAAATTTTCCCGCTCTTTTTATTTTTATTAGGAAAATATTTTGTAGCATATCATGTAATATCTTTCTAATTATATTTGTTTAATTGATTAGTTATAAAAGATTTTAAAACTTCACCTTATTTACTACTCCCTCCGTTCCGTAATGAAGTTCCCAAAAGGATTGTTCACGGGAATAAGAAGAATAAAATGTTTTAGATAGTGGATATATTATTTAATTGAACAATAAATTTGATTGGAGAAAAATATGGACCACAACACAAGCATTAAAAAAAATATCAAAAGAAAGTTAGTGGAAAAATATATGGACCACAACTAATAAAAATTACTTTCATAAAGTTAGTGGGAAACATGTGGAGACCATAAGGAATATTAAAATGTTAAATTAAAGTTAGTGGAGGATATGTTGGGCATGTAAGCATTATAAAAATATTAATGTGAGTATGAATAAGGTTATTTTTGTCCAAAATTTGTGACATAAATGAAAAAGAACTCTAAGGAAACAACAAAAGAAACACCCAAAATAACAAATAGGAACTTCTTTAAGAAACAGAGGCAGTAATTTTTTATCATATACAATCATCTAAAATATATAATATCTTTTAATTACAATGAATAATTATCTAAAATATGTAATATCTAAAATATGTTATTTAGGCTTAAAACTTATTTTAAGGTTTTTCAAAGACATTAAACATTTAAAAAATATTTTTATATTATTTTTTATGTGTTGAAATTCTCTATTATTTTATATAAGTACTTATAATCTATATTATTTAGTGCATAATTTTATGATTATGTTTTAGATAGTAATATATCAATAATATGTATCTCAATCTAATAGTAATATTTTACTGTTTTAAAACAAAACAATTTATAGTTTCAATATACTCAAAAAGTTAAGAGTCATAAATATTTAAATACGTGCTTGACAAATAAATCTATCTAATTATTTCCATTAAATTTATTATTTAATAAATTAAGATTAAGATTAAATTTCATTCTCTCCCTGTTAACATCCGTGAAAATAGCAACTTTAGAATGGAGCGAATAATTATTTCACACCAAGACCCAGGACGTTTTACTGTTAAATAACGGAACCCCAATTGGTCCGAAGTTGATCGAATTCATCTTCTCAACCTGGTTCTTCAATTGATTTTCAGGCAAGTCATCTACAGTTGATCTGGACTTCCATTGTTGAATATAAGGACCTTGTTGCTGCAATTGTCATTTCGGTCGTTAATAATCTGCAATTGATGCAAAGTTGACAACAATTACAACTTGAAGCATCACGAATTAGAAATCACATTTTCTCATTCTTGTTTCCGTTGCATGGTCGCTGCTTTTTACTCTGCAACATTGATTGCGGCAAATCACAATCACCATGAATTGCGGCAGCGAAGAAGATGAAGCTGAAGTGGAGGAGGTAAACATCCAAATTTTTTGAAAAATTAATGTTTCTTATTGAAAAATGTAGCTTTTGGTAGAGGAGTGAATTGTACTGAATTTCATGCGTTCTTTGTAGGTAGAGCATTTTGATGATTTCACGCTTGCATCTTCTTGGGAAAGGTGTGTGCTTTTAAAGTGTTATTGATTTTGGAGTTAATGGTATAAGTCCTGAGATTAGGAAAGTAATGCTTAATTAGTGATGATGGGCGTTGTTTGTGTTAGGTTTATATCAGAAATTGAAGCGGTGTGTCGTCGTTGGATGGCTGATGGCCCCAAGAACTTATTGGTATGTTTGTTCAATGAATAATTGTTAATTTATGTACTGATTTTTTGTGTTATCTTACTGTACTCTATTTTATCTCGGTTATTTGTGTTGAATTCTTGATGCTTTGATATTGTTTGAGACTTGACACTTCAATGTGGGATTTAGAACTTTTCTCATAAGTATTAGGGAGGATTGTATATGTTTTGACACTAGTACCCGCATTCAAGTAGCTCGGTTTGTACTTAGGAATGACAACACACTATATCCTCTTATATGATTTGAACTTTAATTTGTGTTGGAATTCGTGGATTTTGGGAAGTAGACTTAATAAATATGATGCTGATGCTATGGCTGGACTTTTGGCATCATAAGGCTACATCATCATCATCATACCCAGTGTATCACGCTCATAGACAAAACTATGGTCAGGTTCTGGGGAGGGAAGATAGACTGGCGGCTCATATTCATATAGGAGAGGGCGGTCAAAGAGTCCCCCAGCTCAAAAGGGTCTTCAAAGAGAGAGGCACTGACAACGAAAACCTGCAACACACACCCATGTTAACCAAGCATAGCAAGCAACTAGCTAAAGATACACAACAAATAGAATATGTACAAATACCTTAACAGACGATAATGGTAAGAGAGGTGGTAAAGTGCGATAACTAGGGGCAAAAAAAAAAAAACCGTAACAAACGATGGTCGAAAGGGGCTTGCAGTTGCCTAGTAATCTAAGACGTGGATAAGGCGCTGCCAACTGACCCTATCCCTGGTCAGGTCCTTAGAGAGGTGAAGTTCGTGCAGGTCATTTTTAATCTGCTCCTTCCACATCTTCCTAGGTCTTCATGGGCTTCTCTTGCCCTCCACTATGATGCATTCGATCCTTCTTACTGGGGCGTCTTGTGACTTTCTCTGCACATGCCCGATCTTAGTCCGCTTTCCCGCATCTTTGCAGAGAGAGGTGCAACCCCTAACTTCTCCCTGAATTCCTGGTTTCTTATCCTGTCCATCATAGTTTTACCACACATCCACCTCAGCATACGCATCTCTGTTACATTCATCCTCTATTTGAATACCTTCTTTCCGGGCCAACATTCTGCCTCGTACAACAAAGCCGACCTTATTGCAACGCGATAAAACTTACTCTTTAGTCTACTAGGGAATTTTTTATCACAAAACACCCCGGTCGTTGCTCTCCACTTAAGCCATCCTGCTTGAATACGATTAGAAACGTCTCCATCAATCTCCCCATCACTCTGAAGCACCGAACCCAGGTATTTGAACTTGGACGTACGTGCAACTTCTCCCCCTATGTTCACCTTAGGCTCCCCTATCGATTCTGTCCCATCGAAGTCGCATCTATTTTGTTTTCGTACGGCTTATGCGCAACCCCTTACCTTCCAAGGCTTCCCTTCACTCTTCCAATTTACTGTTAGCCTCCTCCTTTGTTTCTGCGGTCAAAACAATGTCGTCAGCGAAAAACATGCACCATGGTACGGTCACCCAGATGGATTTTGAGATCTCATCCACAACGACCGTAAAAATGACAGGATTAAGTGTTGATCCCTCATATAGCTACAATGTGTCAAAAGGGTTTCGTTTTAGGAGAAGGTATGATGAGGGGTTCATGAAAATTCTAACAAAAGACGCTTCTTAGTAATAGAGCATAATGAGATATGCTATGGAGTGTAGAATGAAGGCTAAGGTTATATATTATATTGATGCAGGAGCATTTAACTTTTTCAAAATCAAATCACATGCCAACCTTTTTAAGATATGGATATGGTTGATTTTAAGTCTCATGAATATATTTGGACAATTCTATGTTCAAAATCTTAAAAGAAAAAAGATTTTAAGTTGATCCAAGATCATGACATATCTTAACTTGGAATTATGTTGAGGATTTGCAGCTGGCCCAAATGTTATTCTTGGTTATCCAACATTTTAAGTCTTAGTTTATTGAAGTTTATACAATAAAAGAAGGTAGAAACAAAGAGTCTTTAAATTGTTGATTTACTTAAAATCAACATATTCAGTACATTTAATAAGGGACTTTTGGTGCTTTATGTACTAGACCTTTAATGCTTCATGCACTAGACCTTCTTCATGTACTAGACTTTTAGTGCTTCATTCTCTAGCTTTTATTGCTCATTAAATTTAAGTGTGCATTGTATGTGTAAGTATTTTAGAAACTTGTACTTAGTTCTATATAAAGAGGCCTTATGAAATGAAAAAACATGTTGTTGATCAATCATTTTAAACCTTGAGTTTATACATTGCTTTTCTTATTGTGTTTGTCCAAAGAAATAGTAATTCCATTTATCACTTTGAGTTTGTCTTGAGTGTTAATTTTAGGGGAGATTGAGTGTGTTCTTGTCTCTAATCTAAATCTCAAAACATTGAGTTTGTCTTGTGATTTGGCTCTTATCAATTTTCTTCTACTATTCTTTTTTTTTATCTAATTATTCTTCTTTATTCAAAAACAAACCTTTTAAATCTAAGAGTGTTCTTCCTGATCACACTTGCATCATATATAGTCTCTCTATCCCTCTCATTTTGTGCCTAATGCGAAATGGGTGAAATTTTAATAGAAAGGGAAATTGGGTTGGAAAATAAGACAAAAATCAAGTTGAGGATAAAAGTGAGTGTTTAAGATAGAGAAAGAGTATAAGTTCGTGGATGTAATTAGAAGAATGAAAATGGGATCATTGCCAAATAAGGAAGGAGTGCAAAATCACTAGGCAAATTAAAATGGAAAGTGGTGTAAAATGAGAGGGACATAGGGAGTATTACTAAGGTTAGTTATCATATTGTCAGAACAAAAGTATACTAATAGTTGAAAACATTATAATCATTGTGCCGCGATAGAAAACTGTTGACATATAACCCAAATACAACTCGACAGTGGTGGTTGTCCTCACTGTTAAGTTTTCTCTCGAGTTTCAACGCTTACCACCACCAGTACACGTGATAAAAACTTGGCCACACTTGGAATTTGTAATGGACTCAAAATAGTATTCATTAAATCACAAAGTACAATATGTAACGATATTTTTGTGGGACACTTATTCCTCACCTACACCCCCTTGTATTTTTTTTTTGTGTATTTTGAGCACTCATGTTTCTCATACACTTAGTGCACTACATTGGTTCACATACCCTCTTTAATTTTGGCTTGACTACACCACTTCCTTACATCACTTAACTATTTATTTATAGCCTTACTATTTTGGTTACTTAGGTGGCCACTAATCTAGAATTTTCTACATAATCAATTGCTTCCACTCTTTCCTTGTTTATTTCTAGATATTTTTTCTTTTACTAGAGTTTTTTTTATTATATCTCTAACACTCCCTCTAATAAAAAATTATCTTGTACAAATAAATTTGAGTCAATATTGATGCTTCAGTCATAATACTTGTCGATCTCATAACTTTCCTTTGCTTCATTGGCGCTCTTGTCACCAACATACACTTCTCTTTTTATATCTTATTGTTGGTAGGTGTCTAGATGATACCCTTTTTACCAAAGATTTTCCTCCAATCTGTTTTTGGAACATTTCTTGTTATTGTGGGTACTCATGTTACTCACCATTTTCCAAACTTTATTCTGTGAATTTATTTTATTTTTTGATGCCCATGTGACTACGTATCTCTTTTGATACCGCTCCACTTATATTTTACTTTTCCATATTTTTTCTTTTTTATTTTTTTCTCCTTGTTTTTTGTCTTCTTTTTTACTCTTGTTACCAATGCCCACCAATTTTTTCAAAATTTTCTCTTAGTTTTTTCTCTAGTTTGTAATCATGTCACCAACTTTTCATATTCCTTTCATAAATCTTAATTTCTTAATCTTTTTTTTTGTCAAAATTCTCCAAATTCTTTTGTTAATGCCGATGTTACTCATAGACTGTTGCACACACCATTGCTTTGTTGTGTGAAATAAACCTATTTGATTTTGGCTTTACTTTACCACCAATTCACTTGGCTATCTAATTATAGCCTTACTATGTCGGTTGCTTAAGTGGCTACGTATCAGAAATTTTCCACTTAATCAAGTGCTTCCACTCTTTTCCTGTATATCTCTAGAGTTTTCTTCCTTTATTATAGATTTTTTAGATAATATTTCTAACAACACGACACTTGGAGGTTAAGAACACTAAAAAAAGAAGAAAGAATACTCAAATTTAAGCCTATAAGAATTGGAGACCATTGATTGATTGTAATTATCACCGATGATAGAATCAATGAAATTTTACAAGGTAATAAAGACTCCTTAATGATGCATGTTACAATCCCTTTTACATCGTCAAAGCAAAAGCCAAAGAAGGCTGAGTGGGATGGTGTATTTCACTTTCTCATACATTATTTCCACTATCCTTTTGTTCTGAGATAGGTCGGCCTGACCGGGGCTTTAGCTTGGCCTTAAGGATTAGATTAAATTATCGTTACACTTTAACTCAAGCTTAGAATAAAAATGAAGGTCCATTTAGTTCTATTCCTTAAGGCCAAGCCAAAGCCCTGACCTAGCTCAATCCAGGCGAGCGCGATGCCATGCATGGGTGATGTCCATACCCACACTACTAACACCAGCTGAAACAATGTATGAGAACGTGAAATACACCATCCTATTCAGCCTAAGTGTTCAATTTGTTTTAGCACTATTCATTAGTTACTCTTAATTTGTATTTTGTTCTTAATTTACAAGTTGAAATACTGTCAAATGAAATTTTGTTTGATTCATCTCGATGTTAATTTTATTTATATCAACATTTTATAATTTAATTTTGCATAATTAAAAATATTAAGGATTGGATTACTGCATTGGTAAATGTAAAACTAAATCATATACATATGCTGAATCAAAGGGAGTATATATAATAGACCTTTTACCTTTTCATGAGCGATATAAGATACTAGAGAAGAGTTTTGGAGTTTTCAGTGTTGAAACATATAATAGTGTGGTGGTGACGAGGTTGATTTTAAGACGAGAAAGCTTAGGGAAGAAGGTTGCATCGGTGTCACCTCACCTCCACTAGGGAGGAGATAACATGTCCTCTGCAAATCATGAAGAGGTAGAGATAAAACAATTTAAAATGATGTGCCAGTGAAACTCAAAGAAGTATGGGGATTCCAAATCCTTCAATTTGGGATCAAGAAGGGGTAGAAGCTCTCCAAAATGGAAAGAAGTTAAATTTTGCATCTTTTTTTTTGCATGCAAGTGTGGTCTTTGTATTGAATATTAAGTAATGATAAAAGTAAAAAATAATAAGTGTAAAAACAAGGCCGCATTGCATCGCATCGGTCATGTTGTAAAGGTTTTAAAAAAAGAATTGATATTTACCGCGTTTAAATGTGTAAAAAGTCGCGTTTTAGGCCGTATCAAAGGATCTCTTATGGCTTCGTCCAATATTTAGGCGTTACGATAACCACATCACCCTCTTTATCGCATCACGTTAAGTTTTGTCCAATATTTAGGCGTTACGATAACCACATCACTCTCGTTATTGCATCACGTTACGTGATCGTTATCGTGATCTTCACCTCATTTTTACACTATAGTCTATATATTGATACAATATTGTTAAAAGTACATTATTATAGAGAAAATGGAACCATGTAGGGTCCTTGTTTTGATTAAAGTATAAACTTGATATGTTTTACAATTATTAATTAGAGTAAAGATGTCTATAAACCTTACTATTAAAGGAAAGTGGAACAAATAAAATAAATAAATCTAATAAGAAAGCAGAACTTAATATTGGGTTATGGGGAGTAATAAAAAAATATAAGGTTGTATATTTTGGTATAGGGCACGACCACAAGGTGGTGGGTGGGTAAGTATTGGGTTAGTAAACCCTTATACCCACCAGTCCACCACCCATGGCTGTTAAGACTACTCTTACCTATACCCTTGCACTACCTACTAAATTTGTACTCATACCTAGGGCGGATGTAGTGCAAAACTCGCGCAAATTTACCCGTATGCCTTCCCTATATGTATTAGTCAGTCTTGATTGGTTTACCACTTCTAGTCACTCCATGTTACTTTATTATTATAATCTGGTGATGGCTTCCATATTAAATGGTGATAAGGTTTTTGATGTGGTATAGTGAACTGTGTTTTATAATCTGAATGATGGTGTCATCTTGTTGAGGGGATTAGTTTCATTGTTATGGAGTGCAATCTTTTGCGCAATCTAGACGATGGATTCATGAAGGAGATTATGTTCTTGATGTTGCAGTGTGAGCTTTGTGTATATTATCTTGTTTTGTCTATATATCTTTTATTTGAACCGTTTACTGTTTAAACAGGAGAAAGGTGCGGTGCCTGTTGGAACTTCGAAAGACTTCTATAAGGCCAAGTGTGAGCTAAAATATGATAAAAAGAGCTACTGTATGGAATATTACTTTAAAGAGAAGCATAAAGGTATAAGTTGATGTGTGCTCACACATATTAGTTTTGATACTAGCATCTTAGTTTTTTGACTTCTTTTTTTTTTCTTGAACAGGCAAAGTCACAACATGGGACTCTAGTCGACACAATTTGCAGATGGCGTTTGGTGTCACTGAGTTTTTGGTAATATACTTCGTTTGAAAACCAGACTTTTTAAAACTTGTAAGATCCATTTTTTTCACCAGTTTTTGCTTCTCAAACAGATAATTTATCCCCAAAGTGCAAGTGGTGTAGTATTGGATGCACCAGAGGCCAGTAAGCTTCTCAGTGCTGTTGCAATTGCTTTATCCAACTGTTGCGGGTAATAATCTTGCTTGTCATTAAAATGTTCTCAGTTTCTACTCTACAAATAGATTATATTGAATTTGACTTGCATAAGTCTTTCCATTAGTTAGAACATGCATAAATTTCTACATTATACTTCTAAGTGACCCATAATTCAGTCTTTGGCCAGCTTTTGTCCCTGTTTTTGACCCTTCTCGGAAAGCTCATATTGGTATTCAAAATTTGGGAACCGTGTTCACAAGAAGATTTGAATCAGACTGCATTAGGAGTCAGGTTCCCGTGAAGCTTATGCATTTGGAAGGGTTATATGAGTTGTTTGTGTCTAAATTTGTGAGTTTCTATACTAGTGCATGGTGTTGATTACATCACACTTCAAGTTATTTACGTGATTTCTTGTAATCAATTTAAACTTTTACTAAGCTTGTGCGAATCTTTGCCTATTGATTATGCAAGGCCTTCTCTGCTGTGGACTTCTCTGTCCATCGGTACAAAGTTCAGTTTACCATGAGGCTTACATACAGAACCCTTCCATACGATGATGATGATGATTATATGCATGAATCTGAAGCCGAGAACACAGAATCAAGTGTCAGTGCGAAGCAGGAACTGCATCAAAGATCACAATGGGATGATGACTGCCCTTGGAGTTCATGGTATTCAGCTGAAGATCCCGTAAAAGGTAGATTTATTAAATTTTCATTACCTTTTTTGATGGTCTAGACATGTTGCCATGGTTATTGTGCGAGTCCCATACAAATTAAAAGCTCCCTATGGTCTTTTGTTTCCTTAATTTTTTCAGTGACATGCATCTAATAATTTTGTCAGGTTTGAGAGAATGTAATTTAACTCTCAAGCTCTGAGGAAGTTATGCTTTGTCGCGTATGTGTTTGATGCAATTTCATTAAGATATGTTGATGAATAGGTTGATTATGTGTTTTATATAAATGCCTTATAGTTATATCAAATGATGATAGATTAAGTTTGATGATCTTTCCATGATCTGCGATTTAGGTCTTTAACTTTTTTGACTTTTGCTATTGTCTATAATAACTGCCTGTTGCCCTTGTGAAATTGAATTCCTTTAGGATTTGAGTTGGTTGCTACATGGTTGGGTAAATCGATCGAGAGCTCTCTTGAGATGGCTGAAATCGAAAATTCTTCACCTCATGATGCTGAAGTTTGGCTTTTACTTCCGATTCTCTCAGATTTTTTGTGAGTATATAGGTTTTTCAAAAAGTATTTATTTTCTAATTTTTTTCTGCATTGTTCTTGTTAGTGTGTTTAAGTTACATGGACACAAATCCAAGTGTTAGTGTCCGACATAACAGTCATGTCTGAGAGTTGGACTTATCAATGTCTAATTCTGGGATATGGGGACTTAGATATGGACATGGGCACAACAATATTAATATTTTTATGCAGAAGTTAAATGTAGAATGAACTATTATTTATGTAAGTGAATGCAAAATTGAAATTATTTAAGTTTTACTCCCTCCGTCCCACTTTTATTGTCCACATTTCTTTTTTGGGTCATCTCACTTTAATTGTCCACTTTCTACTTTTGGCAAAGACTTTTTACCTAAATACCCCCAACTACCCCAACTTATATTATTTATAAATTATAATACCCCATCTACCACCTTTTCAATTATTATAATTACTTAAATACCCTGGTATCACCTTTTCAATTATTATAATCACTTAAAATACCCCACTACCACCTTTTCAATTAATATAATCACTTAAAATACCCCACTACCACCCCTTTCTTATTTTGCGTGTCCACATCAAAGTGGACAATATAAGTGGGACGGAGGGAGTATTACGTAAATTTATTGTAGTTTGCCAGAAATTTGAAAGATTAGAGAAATTGCTATTGGTTTTTGATCTGTAAGGAGTAAAAGACGTGGAGGATACATGCCATCACTCATCATATGCTTTCCAAATGTTGAAATCTCAATATGTATGTCAGAGTTTTGAGAGGATTAGGGTGATTAGGAGAAAGAATATGGATGAGTTTTCAAATTTCAGTTCATCGTATCCCCTCTTCCTAATGTTTTCTTTTGCCCCTCCTGGTTTTCAATCACTGACATGATGACACCATGGTTTTCTGCATTTATTCAGGAATGATGGTCGGAAAGTAAAAACTGTTGGATTTGCTTCCCAACTCTCTCTCCTGGTTGTTGCCTTAGAGATGTCATTTGAGGCTCAGTTTTTGGAAGACTTTGTGTCAGGTTTGGAAGGTTTTAGTGTATGTCTTGTCTTTCCTTGTAGATTAATTTGCTATTGCTTTTGAAGAGCTAGAAATGCTGTAATAATGCTTATTTTTTGCTCCTTGAGCATTGATCCTCAAGTTTTTTTTAATATTTTTTTAATATTTTTATTATTATTTTTTTTTTTGCAATTTTGGCAGTAGAATCTAGTGCAGAAAAACTGAGATCTTCAGCAACTATTCCTCCACCAACTGTTGTCGATCGTGTACTGAAAGAGCTTTTTCATGAAGGTACACAATTTCATTCTTCTAGATTCTCTCCTACAGGACTTGGTTAGAATGTTACTTTCTAATCTAATCCAAACAGTCTTTTGGACCTAATTTCTGCATCATGTATCTTAGTTATGGATGGAGTTTTTAAATGAAATTTATTGTTTAATACCAACTTTTTAGGTTACTAGAAAGTAAAAAACTGCCATGGTGCAAGATATATCCATTTTTTTTGAGATAAATTATTTGCACCAAATTTTGTCGAGAAGTTAAAGAGAGATTCACTCTAAGATGAATTGTTTTAAGTTACAAGCATGGATTGAGTGTTTGAGGATTAATCTAGGGGATCCTCCCTCAAGGCCTGTGGTCGAAAAGGTGGTAGGTTCCCTTATACTCAGGCCCGACCCAGTAGCAGGAGCTACATGAGCCATGGCTCAGGGCCTCAACTTTAAAGGGGCCCAATTTTAAGAAAAAAAATTACATTTAACCTATTTACCGAATTGGAGAGTGACTATTCTTCTTCAATTCTCTGACCTTTCATTTCCTTTTTCAGTTTCCAATACCTATGGTTATAGTAATTGATTACCCTATTGAAATCATTGTCTTCTACCCCTTGATTCTTTCTTTTTCCTTTGAGATCTTGACCCTTTCAATTTCCATATTCTAAAATGAAATTTTGTCTTTTCAAAAAACAAAAATTCATTGTTAAAATTAAATTAACATTAACTATAGTTATCAATTGATGAAGATAAGAGATGGCTAACACAGATGTAAAGGTTGGATAACTTTGCCATTGCTGGAAGATGGGTTAAAGGTCAAAGCTCAAAGATCTCTTTTTTTTTTTTTTTTTTTTTTCTTTTTTATTATCGTTTAATCAAAATACAAATGAAATTGAAAAGTTGTTTGAAAATCTAAATAATTACATCTAAAATGGTTACCTCTAATTCTTTATTATCAGCTATGAATGATAATATTGGAAAATATCTAAGTTGGAGGAAAAAGAGTGATAAGCCAAGGTTTCAAAGCTAATCTTATTATTTATCGAACATATATTGTCTTTAAGGGTCTCATATCTTGATCTTCGCTCAGGGCCCCTAAATTGTTGGAGACGGCCCTGCTTATACTCTAATGAGAGAGTGCAACAATAGGGTAGCCGTGTGTCTTAGAGTGCATCAAAAAGTTATGGTCTTATGGTTCTGGAGACTAGAAGGCAAGGGTTTTGATAAAAGGAACTTTGGTTAGACTTTCTTGTATTGTTGTTGTTGCTGTCCTTCAGAGGGGTTATGTGTCTTGGAGTGCATCACAAAGGTTGTAATGGTAGACTAAAATGTAAGGGTTTTCATAAGAGAACCCTTGCTTAGGCTTTCTAGTGTTAGTGCTTGTGTTCTTCAAGTCTTCAAGCTTGTATGTGGCAGCCATGCTCGTTAACTTTGGAGGTATGAAGATCTGATAATTTATTTACCCTTCTTTTAGGGCTTGTTAGTGGTCATAATTATACCATACAAAAATTCTTGCAACTATATTATAGGATTCACTAATCACTACATGCATCTTGTTGTTCCATCATTTGCTTTTTGAAATTGAAAATCTACCTTCCTAAAACCTTTGAATTTTTATGGGCCGTGTGCAAAACCCTAAACTATAGGCCTTGTGAAGCTATGAAACAAATATATTATCCCATATTTTCAAAAGCTTGCTTGAATTTTACGAAAGATGTAGTAAAAATAATTAACTTTTAAAAATACTTCTATTTTCATTATTTTGACAAAGACATCATTAGCATGTATCATATCAAGCGTATATATGATCAAGAATTGGAATACATATGAAGTCGTTGCATTACATAACGGGAGGTTAATAATGGATTTTGAGCTAACTGTGCCCGCAAAACCCTTCTGATTTAAAATTGGAATAAAGATGTTGAGTCTTTGCATCATTCTTACATAATGGGGGCTTTGTATAGTTTTCTTGTACTTTACTCTTTATTTCCTTTCTTTCCAAAATGTGGAAAGGCAAGGGGTGAAAGCCATTATGGGATAAAGCAAGATTCATTTTATGCCCTTTTGTTTTTTTTGTTATGTTATGTTTTTTTTTCTTTTTTTTTTTCTTTTTTTTTTTTTGGTTGTTTGGGAAGTTGAAATTCATATGGCTTGGGGAGAAATGTTTTGTGGCTGGAACTTAAGTAGAGATGCAAAATGGTTGTCTTTTTTTAGAGTACCTCCCGATGTCTTTATTTGCAGCATTCAGGATGGGAGGAGGGGAAATAAGAAGAGGGTGGGGGTGGGTGGGGTGGGGGGGGGGGGGGGGGGGGGGGAACAGGGTTTTAGGATTGAAGACTTATGAAGAAAGGGATAAGAGGGTATGTACCGAGGATAGAGAGAGAAAGAGAGAGAGACAAAGAGGGATCACAAGCTAATAAAAATATGTTGCATCTATTTTCCAACATCAAGCAAGAAACATTGTGACTAAAAACAATGGAGGAACATATTGGCTTACTAGTACTATTTTAAAGTTTATGTTTTCAGTATTTATTCTATTTTGCCTTTTGCTTGTGTTGACTCATGTCAAAGTGATGATACATTAAAAATCTAACATTGTATTTGATCACCAGAATAAACTAATATTAGGAAAAAAGTTAAGAACTTACAAAAACGTTGCCTGTCTAAGTTTATCTATAAGGATGGGTTATAAATAATAAATTCAGCTCTTTATTTCCTGATGTATTGCCAACTTTCCTTTAAGCACTTCAAACGTTGAATAGTCAAGAGTGAAAAAATTCCAAATTATGTAGTGGGATTTTCTTTCATTCATTCTAGGGAGTAGTGTTTTTCATAACACCTGCATCCACGAACTCCATTGCGCTTAGGTGCTTGCTCTGTTGGTTGATGGTGCTTGTTATGGAATTGGAATTCATTAGGTAGTTGACGTGACCCTTGGTTGTAGCTTTCTTGAATGAGTACCAGATGTGACCAAAGTAGTGGAATATCACTTCTGGTGACCCCAAAACTAGTGCTTGGATAGTGAAAGCCCTTGGTCTTGTTAGGTTTATTTTTCTATGTTCTTGTCTATGTGTTGATTTTGATACACTATTTTGTTCTTCCTCACTAGTTCATGCACCTACTCTTGCAGGAGTTGAAACATTAGATTTTTCAAAAGGCGAGAATAAAAGTTCTCGAGCTATTAAAGGCGCACCGTCAGAGTCTTTATTTGCACAATTTTGCTTACATGCTTTGTGGCTGGGTAACTGCAATATCCGTGGTAATTACAAAATGAATATTCAATATTGTAAACTATTAATCATGCCTCCACTTACATGGCTTGCTATATATGTTAAATAAAGTAAAAAAAATAAAATACAAATCAAGAGAGGAGAAACGGAAAAAGGTTGTCATTCTTTTCAATGCTTTGTTCTTGAACCTATTTTTTTGGTTGTGTCTGGTTAGCTATTTCTATGCTCTGGATTGAGTTTATTCGAGAAGTTCGTTGGTGTTGGGAAGAGTCTCAACCGTTGCCTAAAGTACCAGTTAACGACACCATAGATCTCTCCTCTTGTTTGATTTATCAGAAGTTACAAATGGTAAGCTTCCGTATGACCAGATTCTGGAGCTTGTGAGGAGTTATATATGTAACCTATAACATATCACACATGTACTTCGTATAACCCCAGCTTGCAATCTGCATTGAAAAAAAGCGCGAAGCAAATGCAGAATTCTTTGATGCCACAGAAGACAAAGATGATGTATCTGGTCACATAGCGGAGGTACATTATTTTTCTGCACCTCTTGAGGTCCCTTGTTTTTGTTCCTTCTTGTTGATAGCACTTGTTTCAATTGAATGTAGGAACATTTGCGTTCCAAGTCAAATCCCACAAGAAGTTTGAACAAGGGTACCCACAGGTTAGATATAGAAATTCCTTATAATTGTGGTCCTTTGAGCATAGTTATTCTTTAAAAGCATGCATTCCCTTTGTATCTTTTTCAATCTCTTGTTCTCAATTCATACCCTCTCAAAATTATTTTTTGGTTGCAACCACTCTCTAACTCATGTACTTTATTATGTTTCCTTAATAATTAAGTATTTCAATGAGCTAGTGGCTAGCGTATAGCTAGATTCTCTTTTAGAATTTCAAAAAAGCAATTTGTTTGAGCCACATTAGTTTGGATTAAATTCATATTTTGTAATCATGAGATGAAAGAATATAAATAATAAGTGTTTATTAGTTTCTTAGTGACCTCTATGGCTTTATCTATTTTACTATGTCATAGACCTTATTTTGATTCATTTTAGTTTGAATTATCTTGATCTAATCTAAATATGATATGTACTAAAATTGATATATTGAAACTAATTAATATTGAAAGTGATCGTTTTTCTCTATTCTTGACCTCAGCCTATTTGTTACCCTTGGTAAATCTTCATTCCCTATTAACTTGTTTTCAACTTAGTTATGAGTGGTTGAATCAATCGACAATGTCAGGATTCCACTTTGAATCAGTGGGTCATAAGCATAACTGAAAATTTTGACCCGTAACCCAATAGTTTCGAATTGGGTTAAACCGGACTGTAATATGAAACCAACTCTTTCAACAATTTTTTTCAACCTTTTAAGTTTTGAGTCATGCTATTATTTTTGATCCACTACATTTCTAGTCATTTTCTAAATTTGAGTTAACTTTATTTGTTGAAGCCTTATATTGGTCATATTTTTTATAAATATTATAAATCAAAAAATATATGTTCAATGTTTGAAAAATTACCTTGATAAGAATCGTTTTACAATCGGACCTCCCGCCTAACCGTTTTGACAACTTTATGTCAAAGTGTTTAACTTGGCTATTTTATGAAAAAATTTCAATGAAGTTGAAGTGCCTAAGTGTCTTAACCATGGACACATGTTGCGTTACACGCTCGTAGTATTTGTGTTGACACGTCACTGACACAAATCCGAGATGTGTGTCCAACCAAGGATGTTAAACTTTTGTATTTGTGTTTTTGTCTTTCATGAGTTCATCTCCTTTACACATTCTACCTTTTCAATTAACCCTTTTCTTTAATTGTCCGAATCTTAATTTATTACTTTTAGTTTCATGATTCTAAATTTAATTTTAACTATTTTAAAAATTTTGTAATTCCAAATTTATACTCCCTTCTTTCCCTTTTGTTTGTCCACTTTAAATTTTTTCATTTTAGGAGACAGAAATTTAAATTAGATTTTTGAGGAATGTATGAAAATAAAATATATATTCATGTGGGATCTCATTAGATTCCTCTTAGTGCATGGTTTTTTATTATATCAAATGTTTTAACTTTTAGGATGTGTATTTAGAGATGTTGAGGCGCAATATTTGTTTTGAAGTACGTGCAAAAAGTAAAATAGACAAAGAGGGAGTATAATAAATTCATTTTTATTATTTTTCTAAAATAACTTAGACCTAATATATTTCAATATATACCATAGTGTAGAAACAAGGTCGCATCGCATCGCGCCATCTCATCACGTCAACCGTTTTGTAATTATTTTTAAAAACAAAATAGCAAATTGATATCCCCGCGTTAAAAAGGTGTATAAAACTGCCTTTTGGGTCGCATCATTGGATATTTTATGGTTTAAAGCGCTATTTAGGCATTATGATAATCACTTTGTTATCGCATCACCGTTCCGTTACCACGATTGCGACTGTTACTGCATTTTTACTCTATCATATATACTACACTTCAAAATAATTAATTTAAATTAATAAATATTATAGATTACAAGCTCTTTCTTTTGAGATATCAATTAAATAAAAAAATTTGTATTTAATTTTAGAGTAAAAAAAAGAATGATTAATATTTATTGTTTCAAAATATAATTTTATTATGCTTACTGGCATGTTCGTGTCCGTGTCCAAAATTTAGGCATTGTCCTTGTGTCCAATAATTTCAACCATTACAGCGTTAGACTATCGGATACTAGTTGATCAGTGGCGGATCCAGGGTTCGGAGTCTTAGGGGGCACAAACTAATGGACGAGATTTCGTCAGTTTTATTTATAAAATTAATAATTATTTTACTCTTATTTGCTAAAATTTTAAATATGACATACCACAAAAAGAAATGGAACAACTTAAATCAACTGACCTAATTAAAAAAATAAGATAAAATAAATAAATAAATAAGACAAAATTACTAAAACGAGGAAATATTTATCAACATTAGACATCAATATTAATTTTACATTTTTACTCTTACCAATAAAAAAGTCTACGTTAAATATATTACAAAAAACGCCTAGGGGCACGTGACCCCGGGTGCTCTAATGTAGCTCCGCCACTGGTTGATCACCAACGCTCGGACACATCTATGTGTCCAGGTGACATAGGATACGAGTACTTGAGGTAATATGAAGAGTTTGAGCAATTTAGTATTCCAGTGTCGTATATAATCCAAGAATTTCTTATATTGTATTTGAAGCTAATTTTGTAGCAAATTGTTGATTACGCACTAATTAGGTGATTATTGGCCCTATATACTCCTTTCCCCAATAAGCTCTAACATTTGCTATGACGTGCATTTTAATGTTAAAACCAATTTTGGATGGAAGGAAAAAGAAAATGTTAGAATCGACTTTGAGTTGGAGCTGTAAGGCTTTTTTAATCTAAGAAATTCATAGAATCATGTAAATCTTAAATGAAATTGTCGACTGTATGTGAATCATAAGATTTACAATTATACAATTAGTCAGATATTATCAACTAGGGATTAAATTCTACCCTTTTAGTTTTTTTTGAAGTGTTTTTTTTGGAGTTGCAATATATATCGATGAGCTAATTATAACTTTTGTACTAATCGACGAGAAAAAAAAATTGCATTGGTTAGTTTTATTCACAAGTTATAATAGATTGGAGGAATTATGTATTTATTGGAAAATAGTTGTCATATGCTTATAGTGAAAACGCCTTCTCTCTGCTCACTCTTGTTCAACGTACTAGCTCCATTTAGTTTTTTCACACTTGTTGAGACAACATTTTAACCCTTAATATTTCTAATTATGCTTAATTAAAAATAATGAAAAATTGATATTAATATTCCTTGCTTTGAAATGAATCAACATCCTATTTGACTATGTTTTAACTTATAGATTAAGAATAAAATACAAATTAATAGTGATAAGTGAATAGTGACTAATAACTAAATGGGACAAATAGGTTGAATAGGAGGGAGTATTACTTTTGGACCTTTTCTTTTTGTTTGTCCATATTTCCCCTTTTTTTTTTCCTTATAGTCATTTATCCCCAACATACCCTTATCTTCTTAGATTTATGCTAGTATTTTTTCTAGCTATTTGACTCTTTTTCTTCCCCTTTCTAACTCACAAGGATTTTTAGATGTGCATGACATCATCTGTCATTGTTTTATGAGCAATACTAAAATGGGCAGGCAAAAGGAATGGAGGTAACAGTAAGCAAACAATATAAATACTTAACTATGTCGCTTTCAACTGATATGCATCAGGTTACTTATCTTAATTTACCCCAGTGGTGAATGAAAGGCTGTTTCCATTTTCACATTAAGTTTTTATGCAACACATTGGTAACTTGAAAAGAAAGATCTACTTTTGTCTTTCACTATCATAAATTCAAAACTTTTTAAAAATATTTTAAATGGACAGTGTATCTTTCTTGGTATAACCGTATAAGAATGTTCATTCATAAGAAACTCTTGTATGTACTTATTTAAAGTGCAAAATATTTTCACGCAGTTAACTGAGAAAGGAATAAAAATGAGAACTCACGTAAGAATTTCTGGAAAATAGGTGTTTACAAATTATGGTCAATCTGTATATAAAAAACTAACATTTGTGCACCCTTGTAGTTCATGGCCCTTGGTCATGTGAAGAGACCGTTTTATGTGAATCTGTGGAAAGTGTGGACTTCTTCGAAGTAATATGGTATTACTTATGAAAAGGGTAACTATGTCAGATGTGCTATCTCTTTTCTTTTGTTCTCCTTCTCTTTTCTCTCCTCCTTGATATTCTTAGGTGTAGATTTAGCATTGGATTGGGTTGCTTAAAGTATAATTTTTGTCAGTGACGATCTCTCTTTTGATTGGCTGTGCGATGAGGGATTCACCGTAGAAGATCGTTCTCTTTCCCTTTTTAAGGAAGAAAGAAGGATCCGGACAAAATCAAAATCGATGAGATGGAAAAGATCTGAGTGAACGGAAAGAACTAAGCAAAGGATGAATTTTACTTACACTTAAAAGAAGCATGCTACAAAAATAGCCCAATTTCTTATTCAGGGCGTATTTTTGTTTTCATCAATACATCCAATTATCATTTTGAGCTGTCTTGGAGTTCTTGTTCTAGTTTTTTAAATAGAGAACTTGTTCATATGTGCAGTAAAGAGAAACAAGATGGTTGGAATAACCCTGGAAAATCGCTTAATGATCTATCTTCAATTGAAGAAGCATCTGATCTTGTTAGAAGAGGTTCATCTGGTGTTGCAGGGTCAATGATGCTGTTGAGTTCATGCCAAAGAATGCATGCTCCATATACTCAGGTTTCTGATTTATCTTAGAGTTGTCCACCGTTGTTTTGTGTAACGTTTTAATGATTTCTTTTCTATTTTATGCTTATTTGTTTCTCTTTAATTTTTTAAATACTTTCATGAAATGGTGATAGGATGCACCGTTAATGACCGAAGATATGCATGAAGAGAGGCTACAGGCTGTTGCAGCTCTGAGTGATTCATCTGTTAGTTTCTTCAACTTGCTATTTACTGTTCAGGCATAGAGTATTTGGTTATTTGGAAATGTATATAAGTCAATATTTATAGTTTTCTTCTCAGAATTTAGACGGTCATTTTCTGATGGTTTGTCTAGTTTCTCTGTGGAAACTGTTAAAGTTCTTGTTAATCGTAGAGCATTGTGCTCACCATGACACGGAAAACACATATTAGAACATTAGAGTGAGTTGCACCATCTATGTATACTAGCCTACTAGGATTTGCAAATAGCAATAATGAACTTCTGCAAAGATTTAGTTTTATACTGTGTTTTTGTTTACTTTTTGAAGATTAAGTTATTTCTGTATACACTTAGTTGTTTAGAAACACATTAAGTGAACCTTGCACCAAGAACATGATCCTTTTAGGGCAATTCAATTACTAAAAATGAAAATAAATAAGTGATCTGGAGGATGGCGTTCCTTATCTAATCCTAAATATGTGGCTGGCTCCAGACTTCTCTCTTAACCCCCCTCTCACTCTTTTGAGGATTATGATTTTCACATGATGTTAAGTGCGGGCAATGAAACTAGCATTTTTCGTCTTGTCGATTTTGAAACCCTTAGTAGTGACACCCCTTAGCCCTTCAGTTTGGACCCAGTCCACACAAATAATCTCTCTTTCCCCCACAACTGTTGGTCATTGATAAACAATTTGATTTCTTTATCTTTTTATAGATGTATTCAGGGTAGAATTACTGCGTTGCACTTGCCTTCAATATGATTATTCGTAAGTCTAAGAATTGTCCCTGGGTTTACTTTGAAAGTTTCTTCTTTTGTGAGATTTGTTGTTCTTTTAGCTCTTAGTATTAGTTTAGATCGGGTGACTATCTTAAGTATATGTTCAAGTAAATCAGGATTATTTCATCACAGTAGATTATTCCAAAACAATGACAACTTTAAAACTTCATTTTCTTGTCACTGCCAATAAAACAACAATCCCTAAAATTATAAAGGTTATTTGACTGAACAAATCATTATCATTATCTTTGAACCTCAAGTCAGCCAAAGAAAATAATTTTTGAAAATAATGTTTTCAGGTGCCAATCATAACCTGTTGTTGTACCAAGCTCTGATGCGTATCAAAAATCAAAATTTATGATAGAAATGAATTCTGTTTCTTTTGTTACTCACCCAAAACTTTATATTGTTCGTCTGTTTTTAGCATCACTCTGAAGTTTAAACTTGAGCGTTTCAATTTTGAAATAACGGATTTCCAATGACCCAGGGTGAAATTAAAAAAAATTTGAAGTACTCTCACAAGGAAATTCTTTATATCACAAAAATGTAATCTAAAAATAATTTGTTTCACTATGAAAAGGAGTGGCACGAATAAAGTGGAGAGGCATCAGAATTCCCCAATTCTCTTATCGTTGTTTAGGTGTGGAAAAGACCTATCATGACATATATCTCAGACTTCAGACTTTTTGTCAACATTCACCACCGAGTAAAGGCTTCTCATAATTACGATAATAAGATCTGTTATTTTCTGACTGCCACTCAGCTTGTCAAGCCAACTGTGGAAGTCTCCAACAGCCTTTTCTACTGCCAGATTCTACTGTAAAACTCTAAATGAAATGGTCGATCTCGATAAAAATCACAAACTCAGCTATGAATAGAACATCTATCTCCATCTCTCTCTGGTTGCATAAATTTGGAAATATTGGTCCTCCTTTTTCATGGGGTCATGCTTTGTAGTTGAGGTGGGCACTGGTGGGATGGGTTTAGCAAATAACGTCTGGTTTTTTGGAGGTAAAGGATGACAGTGGTGGTGAAGTTGTCCTTGGTGTCTATATTAAGGAATCTGGTGTTTTTCTAAAACCCTTGGAAAAGGATTGAGAGGACTATTAGAAAGAGGGTAAAGGAAAGAGGGAACTCAGGAAAACCTCAGTCAAATACCGTGTCGGGGAAATACTCCTTTCCTTTTTTTAAAACTTCTATTTTTAACGGATGCTAACTTGGCTTTGTAGCTTTTAGTATCACGTTTTTACTTCATCCAAGTAATGAATCCTCCCCTTTTTTATACACCCTTGTTGGATGGAAACATAGCTTTTATAGCCTACATTTTCATGATTTTACTCTAACTGATACCTTTAAATGCTATAGAAAATTATCTTGATTAGTGTTGCTGCACTTGTAGCTCCCAGCTTCCCTCTCGTAATTAGGAAATGGGTCCTAAACTTGAATGATTAGAACATTGTACTTTTCTGCAAAGCTGTTGTGTTGACTTGTAATAGCTGTGGATTTTCACTTATAATGCTCTGTCACCTTGATGAAATCACAAAGCAAGTTGCTAGAGATCAACTTATCAGACTTACAGTTTTCACATATATTGTCAACATGAAATTATGTAAAAGAAAGAAGCCTGTCCTCAGTATAGTACACTCCTAGAAACAAAAGAGTCTAACCCAATATCAAAATCTACTAGCTGAGAACCATTTAAAGGATTAAAGAGTGGGTTCTCCATCATCAAGATGGTTGGTTCCTAATGATAGTGTCATTATCTGTATTGGAGAATTCTATATTGCTATGATGTGATATTTTTGCAATTGGGATAAAAACGTCAACCTGCAAGACAAATCTCAGATAGTAAAACTTTCAAACTTTCCACCACGCCCCTTAACAGTGGATCTATTGCAAACTTAGCCCGAGGCTTAATACAACCATGGGCAAAGCCACACCCGGGGCCGGGGGAGGCCCCCCCCCCCCCCCTTGTAAAATGTGAATTGTGATCCTTTGTAATTTTGGCTTTCACCCCCCTAACCAATATTATGTACTCATAATTTAAAGATTGCATAAATATAACAAAATTATTATAACTCAATGGTTGGGGTAACACTTTTGTAATCTAAGGTGAAGGGATAAAACCCAAATTTAAGCTATCATTTTTTTGAAAGATAAGCTATCATTTTTTAATAGACTAATAAATTTATATTATAATGTCATTATTTTTTATCTTTCATAATTTTACATTCATTCTTTTTAGTGTCTGTGATTATAACTTTTCTATCTTAATTTATAGTGTGTCTTTTGGGGACTTAATAGGGAAATATATGGAGCCAAAAATACTTAGTTTTTTTTTTTTAATTTAAAATGGGTAATTATAGAGAAGGTTCTACTCCATTTGTTAAATATAATTTTTGCTTTGATTTTTAATTCTTTTCCAATTTATGTGATTTAAAAATTTTTATTATATATCTAGTTTTTATATAATAATCCTTCCTATTCAGCAAATGTGTCCCATTTCTATATTTAGCCAAGTCACCTCAAATGTCCCATTTCTATTTTTGGGTACCTTTTTTTTTTTTTATATTTATTCATGTTTTTTTTTTTTTTTTTTTTTAACCATAATTGAACTCTCTCCTACACATGTGGTTGCATTTGACTATAAGTCGGACCTTTTCTCCTACACATGTATTAAACCACACTATAAATTGGATTTCGTCTCTTACACATTTGGTCCTATTTGACTACCTAAAAATTGGTGAAAAGTCGAATGGGACACATGGTAAATAGTTTAATAGTTTGGTAGTATATAGATAATTTGGAAATACAGCTTGTCTTCGAATGCGAGCTGGAAATACACTAATAAAATGATATTGTGATCTTAAGCAGCATTTCTGTTACCTGCTTTAAACACCCTCCTCCCTTAAATAAAGTAGTATGTTTTTGTTGAGATTTTTATCCTCATAAACTCTAAACCTTAAGGATCTGATTTTCTTTGCAGAGTTTTAATGCGCAGCTTGAGAGGGAGATCTTGTCGTCTGGTAATCAGCTCTATAACTCCATTTTTAATCCCCTTTTACCTTGCCATCTCAGTGCCTATTCAATTTTTGCTTTATTACATACACGTATTCTCACTCTTGCCCACATACAAACATACATATGCACGCATATTTATACTTCCTCCGTTCCATAATACTTGCTACATTTTGTTTTTGGGAACTATTCATCGTTTAAGCTTATTTTATAAATTGCGGCTAATATGTAAGTAATCATAATTCATATAGTCAAATGGGATCTTGTTTGAATCGTCTAATCGCATACTTTCATAATATAAAATTTTTATAATTTTTAAATGCGTATAATTCGACATATAAATGAACAAAATAGCACATTGGATTGCGTAAAAAAGTTAAATGTAGCAAGTATTATGGAACGGAGGAAGTATATACTATATACATATTACACAGAGTTTTGTGTGTAGAGGTAAAAGTTATTCAGATAAAAACCATAAATTGTATGAGAAATATGATTTTGATTTTCTATAATATGGTTTGGATTTGGATTGGAAAATGCAAAACTGAAATATTTGGGTTTGTATTAGCTCTGGGCCTAATAAACATGGAAATCGAAATTTCAAACCAAATTAATATATGAGCTCATTGATTAATTTAGCTGAACTATTAGCTGAGTAAAACCTGTGCAACCTGGTGTGTGAATGTATAGACTTTAGTAGGCGTGCCAAAAATAATGCATAAGTGCTTTTACACCAATTAAAATCTCTTTGTTCAAGAATTTAAGGTTCATTTTTAAACCTTACTTTTGGTAGTGTGTTTCTTATTTACTATTTTTGTTTTATGATTCAGTTTGCAGTTTATATTTTTTTCATTGAAATTTTGGCTTGGATTGGACTGAAAAAATATAATTTAATTTGGTTTGAATTGTACTAAATGTGGTTTGGATTGAAAATTTTAAATTGAATTAACTTTTGTATGATATGACCTTATAAAAAATAAAACGCTAATCTAGTTTTCACCCTTGTTGGTGTGTATAGAAATACTTAAGGAAATAACTCAATATCTCAATTTTTAAAGGCGCAAGGTGTCGTAAGGCAGTAGCCTTGGGCTGTTGGGAAATTAAAAACCTAAAAAAAATGTAGATTAAGAAGAGAAATAAAGAAGAGAAGAAAAATAAATAAGAGAAAACATACCTGTGGGTTCGCTTTAAATGGAATTCTTTTGAGGCTAAGACCAAAAAGTTCTCAAAGGCGCTCGTCTTAAGGAGCTGCATCACATAACACCATCATAGTTTCCAACCCATTGCTGGTTCACCTTCATGCCTAGGCTTGACGAACTTTTTTAAGAGTTGATCTTTCTGTAAACTGCTCATGGCTGATTCAGCCAAAGCTTAGTAAAGCTATCAAGCACAAATTATAAATTGTATCTTTTTCGGTAAACGAGGGAAACTCGTTTGTCCAACATCATATTCAACTCTTTGATGTTCGCTGCTCATCTATATTTGTACAAATTGTTTATGCTCCTAAGAAATTCGTTCAAGCTTGAAACAACCATGCCTTTTTTATATTTGATTGTCATATTTTTATATATTAGAAATTAATTGAAATGGGAAAAGGAGCATGAAAAGTATGTGTAATTTCGTCTCAAACTCCTTCAATATGAAGAGTATTAATAAGTTGAATTTAGTAAATGTACACATTTATCATAAGATTTTTTCTTATTAATTTTAGGTTAATTGAAACTTCCAAGCCCAAATTTGAGCTCGTAGCAAATGACCAAGTTCATGATCAAGGTTCGAACAAGCAAAGTTTTAGTGAGCCAAAGCTCAAACTAGAAATTTAAAACTCTTTTGAGCTATCTATGATACCCTTACTCAAACACGAAACACATTTATCAAGCTTAGTTTGAACAAGTGAAAACTTGGTTGTACTCTGTTCATTTGCAGCCCTAGAATTACTTAAGACTCTTGGTTGATTATAGTTCCACTTGGGAGCTATCTTCAGTTGATTAGAGTTGAAGTTCAAGCATACCAAAATCTTATAATGTCTACTATGTCAACATCAATGCATGCTTTTAGCTGATAGTTGCTAGTTATCTGAATATTTCCTATTGTTGATCATGTATATTATTTCTGTAAAGTAGATATGTCAGCTTTCAAAGCAGCCAATCCCGATGCTGTTTTTGAGGACTTCATTAGGTGGCATTCACCTGGAGATTGGATTAGTGATGGTAGTGCGGAAAGGGAATCATCTGGCCCTCAGTTGATTGGTGATTGGCCTCCAAGTGGACGGCTCTCAAAGAGAATGTCCGAACAAGGGAACTTTTGGCGGAAACTTTGGAATGATGCACCTGCTTTGCCGGCTTATGAGCAGAAACCACTTTTAGACCCAAATCGAGAGGGAGAGAAGGTTGTATTGGTTGATGCTTTTCCATTTAATTTTTTAGATTTTCTGGATTTTTTTGTTGCCAATATTACATATTTTCTGGTGTTATATCAATTTTTCTTTGAATTTTTTAGAATGCCTACCAAATACTAACTTAAAAAAGATTGTTGGCATTACTAGATTCTTCATTATTTAGAGACAGTACGACCACACCAACTTCTTGAGCAAATGGTTTGTACAGCCTTTAGAGCATCAGCCGATACCTTAAATCAGGCAAGCTTTGGTGATTTGAGTCAAATGAGGAGCAAACTTGATCAGCTTTATCAGACAATGGCCTGTACATTGAGGCCTCTGCAAGGTACTTGGGAATTGAACATGTTTTATTTGCTTTGTGGTCATCAAATATCATTTCTAAATTTCTTGTTTTGTAGCAAATCAACTATCACAAGACAGTGAGATTTTTGAAGATCTCAAACGGCTGTGCGTTGTATTTGGACACGTAGAACGATTGATAATTTTGTCTACTTCTCTTCATCGAAAGTTTATTCTTGCGCCTCGGCTTTTCAATGCAATATTCAATGATTACTACAACTTTTACCTTCCCAGGATGGGTAATAGTGAAACTGAAGTCGACTTTGACAAGGTAAAATTTTTCTACATCCTGCCTAGTTATGAAAATTCATAAACGACAATGCCCTGTGTTTTACAGCTACGCACACACTCATACACACCTTTCTGTCTACCGTTACACCTTTGAATGAGGCTCATATGTGGAGAATTAGTGTTTGGGCTTCAAGTCTAAAGGCTTTGTTGAAATTTTGCTGATCAATTAGGTTTTGTTTTTCAGTGAGATGTCTATGTTCTAGCTGATGTGATGTTTACTAGGTCAATATTGACAGATTGGTAGTATCTAATGAATAGATATAATCCTTAATTGAAATGATCTTTGTGCTTGTCCATGTTAAGTGCATCAACTTCCAAAAACATAAGTTTTAAAAAAATGGATTTCAATGCATTTTATTATCACCGTCTAGAAAGGCAGTTGTGCCTGTGGTTCTTAATGAATTCAGTGAACAATTACATATTTACATTTTTGGGACAATAGATACATTACTATAGACTTTCATAGAGGAGATCCATGTGATTTTTCTTGTAATCTACTTCCTCTGTTCCTTTTAGTTGCACTATATCCAAAAAAGGACTTACAGCTTTAAAAACAATACAGGCAGGGGCGTAGCTACAAGGGGGGCCGGGTTAAACAGGTGGCTCATTGTATTAACAACCTGACCCATACTAAGTTTAAATATATAATGTAAAGAACAGATAAATGTTACAAAATTAACTTAAGTTCAACGTCGAAGTAGTATACTTTAAACTGAGGAAGGCGATTGAGTCATTATACTGTAATTGTTTTTTAAACCTATTAATTCAACAGAAATTTGATGAATCAAGATACTAAGGCAAGCCTTATTAATATCTTCACAAACTCCCAACAGTTCTTAGTCTCAAATTATAATATTTTTTCATTTAAAAACAAAAACTTAGGCTTTTAACTTGTTTTATTTAAGTTGCTAATGCATTAGTCATTTAATTATAGTTCTTTTGCTAGTGTATCGGTCATCCGGAGATACTCTTTTGCTATTGTATCGGTCATCTTGCTATAAATTTTGTTTTGTTTGTGTATGCTTCATTCGATATAGTTTTTTTGCTAGAGTATCAGTTTGGCCCCCTTAATTAAAAATCCCGGCTTCGCCCGCTAAATACTAGTATAACATCATACCAGGCTAGCATTTAATTATTTCAACAATTTCTTCTTTTTGGTTTATGTATTCACATGAAATTCGATTAATGTGTTCCAATGGCATGTGTCTTCAGGAGTTCAACCAGAAGCAACAAGTAAGCATTGACGAAAGAAATGCTGTTGCAGATCTATTTTTACCGCCTACTGCTACTCAGTCATGGAGAAAAGTATTAAGCATGGGAAATCTTCTAAATGGGCATGAACCTGTGCTTAGAGAGATCATCTTTACTACTTGTGATGATACTAGTAACAACCATTATGCAGCACACAATCCTTCAGGTGCTCGACAAGAAATCGAAACTTACCGTATGTACATTGAAGGAACCTCAAATGACTTGGGTGTTGCCCTTTCTGTTGTGTCATGTGATTGATTTTTTCTGTAAGTAAGCTGTAGAACCATTGTTTAACCCCATATAGCTTTCCCTTTATTTATTATACAGGAATGTACTCTTACTTTTACAATAAATACTAACTTTATACTTCATTTTTTGTGAACATGGGGTGTAAACCTTACTGACTAGGGTATAATTTGATTTACAAACATATTTTAGCTTTTGGTGATGAAAATGATGATTCCTACATTGTGTGTTTGCATGCACTGAAATTCCTTATAATCCCCTCCTCTTGTTGCCTATTTGAGGATCGGAATCTCGATCGTATACTCCTTAATATGAGGTTGTCTCAAAGAGAGACGGTTTCTCACTAGTATATCCGATAAAATATAGTAATCGGATACTGTAAACCATATAGTATGCAAAAAATTAACATAATATATGTTATGGCTGCTAATACTCCTTGTTCCAGTACTCCAAATAAACACAGTAACCAAGAATAAGAATTAGAAAAGAAGAAGAACAGAATTAATGTAATGCAGTGCAAGAAGAAAGAAGAAAAGAAAGATTAGAGTGGAATGCTTGTAATTATGTATTAGAGGACGTTGTGTCCCCTCGAGTTCTTCGAGTGGCTCGATAACTCCCAACGGTACAAAACCGATTACTGAATACAAGCATGAAGGAAATCTATTTTCCCTTTTACTATATATAGCAAATAGTACTTTCTAGAATGGCCATGAAACAGTACAGCTCACCCTAACAAAAAGTACAGCTCGTCACAAAATATAACAACCAAACTAGACATCACAATATGCCATAACAGAATATTGTTACTAAAGATGCCTATGCCTTCTAGAATATGTGTGCTTGATTATGGGTCTACTTGGATCCGGATCCATGACAATACCCGCCCCAACGAGAGACACCTTGTCCTCAAGGTGGAAGTCCGGAAACAATGAGAGAATATTGCCGTACAACTCCCATGTAGCATCAGAAATGGGTAGACCTTGCCACTGAATTAGCACTTGAGCAGTACTCCATGATTGTGAAGGCTCTTTACGAACTCCTAAGACCTCAGCAGGATAAGTCAGTAACTCCAATGATGAAGAAAGTTGAGGAGGAACATCGGTTGGATTGAAGGAAGCCCCATTGGCTCTTTTCAATTGAGATACATGGAAGACCGGATGAATCTTACTATGTATAGGTAAATCCAAACGGTACGCAGCAGCCCCGACCTTCTCCAAAATCACATACGGACCATAAAAGCGAGATGAAAGTTTGTCACAAGGGCGACAAGCAAGTGACTGTTGACGATACGGTTGGAGCTTTAAATAAACCACATCTCCTGCTTCGAAACTAACATCCCTTCGCTTCAAATCAGCTTGTTTCTTCATGCGATGTTGAGCTCGTAACAAATTAACCTGTAAGTCATCTAGGACAGCATCTCTTTCCCTCAATAATTGATCCAAACTATCCACCGGGCTACAATTCTGACCAATACGAACTATCGAGGGGGGGGGGGGGGGGGAACGCCCATAAAGAGCTTTGAAAGGTGACATATTAATCGACATATGAGGCGCTGTGTTGTAACAATACTCGGCCCAATGCAGCCACTGTGCCCAATGTTTAGGCTGTCCATTAATAAAACAGCGGAGATACGTCTCAAGGGCTTGATTCACAATTTCACTTTGACCGTTGGTCTGTGGATGATAGGCCGTACAACGAGCGAGGATGGTACCTTGCAAACGAAATAGCTCTTGCCAAAATTTACTCATAAAAACTTTATCCCGATCGGAAACAATTGAGGACGGAAACCCATGAAGACGGACAATCTCCCGCACAAACAACTCCGCCACTGAAACAACCGTAAAAGGGTGTTTAAGCCCTATAAAATGAGCAAATTTAGTTAGACGATCCACAACAACCAATACCGTATCGAACCCTCGTGATTTAGGTAAGGCTTCGACGAAATCCATAGTAATATCTTCCCAAACATGAGCTGGAATTGGAAGTGGTTGGAGCAACCCCGCTGGTTGTTGATGTGAGGCTTTTTGCTGTTGGCAAATAGAGCATTGTTGCACAAAAAGTGTAACCGTTTTCCGCATTCCTTCCCAAAACCAATCTTCCGCCAACCGAAGATACGTCTTATATTTCCCGTTGTGTCCCCCTATGTGCGAACTATGATATTCCTTCAACAGTTTCTGAATTAAGCAAGAGGAACGAGGTAGAGCTATGCGTCCTTTATACAACAAGTGCCCATGGTTCAAAGAGAACCCATGTAACACGCCTCCTAGCTGCTGTAAGTCAGTGAGTATTTTGCCCAAAAACCCATCCTGCTCAACCTCTTTTTTGACAGTATCCCAATTCACTCCACTAGTAGATACCAACGCACTGAAATAGATTTGAGGGTGTCGCGAGAGTGCATCAGCAGCCGTATTAGTAATCCCCGGGCGATATTGGACCTCAAAATCATACCCAAGCAATTTACTAACCCATTTTTGATATTCGCTCCCGACCTCCCGTTGTTCCAAAATGAATCGAAGGCTACGTTGATCAGTCCAGACGACAAAATGTCGACCAATCAAATAATGCCTCCATTTTTGTATTGCCATGACAATTGCCATTAACTCTTTTTCATAAATCGACTTCGCCTCCCCACGAACGCCCAAGGCCTTACTAAAAAATGCTATCGGATGTTTCTCCTGTGACAAGACCGCCCCTAACCCCTTCCCGGAAGCATCCATTTCAACAGTAAAGGAATAGTAAAATTGGGTATAACTAAAACAGGGGCTGTGAGCATTACCTCCTTTAGCCTAATGAAAGCTTCTGTGGCAGCTTCATTCCAGTGGAAATTATCTTTTTTGAGTTGATTAGTCAACGGTGCAGCCAATTGAGCATAATGACGAATAAACCGTCGATAATAGCCAGTTAACCCCAAAAAGCCCCGCAACTCCTTCAAAGTAGTTGGTACTGACCATTCCTGAACCGCACGCACTTTATCGGGATCCATAGCTACTCCATTCCCGGAAATAATGTGGCCTAAATAGGCTACTTGAAATTGCCCAAATACACACTTCTTCACATTAGCATAAAGTTGTTGTGTCTCCAACACCTCCAAAACAGTCGCCAAATGCTGTTTATGATCCTCCATGTTGGCGCTATACACCAATATGTCGTCAAAAAACACCAAGACAAATCGACGAAGGTAAGGTCGGAAAACCTCGTTCATTAAGGACTGAAATGTCGCCGGAGCGTTCGTTAACCCGAATGGCATAACTAAAAACTCGTAATGCCCTTCATGGGTACGAAACGCTGTTTTGTGAACATCTTTTTGCCTCATCCGAATCTGATGGTACCCGGATTTGAGGTCAAGTTTTGAAAATACAGTAGCGCCACATAACTCATCGAGAAGCTCTTCGATTACTGGAATCGGGTACTTATCAGCAATTGTTTCCTTGTTTAGAGCACGGTAGTCGACGCAAAATCTCTAGGAACCATCTTTTTTCTTCACCAATAAGACTGGGCTCGAAAACGGGCTTCGCGACGGTCGAATAATCCCAGCGTGTAGCATGTCCGATACTAACCTCTCAATCTCCTCCTTCTGAATTTGAGGGTACCGGTACGGCCGAACATTTACAGGGTCAGACCTGTGCTTCAAAACAATCTGATGTTCATGGGATCTTAAGGGAGGTAGCCCCTCTAGCATTTTAAAAACACCATCATACTGCTGCAAAATGCTGGTCAATGCTTCTGGAACATTTACAGCTTCTTCATCCACTTTTTGAACATTTACAAAATTGCTCCATGAATATCATAACATTAAGGGGACGTTTGACAAAATAGCTCGTTGGGCAGTTTTAGCTTATTTTAATACAAATAAAGGATTAAGTGGTCAAATTATCTAATGTTAGTGTTTGTTAAATTAACTAGTTGAAACAGTGTAGTGCTATGAATAAGTTGTTTTTGAACAAGTTGTTCTAGCAACTGGTTTATAATCAACTGATCAAATCAACCATTGAAAAAAGTCATTAACTTGTGACCCGAAACTAATTGAATATAAAAATGACCTGACTCAAAATTATCCTGATTGAAAATAATCCGACTCGGAACTACCTTGCAAGACGGTTTTAATAGGTTTAGTTTAACTTGTTCCTTAAGGAAACTTTATAATAGAGATGAGGTCTATTACTTTGACATAATAAGATTAAGGGGTAAAATACTCCTAATTGTTTTGATGCAAAATAAGGGTGTACAAATAGGCATATGCCAACAAACTATTTACTTCTTTTACTAGTGTGCGCAATTAAAATATTTTACAAGTTCACACTCTTGCTAAATTTGATCTTCAATTAGGACAAAATATTTAAAAAAATTTCTCTCAAAAAGACTAAAAATGAACCGATAAGTAAGATTACGTATAATATTTTCATGCTTAAAATTTGTGATAAAGGGAATATCATTATCAATGAGCTACTCTACAATTAAAGAACAAAATTAGAAAGAGTTGTTTTATAAAAGTAATATATTAATAAGTGTAGTAATTTGATCAATTAACCTTCCTAAATTAGTACATTAAAGGGATTAAAATGTATAAAAGCAACTATAAGATAAAAGTAATAACGTTGCGTTTGAAAATAAAACTAGATAGATATTCGTGCATTATACGTTTTATTCAACTAAAAATTTAATTATATAATATAATAATAATATTTCATTAAATGACAAATAATAGTAATTTTGAGTTTTTGACTTTAATTGCTTAATAAACTAAACAAAACTACCCTATTATAATTCATGGTACATAAATATATTTTGAGAGGCAAATTGACTCTAAATTGAATTTCAATGGATGTACATTTTACTATTAAAATTTATAAACCTTAAAAATGTTAATAAAAAAAAGAAACTTATTTTGCAATATTCTTTAAATTTCGTAAATGTAATAAATCTGTAGAGAATATTTAATGAATTTTAAACAAATTAATTATTTTATAATTTAAACTTATACACCAGGTACATAAGTTAGAAAAATCATTTTTACTTTTACACATAGAACCAAACATTTCTTTATTCAACTTAATTGAAAAGAATATTAAAAACTTGCCATTTTGTTTACCCAAATCCTCCATTTTAATTAAGAATATATTTCAATTGCCAAATAAGTCATCATATTATTGAGTACTCTTACTATTTTTTTATTTGACAAAACTCTCTAAAAATGACATTTGAAAATTTTTAATAATTTTATTAGATAGAATCAAGTGATGATATGATGCTATATTTTCTACTATATTTTCTTTTTAAAAGGCATTTTAAGCAATCAAACAATAGTTAGTGGCTGGGGGAGGCTTTTAACATCCATAAGACAAGCATTTGATTGGGACAGCTTGTCACCCATTTTCATTTTTGACCAATTACAAGACGACACATCAGCTTAGATAGTGGGTCCATACGTTAATGGCTAAACTAATAATAATAAAATTTTGAAGTCAAATATTTTTCCTATCCTAATATACTACTTCCTACGTTATTTTTCCAAGTTATAAAGTACTAGAATCTTTAAATATGTTATCATTCTCTTCTTGATGCTTAATCAATACTCCCTCCGAATCATTTTAGATGTCCTATTTGGGTTTTCACGGTTATTAAGGGTGGTGTGGGGTTCATTAAAAAGTGATAGTTGAGTATTTTAATTGATTAAATTAACTGTAAATGTGGTAGTTGAGTAATGGGAGTAGTAAAAGTGGGGATATTAAGATAAAGAAAAGATAGACCAAAAAGAAAATGAGACAATTAATATGATTTTGCCAAATAAGAAAATGTGACAACTAAAATAATTCGGCGGGAGTATTATAAAAAATTTAGAATTATTATAGTATATCTAACTCCTTCCATCACATTTTTTACAACAATTTCACATGAGTAGAATTATATTATTCATCATCATCATCCTACCCAGTGTATTCCACTCGATCATAGAAAACTATGGACAGGATCTGGGGAGGAAAGGACGACGACAACTCATACCCATATAAGAGATACTACACCGGAGGACGTAGCCTTATTTGGATGAACCTCGTTAAATCTTTGTGTCATTTTATTGCATTTTATTTCCTACAAACATCGATTTTATATTGATTGCGTAATTTGTTTCACACGACTTCATATTTCGATCTTGGTGATATTGGAGATTGAAACACATCATTCGATCTCTAATACGTCTCATCTTTTTACTCAGAAAAATTATAGTTAAACTATTTAAAAGTTTAAGTTGTAGGAAATTGTAAGAATGCTCATCAAGAAATAAGCTCCGTAAAAGAAGTTCAAAATTGATCTTTACAAGTTATATTGTACACAACAGATCTATAGACTCTACATGAATAATAAAATAAAATGATTATTTATCGATTAACTTATTATAAAGTTATGCATAGGATAAAATTTTTGATGAGATAAAATCTTTATTGATTGAGTAGGCCTAAGGACCTCTTATAACTTGATTATTGGCTGTGTATTGATTTTACTGATACATTTATTACCTTACAAAGAAAATACGATGTTTATATATTGAGACTATTCAGATACTTCATCTAGGTTAATTAGATGAGAAAATACGATATTTGAATAAGAACATTCATTATATGTATTGGAACAAGTACTCAATCGAATAAGTATGTGTAAAATTTGATGAAACTTTTATCGTTGAATTTAAAGTTAAATCAATCTAAAAAATGCTTGTTTTGCCAAATAATGACCTAGAAAAACATTTTTCTTATATTGGAATTGACATGGTATACAAGATAAGATAGACATGTTGTTCATGTCTTCCATCTTTGGAATTTAATGACATGCAAATGGATCTCTAACATTGATTTATGCACATAATATTCTCAATTCTACTTTCCATTGGCTAGTTATTTGAAGGGTTCGAAAGTGCTTTAAAAGGATCTTCTATTTGAAGGGTTCGAGCACTCATAACTTCATACATTTAACATTTGGATAAACACCACTTTAACACACTTCTGACACACATAATGGTGCACTTAAGCCACAATATGTGTCTAACACAATTGATATGTGAAAATTATATTTCAAAAATATCGTAATATCACAATTTGTTATGTGGTAACTGCAATTTTTCGTTCATGTGACCATAATCGCGATTGTATTCGCAACCGCAACCACATTTTTGCACTATAGATTCCAGATAACAATGATCCTAGCATCTAATGTTGTTGAGAGATTTGCATTTGATGTGGGAGAAGACTAATTTAGTATTGATGATGAAATGTGTGCGTGTAATGATTTACTTCAACGTCATCGTCCTACCCTTCCTTTCCCTTCCTTTTCTTTCCCTTTTATTATTTTCTCTTCTAAATTGCTATTTAAATATGGCGTAAAGCTCAATATTTGAAATAAGAGCACATTTTAGGACTCTCTTGGACGACTCTTGATAACTCTAAAATATATTTTGGACTTGAGTAATGGAATAAGTTAAGGCATCTCATTATTTACCGTTTGGCATAAAATTCTTTTAACCCATTATATTTCTTTGGGTTAACCGTTATTAGGTGTATGCAACGGGTCGGATCGGGCCTTGCGAAATAGGAAATGCTTTAAACGGGTTGGGCCTATAACTACAACAAATTTAGCTTTTTGCGACATTAGATTTAGTACGTAGCATTAAATAAAATGCCACCGATTTATATTTTTAGTGTAATAAACTAATAATTATTGATTTTTATTTTAAGTTCCACTATAAAGTGATTTAGCGACACTTTAATTTGTTTGGTCTTTAGTGGCATATGTAATTGTTACTAAACTCTATTATGACATTTGTGAGAAACGTCACTAGATCCTATGTCGCAAAAAGCTTTAGTGTGATTTTTCAATTTGCTGCTAAAGATCTAATAAATGTCATCAAAGCCTCTATATATTATATACTAGTAGAAATTTGAAAGTATCGACATTTGAATTAAATGTTGCTATTTATATCTTATTAGAAACAAATTATGTTGTAGTGTATCAAGCCCAATCCAGCCCGATTCGCCCCCCTTATTTTTTCTTCTTTACTTCTCTCAAGACAATGGATTCAGATCATTGATACCTTCATCACCATTGAAGAACGATAGTTCAATGGAAGAAAATGTAAAAATGGTACCGAAATGTGATTATTTTACAGGGAAAATGTAAAATGTTTGCTTAATTGTGTAATAAAGAAAATCAAATCAAATCCAAAGACAAAAACCAAAACTAAGCTTAAAAGTATAATATCACACCAAAATAAACAAATAAATACTAAGTGGATGCAATTGAAGACAATTGTTTTTGTTGAGCAATTAAAGATAATTAACTTGAGAAGAAATTAAAATTGTTGAGAAATCCTATGGGAGATTTTTAGGGTTTATAATTTGAAAAAGTTTTAGGGGTTTATAGTTTGGAAAATGAAGGAGAATGATGAGTCATCATCATCATACCCAGTGTTCCCGCACATAGATAAATCTATGGTCAGGGTCTGGGGAAGGAGGGTCGACGGTGTCTCATACCCATAAGGAGAGAGCGGTCAAAAGAGTCCTTCGGCTCAAGAGGAGTCATCAAAGATAGGAACCTGTAAAAATCCAAACTCCTGCATCTTACACCCGCGTTAGCCAAGCATAGGAATTGATTAACTGCAAGCATAATATGTGACTTACACAACTAAAAGGATACATACATATAACTAAGAAACGATACAAGTAAGAGAGGCGGTAAAGAGCGATGACGAAAGACAAAGAACAGGTCTAGTAATCTAGGACGTGGATAATGCGCCACCATTTGGCCCTATCTCTGGTCAGGTCCTGAGAGAGGTGAAGTTCGTATAGGTCGCCTTTAATCTGCTCCTCCCACGTCCTTTTAGGTCTTCCTCGGCTTCTCTTGCCCTCCACTATGATGCACTCAATCCTTCTTAAGTGATTGAGGGAAAAATGATGTGAGTTAGAAATGCGAAAAAGAATAGAGAAGAAAGTATAATACCTGTGTATGAAGACATGAATGATCAATAAATTTTAATGACTTGCAGAGCCCGTATAAAACCCTTATTTAAACCCTTATCCAACCTACTTTTTTCATCTTATATAAGGCCTATTTTGAACTCGCCCCATATTAAACCCACTCCGTTTTTCAGCCTTATAATGATGGGTTGGATCAGGGACCCAAATGAAAATTCAGCCCGTAGCATAGGTTTAACCATTTATTCTTATTTTAATTCTTTTCTTTTTTAAGAGTAAAAAGAAATAAAAGAAATCACTATAGTTTTTCCCATATATATTAGTGCCCAACAAGTGCAACCAATAAGTTTAATTCTTATTAATATGTCTTTACATAGAATGAGCATCTGAGTGATTATTATGTTGAGTGTTCATGCTTCTATTGGGTGTAGCCTTGCACTATTATCACATTATCACAAATAAAGTCCACCATCATATTTATTCTAATAATAAATATGCATCCAATCCTTATTCCTTATATCTTTAAATGAACAATAACACATTTTAAGTCATTGACCCTTTCAACTATCCTTTTGTAAAGTATCAAATAGAGAACAAAGAATATGTTGGTCAAAAGAGTGTAAATAAGATGAACAAAAGTGAGGGATAGTAGACAAGATATACTCCGTCCTATTCTCTATTATTGTCTTACTAGTGTAATACCCGTGTAATTGCTAAGAAATAAATAAATTACTATATATAATTAACAATCTCAATTTTAGGTGGTATTTGCCTGAAGTAAACTTTGGTAACCTATTGACCTGCTATAGGAAAGATGAAAGGCTAGCTGAAGATGGGGGATGGGTGGGATGCAAGTGGTTAGAGAGCTAAAAAGAGGTTTTATTGTAATTTATCTTTATTTTGTTTTAGTTATATTTAATTTTTGGCCATATTTAGTTATTTACCTACAATAGTACGAAGTCACCTATTGGGATGCTAAATGGTAACACCCCTCAAATTTAATATTATTCGTAATTAATAAAAAGTTATAAAAAACATCACAAAATGTATTTTTAACAATAACTTTTCAGAAAAAAAGAAAATGACACTTTCTTTACGAGTAATGATAAACAAGAGCATTTTCCATAGGCCATTACCATTAGCCAAATACATGAAAAACATTCCTTTAATTAATACTAATATATAAACAAAAACTTAAAAAAATAAATGATATGACTCAAATTGAGCTAAAATAAGGGTAAAATATGAAAAAAAAAAAGAATGAGATAATAGAGGTGCAAATGAGTTATGTCCCTTGTATAGGGGGCCATAGCCACGTGATAATTTATATACATACAAGCTTATAGCCATCCTCTTTTTTTCTTCATTCTCCTCTTCTCTCTAAATTAATTTTATTTTATTTTATTTTATTTTATCTTTTTATTGTCCTTTTTATTTTCTCACAAGACTCTTGATCATAGTGGCCAATAAACAATTCTCTCTCTATATACCATCCCTTTATTTTGTGCTCTTTTTTATCATTTTCTCTTCCCTCATCATTTTCACTCTCTCTTTCAATAAAGAAGAGACCTTATAACTATACACTCTAAACAATAGTACTCTTACTCTTCTTGGTCTTATTCATTCATCCTTCCCTCCCTTTTCACGTCCCATCACCAAAAATCCTCCTCTCTTCCCTACCCTAAATACCCACAAAAAAAAAAGTTTTAAAAATAAAAAATAAAAAAAAACCCAACAAATTAAAAAAAAAAAACCCAATTAGAAAAAAAAATGGATAGTGGAGGAGTAGGAGGAGCGGAATCCGGAGGTGGAGAAGGATCATCTAGTGGGGGTGCACGAGGTGGAGATCAAGCTCCTGACTCGTCTCAAATGGTAGGAGCTGCCGCAGCTGCAACAGCTGCGGCAGCTCCACCTAGTCGATACGAGTCACAAAAAAGACGTGATTGGAATACTTTCTTACAATACCTAAGAAATCACAAACCCCCACTTTCTCTTTCAAGGTGTAGTGGAGCTCATGTATTAGAATTCCTCAAATACTTAGACCAATTTGGCAAAACCAAGGTTCACAACACGGGGTGCCCGTATTTCGGGCACCCCAACCCGCCCGCCCCATGCGCTTGTCCTCTTAAACAAGCGTGGGGCAGCCTTGACGCTCTCATCGGCCGTCTCCGAGCTGCGTACGAGGAAAATGGTGGACGGCCCGAATCCAATCCTTTTGGTGCGCGGGCCGTGCGGATTTACCTTCGGGAAGTCAGGGAAAGTCAAGCGAAAGCTCGAGGTATTCCGTATGAAAAGAAGAAGAGGAAACGCCCTTCTTCTGCTTCCGCTTCCGCTGCCACCGTCGCCACCGCCTCCGGGATTGATCCCGGTGGCGGTGGTGGGCATGTAAGTAGTGGGCCCGGCGAAAGTGGCAGCGGAAGTGGAGATATTGACGGTGGTGCTAGTACTGCTGTTGTAGGTCCTCCTACAACTACTACCTAATTTTTATTTTTATTTTATAATTATTCATAATTTGACTTATTATTATGATGGATCAATTATTATCATTAAAATTGTGAGTATATTATGAGGAAGCAATCGTATTATTATTTTCCTAATCCAATCTTAGTATATTAATTAATATATTAATTAGAGAAGTATAAATATATTATATCATTATTGTCAATTAATTGTATATATATTTATTATATATATTTATATTTATTTTGATGATCAACCATATTGTTGTAGAGGATGAAGTGGTATCTATTTCAAACTTATGATCATAATTCATCACACTGATTGATCTCCAGGTAAGAAGTCATGTTAGCTAACTTGTATTTAATTATGCTTTTCTTAATTTGTTATTTTTAACTATTTTTGGGATTATAATTAATTAAGTATTCTAACTAATACAAAATAAATAGAAAATAACAGTATGGACTTTTTGTTTTAAGGTTGTCTCTTTGAAAAACGGTCTTTCACGGAAGCAGTTGCAAAATTTAATTTGTTTTCTTATAGATAAATAAGTTGTTCTATTATTCTTATCAAAAAATAATGCTATTATAAATTATTTTGTTATATTTTCTTCATTAATTAAATTAATTAAACAAATTATTACATTATTATTATATGATAAAAAATGACAAAACTCGATTCTATTTAAATGTTCCTAATTTAGTGTATTTTTTTAAGCATTGATTTAAGGCAAGTAATGGTAAAATAAAGAGTTATTTAGAGGCGTAAAGAAACTTAAGTCATTCTATTATATCTCCATTAATGGTATTAGTATGCAATTAAGTGGTATAATTGAGTCATTAAGCTTCTTTTTTATGATTAGACAAAGAATTTCTTTCAAATATTTAACTTTTTGTCGTGACTACCTTGGTAAGTCTTATCAAATTACCATAAATAAACCTTATAATTATACATTGATTTTTAATCACTTGTTTTTTATTTCCTTCTTATAATGTCAATCAATGAAATGTATACTACTCTTAATTGATTAATGTCAATCAAAGTATATACTCTACAGAAGGTCTTCTGAGAGACCGTCTATAGCAAATACGACTCTCCCAACAGCTTAGCCCAATAATTTTAAATTTAAAAATAATATTGATGACCAATCAATTACTTACTTTGCAAAATGGGTTGATCCATATTTACCCGTTTATGCTATAGACGGTCTATAGCAAGAATTTGTGTATACTCTAACCTTGAGGAAGTCTTAATAAGTAACTGTTATTTGTGAAGTTAATAATCACCCTTATATGGTAGGATTTGATAGGATTAGAGTTTTGTTATTTTAATTTACTTTTTTCAATTTTGTTTATTTTATTATTATAATTTTTAATTTAGTGGTAACTTACAAATCACGGTTATTGATTATAAGTTATTGCTCCTACCTTCATCCCCTCATCAATTTAAATTAATTTATATCCTTAGTTGACCCATTTATTTTGCAAACATATTTTTATTTGGAAATTAGACCTATTTACAGTATATAACATATTTAGGCCTATAATCATGAATTTATATTTTGATTGAGTTGATTTATTAACATGATATAAAAGAGTCTATATCCGGGCTCGAGTTTCATCCACCATTTGTTATTTCATATTTAGCTCTATATGTATGAGGATGCTATGTGCTCCTAGCATGGTTCAGTATCTGGATTTCAATCTACGATTCTATGTCTCTATAATCAATAAATAGACAGACGATCCAAATCTTAAATATCTTAATAATAGTGGGATTGTACGATATTCCAAGATCAAGAATATATGTAATATGATCATAATACAATTCTACGATCCTACAATCTAACAATTTGATCTTACAGAGTGGTCTCGATCCTCTAAAAAGTTTCTTAAATTCTAGCTTTTACATAAATATAAATATAAGTTAAAATATATCGTCATTACAATTATGAAGATTCATGTACTTATCACAATTCATAAATGATTATTCAAAATATTTCATCTAATCAATTTAAAGAAAGTTAAATAATAAATCTTTATTTACATCTTAAAACTTTAAAGTGAACTAATATGAACAAATATAATTGATAACAATTTTCCCATAGCATATCAAAATACATTTATAAGTAGGGATGGTCATGGGATTTGGGTCGGATCCAACTAGACCACCCGAACCCATTAATAATTTTTTGACCCATACCTACCTTGTATCTTTAAGGTCTAAAAATCTTAGAGTTGGATATTTAGTGTCTAAAAATTTTTTATTCGGACCCAAGCTCGTCGGATCATATGGGTATCGGGTCCCCAATGTGTCTTAAATGAGTCTTGATTTAACTATTCATGTTAAACGATTTTGCATTTTAAAAGTTTCCTTTGAACTAAGATGGGTCTATGGGTTTTAAATAAGTCTAAATTGAATCCAAATTAATGTAAAAATAGGTTTAGAAGGAATTTAATATTGATTTTGAATTGTATATAAGTCTAGTCTAAAGCGGGTTTGACAGGTTTGGGATGCGTGTAGTGGATCTAGGTCTTAAATGGTCCAAAGAGAGAGAGAATATGAGTTGGGTCTGAGCTCTAAAGACCCTAGATGCCCGGACCTAGACCCATGTTTTTTTACTCGGACCCGAACATGAATTTCTCGGGGTCGCAAAAAGTTAGACCTAGACCTTAATAAGAAGATCTGGGGCGGTTTTTATAGGGTCTTGGTTCCATGACTATCCCTATTTGTAGGATGTTCGACCTACGATCATTATCTATCGATTACGATCCTATCCCCATTATCAGTGCTAAGTAGGATCCTCATTTGAACAACATTGCCGCTAGGCCTGTCAAATAAATCATGTTGGATTGATTTTCTGTTCACATTATATATATGGATCAAAAATCCTTCCGAATCTAACTCGCTCATTTAATTAATTGGGGTGAAATCACAACTTTGACTCAATTTGTAACTAATTAGGTCGACCTTTTTTCAAGTCCATTAAGCTATTTATATATGAATAGTTAAAATGTAGACATTTTAAAATGTCATTTGACCTGCTTGTTTTGACGTTGATTTTAAAGATTTTTTAACGAGTTGTTTATTTTGTATTTACAATGAAAAATATTAATTGAATTAATCTTATATTTTATGGATGGATTTGACTCGAAATTAACTTGAATAATAAAAAATGTTTGTTTCAAGATTAAAATTTTGACATAAACTTAACTTATTTAATTAGCAGATTTAGTTTGGTAGATCCGTTTACTGAATTGGGTCAATTGTCTCAACCTATACTCGCTTTATATATAGGGTTAGGTTCATGTCGGGTTAGCTAATATTTTTACAAATAAAGAATTTAGGTACAAGTCATTAGATAATAAGTATAATAGCCTTGCAAAATATATCACGAAATACCTCTTGGTCTAGTGGCTGAAGTGGTGTGCTTTGGAACTTGAATTCTCAAGTTCGAATACTGCTAGGCGCATGATTGTGGAGATAAGAGTTGGCACACTGTAACACCTCTTATAAGTGTTACTAGAGATGCATTTTACCACACTTATAAGTGTAACCCAATTATGAATTAACCACACTTATTATGTGTGGGCAATATTTCCCCACACATCCATAGCCACACTTATTTAAGTGTGGGGAAATATTTTAGGCACACATATATGTGTGGCTACGTGCATTTTTAAGTGTGGCTATATGCAACATATTTTGTAGTGTTTCTATGTGTTGCATCCGCACTTCCAGTCTAAATGACTTTCAAGTGAGGAAGTGTGATGGAGTATATAATAATTTATAAAGTCTTAACCATCAACTTAATCTTTTGGTTGAGTTATTTCTAAATAGTAACCCACCACCATATTTATGTCTTATATCCAAATCTGCATCTGCATCTGCATGTAACGTAGAAGGATGTGGAGCAGAAGGTTTGGAGTTTGACTCCTACTGGGCGCAAGTATCAGTTATGGGGTTTCTTGACTGCGCGCATCTTTCTTTACTCCCTTCTTGGGAGTACGGATATGATTTGTCAGAATCTTTCCAGAAAAAGAAAACCCCCCTACTCGGACCTTGCCTTGTGCGGGATACCAAGAAGGTCCTTTACCTTTTACCTTTATCCGCACATTTAATTTTCTTTTTTATTTTACTATCATTCACACAAAATCGACCCCAACATCATATCATACAATACTATAAAAGTCTTGGAAAATTCAATGTGTCATCATTTAAAGAATCATGACAATATTTATCAAATTTAGAATCTAATATTTTTTGTTTAAGTTTAAAGCTAAATTAGGTAAAGTATTTGTAGGATATACTATAGTAATTTTATTTAGTTAATTTTGAATTAAATATGTTCAATTAAATGAAAAAAAGTTATGTATCAGGTTAATAATTAAAATAAACGCCAATAATTATGTTTTGATTTAATAACGATAGTATACAATACTTAGACTACTTACATTATTATTTGAAACTGTTTTTACATACATTTCGCACTAACAAATTCGTATATTGCACGAGTTTCTATACTAGTAATTTATTTAAAATGGTGAACCTTATTTTAACCTTAGTTCAAAATATTACAACTCCTTATACCTTTCAAAAATCATTCTATTTATCTTTATTGCAATTTCGTGGAGACAGAGAAAAATCCTCTTACTTACGAATTTTCTTTTTGTATTTGTTTCCAGAACCCATGTTTTAAAATTCTTTAACATATCCTCTTTGAGTATAAATTCCATGGTTCAATAGTACACAAAAATCCAAAACATAACAAATGCTAGTTCAAGTGTGTTGGATTTAACTTTTCTTTTTTTTTTTTTTTTTTTTTTTGTAAAATTTCAATTTTAGTTCAAAAGAGAGTTAAGTATCAAGGATACATTTTTTATTCTCATAGAAATACCTTAGTAAAACTTTACGAAATTACTTTATATATACATTGTTTAACACGACTCATTATTAGGGGCAGAACAAAAATTGCTACATTCTTTAAAGGCTCTTACAATTTTAAAAATTATGTTATTTTTTTTAATAACTTTGTATTTTTTATACTTAACATGTATTGTTATAGATAATAGTGCGAACCTTTGTTTATGGCAATGGACTCCTTGCTTAAAATAAACATGAAATGAACAACACCGTGATGAAGATTCTTTGCAACACAATGGTCACCGGAAATCTTGATAAAAGGTTGAAGGCGTATGGAAACTTTCCTTTTGTGATATATCCCCCACAAAGGTACTTGGGTTACGATAATGGATATTCACAACGAGATACAATCAACCACATTAACCGATGAGTACGCACCGATTAATCTAAACAACAAAGAGTTTATAAGAGAAAATGAAATCAGAAAAACTATAACGGAGTTGATCACTCTCCTTTACGTTTCAAGAGAATAAGAGAAAGATGACAGAATTTAGATTCTAACAACAAGTCGTTTGATATCCATGCACTCACTCTTATTTATAGAGTTGAAGTGTCACATGGTTTCATCCAATCCATACATCGGTTGACGATGTAACACATTGATACATAACAACACATTAGTTCATGAAACATAACTTTGTTTCATGAACAATTACTTTGTTTCACAAAACAACTTCCAGAAACTTTCTAACTCGAAAATCTCTAAGTGTTCGAACGAGCAACCATAGTGCTTGAACGAGCAAACCACCAAAACATCAAACAGAATGTTCAGAAGCATTCTGACTTGCTCAGAGCCACATGCTCGAACGAGCATAATAGTGCTCGAACGAGCAGCTCAATGCTCGAACGAGCAACCACAAGCTCGAACGAGCACTTGCTCGTGATGCCTCGTTTTGGTTCCGTTGTTACGTACTTGCTTAGTTTATGTAATACATGTTCTAAGCCTTGGATAATGTCCTACATGCTCTAAATATCCAACAATCCTCCCCCATTTAGAGCCTTTAGGACATTCTTTCTCTTTCTCTAAAACTTATTTCATAATCACATTCCATGCATCAATGCTAATGTCCCTGCGGATTGAATTAACACCTAGTACGACATACTTGACAAATGATCGTGAAATGATGATGTCCCTGCGGATTGAATCACATAACACATCTGACCATTTGAAGATGAAGTACACACAGAACAACGAACGCTTTGTCGTTTCTTGACACATTATAACGGCCGTGTCCATATCTTATTCATAAGTTTATCATAGTCGATACGCTAATCTTGACTACTTGAAGCGGCCACACTTCAAACTTATATAGGTAGGTTCTCATTACGTAAAATATATCCCCGTGAATGGATATCACCAAGAGCTCTTCTACTCTTGGCCTTGAGAACTTTCAAGGGACGACTACCTCGCTAACTCACGGTCCAAAGCAACGATGGGTCATTAAACTTTGTTGCTTACAAAATCCAAAAAGAATTACACCACATTGAATTCAGACACAATGTTACTCGTGTGTGAATTGGGCTTTCTAATCGAATTTTAGTAGCGTATTCCGATTGCAATTGACGCTTGTTCAATTGAATCCTTACTCATGGCTTTAGTAAAGCCAAATTGAACTTACTGTTCACATAATCAAGAGTTATGACCCCATTAACGATAAATCCTTGCACTAGGCTGTGCCTAAGAGCAATATGATGGAATTTAGCGTTATGCACTTGATTATAATCCTTTCGCCAATGTCATCCTGCAATCCGTATGAATTGCCACCGGTGATATAGACATTGGTAATATTGGTATAGTATCTCAAACATGAGATTCCTTAACCATTCCGCTTCCTTCCCTGTATATGCTAGCGCTATAAACTCGGAAGCCATAGTGGAACAACAATGCACGTTTGTTTTCTTTGAAGACCATGATACGGCTCCTCCCCCATAAACAAACACCCAACCACTCGTCGAAGATTAACTTCTTCATTTGTGATTTAACTTGCATTGGAATAACCCTCTAAAACTTGGAGGTTCTCCACTATAAGTGATATATTACAATTCACGGTATCCTTTAAAGTATTTTAATACTCTCTTAATCGCTTTTCAATGATGCGATCCTGGATTACAAGTAAAACTACTCCACTTTGCTGCCGCAAAAATATCCGATCTCTTACAATTCATCGCTTACATTAGTGATCCATTAATCTTTGAACAAGATAATTGAGCAACTGGTTCATTTTCATGTCACGAATTTGACATGTTGATACATAGGGGTCGACATTGGAATTCCATCAAACATGTTAAAACTTTTAAGTACTTTCTCATTGTAATGAGATTAACTTAACTTGATTCCATTGTCGTCTCTTATGATCTTTATCCCTAAGATCACATCGACCTCCCCCATTTCATTCATTTGAAATGAACTTGACAAAAGTCTTTGTCTCTTGAACCCGTACTAAATCAGTACCAAATATGAGCATATCATCAACGTTGAGACAAATAATGACTCCGTTGCCTTGCCCATTAAACATGCTATAAATGCACCTATTGTCTTGAATCAATTTAATCCAAAGAACAAATTAATTCATTAAACTATTCACTTAGTGAACATTTTCTTCAAAAAGACCTTTTATTAAATATCTCAAACTAGAGATAATTTAATTTCTTTGTCTAAAACTAATTAAGACAAAACATTATCTTTATTATTTACACTTGGAAGTTTCAAAATTACCTCCCCATTTGTAAACATTCAATCACTAAAAAGAAATGTCAATTCTTTGTGATTCAATTCAAAATTGAATTTCATGCATAAAATATGCATAACTTGAGTAATTTACTCACATTATTACAAACTAGTAATAATCAATCAATTATTAAATATTATGGAATCTATTTACCATAATCTTCATTTTATACTTGAAGTATTAAATACATTATCATACTACTTGATAATTTCATGTCTTAAAGGACACAACTTTATAAGTGAATACTTATAATGCCTCTTATAGTTATTAAAATAAATCAACTTCTCACATATAATTTATGAATAAATTATATACATCATCCATTTTCTCATATGGACCAAATAAACATACCAAAATATTATTACAAACTAGTAATAATAATTTGAGTTAAATCTTTATGGAATTTTAATCACCATAAAACATAATTTGCAAAAACCTATGCAAATTAATTTATTCTCTTATTTAGAATACCAATTTATTTCATAACTATTTTCATAAGTAATGATAAAAGCAACCATTTAATTATAATTTCAACATTGTTGAATTATACATAATAATTAAACTTAATTATTATAAATAATGGTCCAACCATATTAAACTTGAATTTAATATGTTCCATATACACAAAAGTGTATATCCACATGACATAAAATTCCTACCCCTTTATCTCAGTTATAATATAACTAGATTAACTTGGGTAATAACATAACTCATTTGAGTATGTCAAAATGAACCATTACCCCTTATTATTATTTTGTAATAAAATTGGGAAAACAAATTATATGTCAATTTAATTCTTATCTCATTTTATGAGATGCTTGACATAAGTCAATTGAAACATCACTTACTTATAAGTAGTTATAACAAAATAACTACCATAACCAACCAAAATTATGGTTCCATCAATTAAATTGATACTTAATTTCATAATCTTACAATTTAAAACAACATGAATAATAATAATCATAAACATGTCAAGCAATAAAACATATCATGATATAATGTACCATATCACAAGAAAAACCGAAAAATCAACAAAATTAGTTGATCGATCATACTTCTTAACATTATATAAAACAAATATAATAATAACCACTTAACAAAATCATAAGAAATGTATTACATGTTAACTACCTTAACATTTCCGTAAGGATAGCATATACCAAGACATATCATGTAAATTTCGAAACTTTGTATCTACATAGAAGATGTGCAAAATACATCCAACATATCATAATCATATCACATAAAATATCTTATTAACATAACATAGTTAATGTACCTTATGAAAAGCGATCATGATACAAATTATCCAATTAAAAAAAAAAAAATACATGATAAGCTACCACCTATTTTTTGATAATATAACCAAAAGAAGGCTTTGTATTACAGAAGAGAACATAACCATCAATTCTTCATAAAAGAAATTAATCAAAATTTCTATTTTATACATGAAAGAGCATTCCAACAAATTTATATGATAACTTCCAGCATATTCACGAAAGAATTTCATTAAGATATTATAAATAATTAATATCATCATACTTAAACGTATACCGGCAAATTTAATTTATAATTATCATATAAATCTTAATCCATGTAGTACTTTTATTCCATACTACAAAATATCATTGCTCTTTTAACCATGATGAATTCATGAATAAATTCTATTCTCTTTTCTTAATTATATTATAATTAAGAAATAACACTTTATGATTTCCATCATAAATTTTCATCATCAAAATAACACATACCCACTTTTCTAGATCATATCTTTGTAAATACTATTACCCACATGCTTTACTTCAAATTAACATAAATTTGAACACATGTATATGATCATCCAAAAGAAGATTTAAATGTATGTAAATAATTTCTCACAATTTTAAACACAAAAGCATCAAACATAATTTATGATAAATAAATTACATGAAAGAAAAACTTACTTGTTTTCCATGATACTTCTTATTAAAAATAATCAAGAGAATAATTATATCATTTGCCTTCATCAAAACTCCATACCGAAATACTTTGCCCAATTTCATGAAGTTCGATGTGAGATCCTTAACGCTTGCCATGATCAAGAAGATATCACAAAAGATTGTTATAGATAATAGTGCGAACCTTTGTTTATGGCAATGGACTCCTTTCTTAAAATAAACATGAAATGAACAACACCGTGATGAAGATTCTTTGCAACACAATGGTCACCGGAAATCTTGATAAAAGGTTGAAGGCGTATGGAAACTTTCCTTTTGTGATATATCCCCCACAAAGGTACTTGGGTTACGATAATGGATATTCACAACGAGATACAATCAACCACATTAACCGATGAGTACGCACCGATTAATCTAAACAACAAAGAGTTTATAAGAGAAAATGAAATCAGAAAAACTATAACGGAGTTGATCACTCTCCTTTACGTTTCAAGAGAATAAGAGAAAGATGACAGAATTTAGATTCTAACAACAAGTCGTTTGATATCCATGCACTCACTCTTATTTATAGAGTTGAAGTGTCACATGGTTTCATCCAATCCATACATCGGTTGACGATGTAACACATTGATACATAACAACACATTAGTTCATGAAACATAACTTTGTTTCATGAACAATTACTTTGTTTCACAAAACAACTTCCAGAAACTTTCTAACTCGAAAATCTCTAAGTGTTCGAACGAGCAACCATAGTGCTTGAACGAGCAAACCACCAAAACATCAAACAGAATGTTCAGAAGCATTCTGACTTGCTCAGAGCCACATGCTCGAACGAGCATAATAGTGCTCGAACGAGCAGCTCAATGCTCGAACGAGCAACCACAAGCTCGAACGAGCACTTGCTCGTGATGCCTCGTTTTGGTTCCGTTGTTACGTACTTGCTTAGTTTATGTAATACATGTTCTAAGCCTTGGATAATGTCCTACATGCTCTAAATATCCAACAACTTCCTCTATTTTTTTTGTCACATCCACGCCTATTTTAGCACTTTCTTGTTTTGCATATTGCGGCTAGTATACAAGAAAAAATATAGGTATGTGGAATCTTGTTTTATTCGTCTTAACGTATATATTCATAATATCAATTTTTATAATTTTTAGTTGTGTATAAATCAAGATAAAATCGATTTGAAAAGAAAGTGTAAAAAGATATTTAGGTGCAAGAGTTAAAAAAACAGACGAAGTACAATGTAATTTAATATATAGCTAGATTATAAATTTGTCGGGCCAGTCGAACATATTGAATACGCTCTGAACCTCCCCTGCTCAGTATATGATCGATGTTGTCTTCTTTTTCGACATGAATCAACTTACCAATTTTATAATCAAATAGTGATATTTTGAAATAAAGCTAATTATAGAGGGGGTGTTAGGCAATTGACTTTTGGCTTAGCTTTTTGGTTGGCTTTTGACTTTTAGCTAGTTGGTTGGTCAAACAGCCAAAAAAAGTGTTTAGTAAATGGTAGTTAAAGTAGCTGAAAAGCTGGAAAAAGTTGCTCCAGCTAGCTTTTGGATTGGCTTTTCGCTTGTTGGCTCACTTTTTCTTTAATAAATAACCAACAACCAATATTCAAATTTACCAAACATTTCCACAACAGCTAGCTTTTTAAGTTAGCTTAAAAGCTAACAAAAACAGCCAATATTTTCAACTGGTCAAACAAGCCAACTGCCAACGGCCAAATGCCAAACGCCAAACACTCCCACAATGTATTTTTAAAAGAAAGAACTTTAAGGCATTCTTTTTTTAAAAAATTTTAGAAATTATGAAAGTTTCCTTCTTTTCGATCAAAGTTAAGTTTGTACAAACCCAAACAACAATTTTAATTTGTGTCTTGTTTTATAAAAAAGTTGCTGAAAACAAGAAAAATATAAGAAGAAAGGAGTAGGTAGAAGTAAAATAAGCCCATACTTGACTTACCCAGAAAAGAGTGGAACACTTAAAAAACCTGAAGTCTCCCATTTTTAGGAAATGTCAATTCAGCAGGTGATTTCTTGCCTCTAAATTTCATCAAAATAGCACTCTTACCACTTACATCAAATAATGTAGCAAACAGATATCACAAAAGAAATATACTCCCTCCGGTCCAGTTTACTTGTCCCATTTCCTTATTTGGCAATTCCTCTTTACTTGTCCCATTTCTATTTTTGGACATGCAGTAATTACCAATATACCCCTCCTTACCATACTTACTTTACATTATCCCCCTTAATTACTCCCATTAACCCACTTAATTACTCCCTCCCTTTTTAAATATACCCACCCCCTCCCCTTCCCAGTAACCCTAACCCCCTCTCTCTCTCCTCCTTCTTCGACATTGTAACTGTTCACCTTCTCCATTAACATCCTCACCTTCTCCATTAAAGACCTTCCAGAAACCCTAACTCCCTCTCTCTCTCCTCCTTCTTCGACATTGTAACTGGTCATCTTCTTCTCTTCTTCTCTTCTTCGTCATTCCTAAAAACCCTAACTCCTCTCTTTCTCTTTTCTCCAGATCTGGGTATTTTCGAGCTTTAATGGCTTCACCAAATTCATGTCTGTGTTGGTTGTCTTCCTCCCAAGACAGTGACCCTACCATTGGACCTCCTAACCCATGGTTTGAGTTTTATAATCGCCTACCTCCAACTCCTACGAGTTCTGTTGAAACTGATCCTAATTGGGGAAGAAGTACAACTACTGAAGAGGAAGAAATTCAAGCTATGTTTGATTTACAAATAGATCTACAAGATCTTTACTTGGGGGAGAACTTATTCCCTTCTTCAGAGGATGAATCTTTGGATGATGCTGATTTAGTCTCTGATTATGATTATCGTGGCCCATTTTCGCGTATGGATAAATCTTTCCTCTTTGACTAATGATGATTTCGTTTGTTTTCTGTAAATTGTATGCATGTTTGTGTTCTTGATTTTTGACTGAAACCCTATGATTTTTTTTTGAGGGTTAATGGCTACAAAAACCCTAGATCCATTTTGCCACCAATCTAGGGTTTCATAAGCCACCAAACTTTCAGTTTAGGAGGCTATGTTTAACTGTGGATTCAGGAGGCAAAGTGTTGATTGAGGCTTTTCTATGATGCGTTTTTATCTGTAATCTGAGAAAAAAATTTTTTGATTTTGTTTGTTGAAGCCATCATTAAAATACTGAAATTGACATATCCATTCAAATGTTTATGGTTAAACAATAGCATGGTTTTTTTTTACATCATGTTTAGACCTAAACATTTACCCAAAAACTAATCCAAAAGTGAGTATTTTAAGTAACCCAAAAGTATACCCATGTTTCCCCATTTACATGTAACTACTGTTGTTCTGTGGTTGCTGGAATTGTTGTTGTTGCTGGAATTGTTGTTGTTGCTGGAATTGTTGCTGGAATTGTTGTGGTTGCTGGTACTGGTGTTCCTGTTGGTTCTGTGTTTGCTTGAATTGTTGTTAATGGCTCTGTGTTTGCTGGTACTGTTGTTCCTGTTGGCTCTGTGTTAGCTGGTACTGTTGTTAGTCTTGGCTGATGAAAATAAGGATCATCTTCGATCCCCAAGTAAAGTAGCATAACATCGAATGTATCTGAATCAACCTGTGTGTCTAGATAACGTAATGCTTCATGAATAATGTCTTTGTGTATCCCCAAATATTCTGGAAGTCTCCCTTCCCTTGCAAGCTTTGATTTGCTCATATGTGGAATGTGATAATCAATACCACCTAGATTTTTTATAACCTCAATCTTGCATGCTTGTAAGGTAATCCAAACATACTTCATTGTGTTTGGTGGTAGACTTTCAAATGCTGTTGTGACTGCCTTCACTAACTGTGTGAAGTTGTAGGCTGATTTTTGATGTTGTAATGCTTGTATTGACCTAAAAAACCCTAAGTCAAGCACATTCATATCTGGTGAGTTTGGAGGTTGCTGCACTAGGTGGAATGTAAAGCCATCTGCTGTTGCTGCCTCTCTAAACAACTCATCATCATCTAAAATGTGTGGCTTAGCGTTGTCCTGTTGAATAAAAATTTCTTTGCTTAACTGTGTTGGCCATTTACTTCTAATGGCTGGTAGTATCTTGTGAATAAGCATGTCTCTTGTGTGTATTTTGGTGATGGACTGTACTGGTTTTGTCTCAAGCTCTCCTCTCTTCCTATTTTTTGATGATCTTTGTGCTGGCACTTCATGTGTAAATGGAAAAATGCCAATCTTTCCATCAAAAATCAACTCACCTTCTTGAGAAAAGATTGGTTTAGCTATTGCACACATAAACATGATCTTGGGTATAAATCTTTTTGACTGTATTTCTCTATGTGGCTCTTTTTCATCCGGAGTTAAGTAAAATGTTTGTTGTGTCCTAGTTATGTAAAATAACTTCTCATCTATGTGCACAACATTTGACATGCTTTGGAATTTGAAGTTAGTTGTGTGCTCATCATAAATGCAACTAGTTAGACAAAACATTAACCTGTCTAGTTTGTTTTTGTCGTTAAGTAACGGTTTGATTGCGTTGGTGTGCTTGCGGAAGTGTTTGTTCTTTTTCCATCTCCAAATTGTGGTTTTGCCAACACCCATGGCTTTTGATATTGCTGCCAAACTTGTCTTCTTTGCCTTTTCAAGTGACTTAAACTGATTTTCATCAAATTCCTTGGGTGGGTTTCCTTTACTGCCTTTCTTCTTGCTGTGCACACTGATTGGAAGTTGATTCTGCTTCCGTTGTTCTTCAATCTGTTTCCAAATCCTCCCTATTGTTTTCCTATGCACCTCGTACTTGTTTGCAAGTTCATTGACGATCCCGTGTGTTGGCTTGCCTTTACTGTTGACTGACACTAAAAGCTCATGCACTATTTTATTCTTAGTTGAATTACTTAATTCTCTTGTGGTTTTAACCATGGCTATTTACTTTGATGTTGATGCTTTACTGTCTTTGAGTTGTGGAAATTTAATTCTTATGATTGGGTACTTTGATGCTTTTATAGTGGGTTGACATTTTTGTTTGTGAAATTAATCTATGGCGCTGTAATTTGGCGCCCAGTTGAAAATTTGGGGTTTCTGATTTTTTTGGGTTTCTGATTTCTTCCCCTGATGCTGCTGATTTTTGGGTTTCTGATGGATTTTGTTGATTCAATTTTTATTTGATGGCTTTTTTAACAAAATCAAAAAATTTCTGATTTTTTGTAGCTACTAAATGCATACTGTGTTTGTCTTTTTTTTTTTTAAATCTGAAGTCAATGAAAGATTTCATATCCGCATGCGTATGTGGCGAGAAAAGTGCTCGTTCTCCGTTGCCGTTCAAAAAACGTTGAAGAAATCAAGGAAGCATTCGTTTTTTAATTTTTAAGTTTATTTTTGTAATTTTAATTTTGAAGATTATTGTAATTTAAATTTAGCAATATTTCGGTTTGTAATTTAATGAATTTAATTTTTGTAAGTTTAATGTATGAAAAAGTCTAACTTGATTTTCCCTCCAAATTCCTTTTCTACCTCCTTTATTAACCAAAAAAGGAGGGAATCATTAACAATTAATCAAAGCCATTAAAAATACCCAACTACTACCTTTTACATGGACCCCACAGTTTCTTAATCTCCGTGCCCAGTCAAATGGGACGAGTAAACTGGACCGGAGGGAGTAAAAAAGAGATGGGTTTTTTATTCATAATCATTAACTTATTTTTAAAATATTTTTTTAATTATTATTATTATCATTATTATTATTTTCTTTATCGTAGCATCTAATAATACATCTGACTAGTCACTAATAAAGCTATGAGCCTATGACATTACAAAAGAATGGAGATATAATGACGGACAATTTCCTCGTCATTTTAATCACTAACGCCTTCAGCGACAGACTTGCGACAGAATTCAGTCCGTCGCTAAGGTTATTAGAGCCGACTCCAAGGGTGAGCAAGAGGGGTCGTCGCTCAAGGCCCATGTCAAAAAAACAAAATTAATAGTCGTAGAAGCCCCAATGTGTTATTTCGCCCAGGGTCCCAAAATATTTAGGGTCGACCCTAAAGGTTATTATATTATAACATTGTTAAATTGAGCTTCACTTATTGTGAATGCTGCCAACATATTATTGGGGAAAACACGAGCCGCACACACTTCATAAGCCAAAACTTTATGGCAATGGGAAGAAAGTCTCTAATAATTCATAAAGAGTGCACACCATTCTCAGTTTGTTAATGTGAGATAAATCATTCCAACAAACACGATCGGTAAATATTACCAACGGACGATTTTGTCACATAATCCGTCGTGAAAATAGCAAGTATTATATTTTTCCTTGTGAATCCATCGTACTTTTTGTCGTGGATTCTTACAACTAGCCTAATTAATTACATACTTAATTATTTATTTATTTATCATAATAAATATAATATTATTTATTATGAATATATATTTAATAAATTATTATGATAATAATATAATTATTAATCTTTTTTTTTTGAGATAATAATATAATTATTAATGATAAATAGTGTATATTTTTATATTTTTATCGAAAGAAATTAGTGTATATGTTTATATCTTTTTTTGAAAGAAATTAGTGTACATATATTTGTATCTTTAATATAATATTATTTAATTAATACTCATATCTATTTAGTTTTAAATACTTTAAATTCCAAATAAATTATTAATATTAATATACAATGTATTTCTTAAAATTAATACATGATTTAAGTCAAGATACTATACAAAGCTTGTCTTACTCCCTTTTATATTGTTGGTAGGTGTGGTCATTTAGATATTTCTTTTTACTTTGTGTTTTTTTTTTCCATTGCTGATTGTAGTTGAGACTTAAGAAATAAGAAATGAGGATTATATCTAAGAGTTAAAGGATCATAAAAGAGGATGATATGAGTTCTTTTATAGACGAATCAATCTAACGACAATTCAATTTAGCCATAGATTTTAGTCTGTCACAAAGTCCATTGCAATTTTAAAAGTTTGGCGACAGCGAAAGCCAAATCTAAATAATTCATTTATCATCGCAAAATCCGTAGCGATTTTTAAAAACCATGACAAACATTTATAACATCGCAATTGTGTCAATTGCTATTTGAGCGTTTTCTTGTAGTGTATGATAGAGGCAAGGAGCTAGAGATATACTACTGTCATGATGTGGATGCGCATAGACACTGAATATTCTACTTAAATGAGGAATGATTGAGATTTGAACATGTAACCTCTTATCACGTTGTCAAAAAACCAACTTAACCAAAAATTTAAACTGATAGTTGAAGACCCATATATTCTAACAAATACGACAAAATATACCATTATTAAAAAGATTACGGCTAATGAGACTCTTACAAAAAAAAGTTGCAAAATAGTTTAAAGGGAAAAAATAAGTAAATGAATGAAAGTTATAAAAAGGGATAACATGAAATCTTGCTATGCTGCTTTAGTGTAATCTTAACATGTCCCCCTTTCAGCATCTTACTTATTCATCTTTCTCAAATGGTCCCCTATAGATTATGTCAAAAATAAAATTAAAAAAAAAACTATAAAATAAAAATTAAAGAAAGTCATCATCATTTATAATTACAATATTCCTCTGTTTTATAATACTAAATGCAGTTTAATAGTAACACTACTTATCTCCGATCTTATTTTGATAATTCTGATTCGTACGTAAGAAGAATAATAATATAGTCATATAAAATCTTGTTTTATTCTTCTTAAAATCTAGTTTTTAATAGGTAATTCTTATAATTTTTTGCTCAGTGTAAATAAAAATATTTAATATCAAAATACATATTATATCACATATCACGTGTAAAAAGAAATATAATAAGTATTAGATAATACAAAGAAGTATATACTTTTATTTCAACCATTGGAATCAGAGGTGTTCAAAACAGACCCGATAACCCGATAAAAACCCGACTTTATAACCGAAACCAATTAGGATCTACAATTACGTAAAAACCAATGTGAAAACAAAACCCGATTTCGAATCGACCCGAAACATCTGACCCGATACTTTCATTCTTTTCCTTCTTTGATTTAGCATCTTTGAAAATTTATACACGTGTGGAGTGTGGACTGTGTTCAATTCTGATAGATCCATCTGTTTTTTTCTCTTTAAAACCACTTCAGTTTCAGGTGTTTCTCTTTTCCTAGATCTATGCTGGATTATCTTATGCTTTCTTTTTCTTCGTATCTAATTTAAGCAAAATGTATATCTAATTAATTAATTCGTACTTTTAAATTTGCCTTTTATGATTATTTTATATTATTTTTTTATGAGATTTTTTTTATTAAGTAGGCAAATTAAACTCCAAGAGGCAAACAGTTATTTAAAAATCAGCCTAAATTCTCTTTTATTTAAACTTCTAGAAAAATCAAGAGTACTCCATTATATAATTAATAAGACGTACAATCTTTATGAAATATAGTATATTTGAATTAATCATTATTTATCAAAAATAATATGATTTTATCTTAATTTTGTTCTCTAAGTATAGTGTAACCTTATTTAATTTGTTTTGATACATATTTTTATAACTCTCATAATTTTTTTTTGAAATCTAATTCTCAAAATTAAATATATTAAAGTACAAAATAAATAATGTGGGTACATATGTGGAGGGAGATGGTAATCTTTTAAGTAAATTTTTGTACACTAATTTAATTTTAAAGAGTATTTTATAATTAATTTGAAAAATATTAAATGCATTTCCTCAAATAAATGAATGAAAACTCAATAAAAAGTATTAATTTAATTTATAAAATGGTGAATGATTTATTAAAAGTTAGTTACCGAACTAAATGAAATTTCTAACACACAACAAATGAATAACTCATATACCATAATTTTCTTTGTCTTATTAAGCTACTAAGATTTTTTTGTAAATAATTAGAAATAAATGATAAAAATATATAAAAAAACTAAAACATCTATAAATTTTAAAAGATCTTAATTAATTAAGAATTAGGGACCAAATTTCACCTAGTGAAATTTTGAATACATTATATACAAAGAGGGGTTGAATATAATCCAAATTTCAAATGTCATTTTTATTTCAATTATTGTTGGTCAAAAATCTATTCCAATACAAACAAAAGCAATGGTTATATGTGTTTTTTGATGATTTGGTGAGGATAATGGTTTCTTTTTGCTCTTTTCTTTGGATCTTTTGCTAGATGGCATAGGCTTACGGCCTACCTATATCATACTAATAACAGGTATTTTTTGTATGAGACTGTTTCACAATAAGATATATATAATTAGTCAATTTTTTTCAATTTAGTTACTTTAAAATTTTAAGTGATCATTTTAAGATGTAAATGTTTATAAGTCGGCCTAAAAAGAAAGGGAAAGGACCTTCCCGGTATCCGGCACAAAGCAAGGTCCCAGTGGGGGTTTTCTTTTTTCTTGAAAGATGCGGACAAATCATACCCGTACCCCCAAGGAGGGAGTAAAGAGAGATGCGCGCGGTCAAGAAACCCCCAATTGATACCCGCACGGTCAAGTAGGGGTCGAACCCCAAACCTTCTGCTCCACATGCAGATGCTCTATCCATTGAGCCACAAGCGCTTTTGGTGTTTATAAGTCGACCTATTTAAAATAATCTCACTGTAAAACCGTCTTATATTAGAATTTTTTTTTGTAAAAAAAAATGTTTGCGTAGCTTTGCTTTATCATCCCTACCCTATCTTTTCTATGACAACAACACCACCACACAAGAAAGAGAAAAACCCAGAACATAACAAAAGAAGGGCAGGCACTTACAAAATAAAGTATATGACCCAAAAAATTAAATATTATTTATTTAAATTTATTATAATAAAAAAGAAAAAATAAAAGAAACTTATCAATTCATTGAAAAGGACCAATAGCCAACCGTTGGTTTGCGTCCATATATGCTTAATTATTTAATTTCAAATTTCATTATTAAAATAATTATAGAGATTTCATATTGTGATTATTTAATTGTACAATGATTAGTGGCAAGACCCACAAAAGATCCCCTATTTATATTTGCTAATTTTCTTTTTCTAAATTGTCATCTTATCACTTCTAATGAAATCATGCATGCATCACTACTATTTATATTGCTTATTTGTACTATCTTGACTAGTATTCAAATTTAAATAATGCTTCACCATAAAATAATAGTACTATTAATATATGGAAAATTATTCCAATTGTTAGTTTTAGCTACTTCATTTATATCGAAATTATTTGTAGATTATATTAAGAAAAGGATGGAGAAAAAGGTAATAATTTATAATTAATTATAGATTATATTACGATAAGAAAGGAGAAAATGGTATTATTTTTTGAAATTAGTTATAGATTATATTATGATGATAACGATGGAGAAAAAAGTATTAATTTTTAGCTTTTATGACCCTTCACATTGATTTGTTTAGTTTTATATAGTTCTCATCTGAGATTAAACTTTTGATATTATTGTCCTTTTTAGCTTATACATAAGAACCTTTAAATAATCTTCAAAAAAAAAAACCTTTAAATAGGCTTTCAAAAAATAAAAGAACCTTTAAATAAGAGTTGCTAAAAATAATTAAAATTAATTCATTAATTTTATATTTTACTGATTATTTAACATTTGATAAAAAAAATAGTTGTAAAATATTCAATAGTAGTAAATTTTTTAACAAATACACTGTTAGTAGTTAAAATTTATCGACTAATTTTGTGAGACACGTTCTCAAAACAAAAAATTCACATTATTATTTTTCTTTCTAATTTTTATTAATTGAATTATTTAGCTCATATGTTTAATGCGTCATGGGTGAAAATTGAAATCTTGAAATCCTAAATATACTCGCTATACTTATACCTGATATGCCTCTCAAAGATATACTTTTTGTTGATGGATCTAACACTAGTCATTACTCATTAAAAAATAAGTGCTCAGACAATATCATTTATTCCTTAATTAGTGATGACTTATGAGAATTTGTTAAGTCTTATATATAAATAAATATAAGAATTAAGGAAATACTACAAAAAGTTCTCATTCTACCAACTAGTAAAAGTAGTCAGCACTAGAGGTGTTCAACGGGCCGGGTCGGGTCAAAATATAAATGGGCCGGGGCGGGGCAGGTCACGTCAAATGATAAACGGGCCGGGGCGGGTCAAGCCTATTTAAATTCGACCCACTTTGACCCTTTTTTAAAAAGTTCATAGAATAGCTTTTTTTTATTATACTTTATGGCCCGTTGGGTCGATCCACTCATGTATATAAAATTAAAAAACAGTGGTAAATTTTTTCCGCAATTAATACTTATAATTATCCGACCCGACCCGACCCTTTACGCCAAGGCCCGTTAACGGCCCGCCCCATTATTGACCCGACCCGTTAATGACCAGCTAAAATGTAACCCGACCCTTGACCCGTTGGGTCGACTCGCCCCATTGAACACTTCTAGTCAGCACTAAGCCTATATGGATTTATACTGACTGAATTTTAGTTTTTATCGACATAAGTCGGTAAACCAAAAAAGTCGTAAAATAGTCGATATTTCAACTAACATGTGTAAAGTCGAAACATACTTTGGACCTTCCGACTAAACAATTGGTTATTATATAGTTGGGATTTCCCACACATTCTCATCTGCAATGCAAAATGCAAAGTTAGTCGGTGATTTTCGACTGTGAATACATTTGGAATTTTAATTGGATAATTTTTTTGGTTAAAGTAATTGCGAAACAATGGTATAAGAGGTAAGGTTCTTTTATGATTTCTAATGATTTTATAAAAGTGTGTCCACTCCTCCTGCCTATCACTTCAAATTGTCCAAAAAGTTGTCTCTACAACAAAGAAGAAAGTAGAGCAAATGGTAAGAATCCCTTACACTAGTGTCATATTTAGTAGTATTGTGTATGCTATGGTATGTTGTAGGCCCAGCATTGCTCATGTCGTTGGTGAGTATATATATGTCTAATTCGGATAAGGGACATTTGGAGGCACTTAAGTAGCTATTGAGGTATTTAAAAGTTACTTCTAACGTTTATCTCATGTAAGGTAAGGATTCAAGCGGCTAATCGGGTTTTGTGAGTTAATATAATGGTGGTGATTTGGATGTTAGATAGTCTACTTTGAATTTGTCTTTACCTTGGGCGGATCAAACGTAAGTTGGCAATCAACACTTCAAGATGTGATTGTTTTGTCAAAAATCAAAGCGGAGTACACAACTATTGTTGAATCATTCAAAGAGGCAAAATGACTCAAAAGTGTAAATGGTGAAATGTGCACCAAAGTGCGTTCGGTAAGTGTATATTGTAATAGAGAAAGTGAAAATTATTTGATTAAAAATTAAAATACACTTTATAAAGGGCCAAACACATTGATATTAAATCTTGACTTTATCCGAGATGAGGTTGAGCACAAAGGGTGAGTTTGGTGAAAGCTAATACTAAAAAAACCCGGTTGGCATGATGACAATGCCCTTACTTACCAACTAGTTTATTTCGTGTGTTGACTTGTTTGGTTTAGCTCCTTGCTAGATGTGATGTCCTTTGGGGCATGTTTTTGGTGCATAAGTTATTTTTATGTATTATTTTTGCTTAATAACATGGAGTGTATTGGAGAATGCTTTGACTTGGACGGTGTGTCAAGGTGGAGATTGCTAATGTTAATGGCGATTTATAAGGGCACAAATTATGTTGTGCACTCAATGTTAAAGTGTGAATTAAGTGTGTGTTTAAGTATGTATGTGAATGCATGAATTATATGAGTTATTGATGGAGTCATTTAAACATAGGTCATGATGAATAGACTTAATGAGAAAGTGCAAAGGTCAGATTATCTAGCAAGGTGCTTGAACAAAGCACGTAGCATGCCTTACACGAGCAACAAGATCAGAATATTCAAGAACGTGAAGGCTGAATAATTCTCAAACGAGCCACAAAGATGCTCAAACAAGCACCTAGAACAAAGGATGTCACAAGCTACTACAATGAACCGCTCGAACGAGCAGCTGAGGAGCTCAAACAAGCGACTGTGTTAGAACCTTGGATGTAGTTTGTTGGATGTTTTTGCTTTCTACAAAAATAAAACTCTATTAATTCGTGGTTTCATGTTTGTAATCTATTAAGTATTTATCTCTATAAATAGAGAGCGTATATGCTCATTGTAATCATCCACAAAATAACCCCTAAGCCCTTAAACACATAGCCTTAATATTCTCTTATTCTCTGTTGCAATAGTAAGAGTTCTTGGAACTCTATAGTTATAGTATAGTCAATTATCTACAAACCTCCTAGGACGATGTAGTCTACATTGGGAGAACTTCGTAAATCTTTGTATGCTTGTTACATTTCTTATTTCCTACATAGTATAATTTGTTCATCAAAGTACTTTATACCTTCGATCTTGGTGATGTTAGAGATTGTTTATTGTATATTAGACTCTATTCTTGCTCTTATTTCAAATATTAAATCTAGTATGAAAAACAACCAATTTCAATGTTTGTTTATTCTACATTTTAACCTATTATTTTTTTGACCGCTTTCCTTTAGTAATCCCTCTCAAGGGAGTACAAACATGGAATGTTCATCATATTCTCTTATCCAAATCCTTTTTTCGAGCAGAATATTAAGTTGACGATGATGAAGAATTTTTTTGACACTTGATACCATGGTTATCAGAATCTCGATCCTAATCAACGATTTTACGATCTTACGATCCAAAATTAGGCGACTAATTCGGATCGTAGGTAGGATATTAAATTGGTGGAATCTTACGATCCTACATAGCTCCAAGATTTAAGTGGTAGGATCATAACACGATTCTACGATCCTACGATCTAATTAGGATTTGATCCTACAGGGTAGTTTCAACCGTATGAAAATTTCGTATAATCCAGATTTTACTTATGTATATATATATATATATATATATATATATATATATATATATATATATATATATATATATATATATATATATATATATATATATATATATATATATATATATATATATATATATATATATATATATATATATATATATATATATATATATATATATATATATATATATATATATATATATATATATGTATATATCTAGCTAAACAATATATCAATATGACTAAAATTCAATTTTTTCTTGATTTGCATTTTAAAAATGATTATTAAATGGATTATTTTACAAAACTTAATAGTTGAAGTCAAATAAGTGTTAATTTAAAACTTAAATCTTAAAAAAAGAAAAAATACAATTGAAAATCAGTTATCTAAAGCATATTAATGCATATTTGTAGGATCACACGATCCTGCAAACTGATTCTACCGATTTCGATCATATCCTCTCAACTGTTAGAGTATATAACATATTCTGGGGCTTCAACCATCAGCTTAAGCTTTTGGTTGAGTTGGTTCCTTGACATGGTATCAGAAGCCAACGTGACAAGAGGTCACGGGTTCGAATCTCAACCACCCCTCATTTAAGTGGAATTTTTAGCACCAGGTATGAGGAGAGCCTGTGTTGCATCCACACTTCTAGCCCAAAGGGCTCTCGTGTGAGGGGGCGTGTTAGAGTATATAACATATTCTGGGGCTTCAACCATCAGCTTAAGCTTTTGGTTGAGTTGGTTCCTTGACATCAACGATAACTTCCTTGATACAATATTTAACACATTGCTATTTATACTCTTGAAAAACTCAAAAGTCAAACAAGTTGGGCATAGAAGAGATACTTATTAATTAAATAATTTAGGTTGCAAGACTTTCTTGCACGTATCACTTGTATAGTTGTAAATATATGCAAAGCAGCTTGATCAAATTTGAAAACGATACACGATGAAATACTTATTGCTAATATTTATTTTACCAAAACGCAATCTTATTGTTAAGATTTTATTATGCTTAAAGCTTCGATCGTAATAAATGATTGCTCTTTTTAATATTCCAGTCCAATATGTGTCACGTGTAAAAGATGGATATCTTGCTCACGGTCAAATACTTTTTCTCTACCCCTCAATTAGTATTTTGAATTGTTTTACTCACTAGATATTATTCGTAATGTACTCCTTTTATTTTCAAATGTTTTTCCCATGTAAAATATTCCATTTTAAGGAGGGAGAAATTTGATGAATGTTTTTGACGCATATTTAGAAGATAAAATATATCCATAATGTGAGATCTTGTTAGATTCGTCTTAATGTATACTTTTTTGATGTGTGATTTTTATAATTTTTTATTAGGAAAAATTATACTACCTCCGTTCCATTTTACTTGCAACACTTACCAATTTTGGAAGTTTCATATTACTTGCAACATTACTATTTTTGGCAAAATAAACTACTTATTTTATTCTCACTTTATTCCTACTCCACTATCACCATCAATCATACATCATCCCATTAATTATTTAATATACCCATAAGTCACAACCACTATCTACTTATAATAATTTTTTATTATTCCTACCCCACATATCACCATCAATCATACACCATTTCTACTTTAACTATACTGATTTGACGATCCTTAAGAAACGTGCTAAAACCAATGGTGCAACTAAAATGGAACGGAGGTAGTATAAAACTACCTATTCTATACCCCACTTTGTAAAAAACTACCTAATATAAATTTTTTTTCAAAAAACTACCTTATATAATACTAAACTTTGCAAAAGACTACCTTATACCTAATTTCGTCAGTTGACTGGTAAAAATAACGTTGACCAGCACGCATTTATCACGTGATCTCTTCAAACACCTCTTTCACTCACCTTCACAGAATGCTCTACTTGTTCTCTTCAAAAATTGAGTCTCTCACCTGCCAAAACATAGAATGCTTGTACTCCATGCCCTTCTCCTTTAATTCTCCACATTAATTGTTCTCCATTTCTTCAATTCACTAAATCAAAAGCACCTACCAAGCACATGTATGTATTTCTATACACAACAACAATCTGATTCTCAAGCTGTGTTGTGTATGGTCAAGTTGTGTTATATGCTGTGTTGTGTATGTAATTTGATTTCTATACACAACAATCTGATTTCTTCATTCAATCGAGCAAGAATCGGTCTACCTCGCTCTCGAATCAATCAACCGAGAATCTGATTTCTTCATTCAATCTGAAATTTTCACTAAATTTATTGTTCTTGAGAGGTTTATTTTGACTGGAAATAACGTCTCTGGCGGAATTCCTTATGAATTTACTAAACTATCGCCTCTTGAGGTCCTGAGGAACTCACAATATCTTGGAAAATCAATTTAAGGAGCGAAATTCCAGAGAATTTGGGGATTTGAAGATACTAAGAATTCTTGATTTGAGCAAAAATGGGTTTATTGGGAACAAAATCCCCAACTCACTTCAATCTCTGCTAAATCTTGATTTAAGTTGGAACAATTTAATTGACAAAATTCCAGATAGTTTAAAGCATTTAACATAAACATGTTACAATACCCAATTAACTAGTACAAAATCTCAATTAATCATAAACTTCAATTACTAGCTTTGAGAATTAATGGAGTAAGAGTGATGAATTGGATTATAAATGAAGAAGGAAGAGTCACGTGCAAGCAGCGTGACAGTCAACGTCTAAATTAACGGTCAAATGACGGAAATTCATTAATAGGTAGTCTTTTGCAAAGTTTAGTATTATATAAGGTAGTTTTTTGAAAAAAAATTTATATTAGGTAGTTTTTTACAAAATGGCGTATATAATAGGTAGTTTTATATAATATTTCCTTTTTATTATGTGTATTTAGAGATATTGTGATTTAAAATTTGCCTTGAAAACTGTGCAAAAAGTAAACAGGAAGAACAAAAAGAAACGGAGGGAGTATGATTTTATTGAATTTTTCAACATAAATTAAATTAATATAAAGTATTAAAATATTAATAATAATACATATTTTAAAATTAAATTTAACACAAAAATATATAAAAATATTTTATAAATGTTAAACAAAAATATAGTTTTTGTCATGATAAATATAATTGACTTATAGAAAATTAGTCAGAAACCTGAATCATATTAGAATAAAACATTGCATTTAAGTAACCAATAGTACAAATAACAAATTAAGATCCTAATAAAAGTATATTATGTTTTAAGCATCTTAAATTATCCAATACAGTAAATAATACTCTAATAAATGAATAAAAAAAGATTTTAAAAATAATTGAAAAAAAAACTTAATATATATGATTGGAAAAATTGTCGGGAATAACCCGTACTTTTAACGTTTGCCTGTGAATAATCCCTACTTTTGATTATTCATAAATAATCCGAACTTTGAAGTCAGTTTGTTCACAGCACCCCCTCCTCATTTTTGACCGGTTGTAGCAAGTTACCCCAACGAAATTACTTGTTCCTTCACCTTTATTATGAGCTGCTGGTTGATTTTTCAATTCATCATCTTCAACCCCTTACTTTTTTCTATTGTTAAACCCTAAGCTTAGAGAGAGAAAAATGAGGAGGGGGTGCTGTGAACAAACTGACTTCAAAGTTCGGATTATTTATGAATAATCAAAAGTAGGGATTATTCACAGGCAAACGTTAAAAGTACGGGTTATTCCCGACAATTTTTCCTATATGATTTTCTAATACATTAAATGATGTGAGTAACAAAGTCAAAGATAAAAAAAAGTAGTTACAAAAACAATGGCATCATCATTGAGTGAAAGAGGGAAATTTTTTATTCAACAGGTTGTGACATATAAGCAATTTTAAATAGTGATGATATTAGCAGTGTTTTATTATATTAATAGTTATATATAGATTATAGATTTTGTACTTTATTTTGCACTCTTTATTTTTTTTTGATTTGTTAAATAATAGTTTAATATTTTGATTTGTTTCACTAATTTTGCACTCTTCATTATTTTGGTAATGGTCCTATTCTCAGGGTCGATTTTTTTAGAAGATAAGGGAGGCCTATACGGGGCCATCTAAAAGAAGAAAAACGACGCTTTAATATCCATCAGTTAGGAGCCTATATTAGTATATTTAGTATCTAATTACCATAATCTGTCTACCCTCTTTTCAATGTCATCCACCAGAAATTTACTACCTCCTATTCAGCTCAAATGTCCCATTTGATTTTTTGGTACTATTCACTCATGACTCTTAATTTGTATTTTACTCTTAATCTATAAGTTAAAACATAGTCATGTGGGATCTTGTTTGATTCGTCTCAATACAAGGATTATTAATATCAAATTTTTATAATTTTTATTTAAGAATATTTTGAGATATTAACGATTAAAATGTTGCCTCGGCAAGTGTGAGAAAACTAAATGGGACATTTAAGCTGAATAGGAGGGAGTATTATTTATTTTCATTATCTTAATCATTTAATTTTTCTCAATTACTTCTCATTTTGTTTAATTAAATTCCAACTCAATTTTACTTTTTATTAATTTTCGCCTAAAACCAACATGATACAAATTAAAAGGGACAGCTATCGTAGTTGAAATTGTCAAAGATATAATAAAAAGAATTTAGTAGGGTTGCATGGTCAAGATCTAGAATATGGTAGCTAGGAAACATTGTATTTGTAAGGACAAAGCAAGGAAAGGTCAAAAGAAAATAAGCCGTACGTACAAGTAGTCCTGAGTACTGATTGGGCTTTCTTTTACTATACTTTCTCCGTTCCAAAATACTCGCTATATTTCTTTTATGTGTACTATTCATCATTCAAGCTTATATTATAAATTGCGACTAATATATATGTAAAATCTAGTCAAGTGAGATTTTTTTTTAATCGTCTAATCGCATACTATAATAACATTAACTTTATACTCCCTCCGAATCAGTTTAGATGTCCCATTTTCTTATTTGGCAAAACCATATTAATTGTCCCATTTCCTTTTTTTTACCAAATTACCCCACTTTTCCAATTCCCAATACCCAACAACCACCTTTACGATTAATTTAATCAATTAAAATACCCAACTACCACCTTTACGATTAATTTAATCAATTAAAATACCCAACTACCACATTTTTAATGAACCCCACTCAACCCTTAAAATCCGTGAAATCCCAAATGGGACATCTAAACTGATTCGGAGGGAGTATAATTTTAGATTTGTATAATTCAACACATAAATAAACTAAATAACGTATTGAAATGTATAAAAACTGAAATGTAACAAGTATAATGGAAAGTACGATGTGCTTTCAAGTGATGAGTCGCTGCATCAATATTGCATTTTAATCAGTAGCTATCAACATTCAACAACATGTGATGAATTTGGCGTAGGAGGCTCTGAATTTAATGATCGTTATTTATGAGCCTATAGTATAGGATTTTGAGTCTTTGTTTTCCTACGGAAATAATACACTTGTACCAAATTCATTCCATTAATTGAAATCGAGTATCATTCGACTTAATCTGAAATATTTGTACATAAAGATCAAATCACTTGTTAATTACAAATGGCAAAATTTATCTGACTCGAGATATATATATAATAATTAAAATCAATCCAAACACCTGAGTGTACACCTTTAGAAATTACTCTCTCCTATTCATAGAGAATAATAAATGATATTTCCTTATTGGTGCAATTCACTGAAAATGTCTCATTTCCATTTTTGTCATTCTTTTTTATCCGTTTAACTTACTGCAACAACACAACAACACATAAATACCAATAATCTTTATGGAAAAAGAGAGTTTTCCACTAACTTTCAAGTGGTCCCCACTCCTCCTTGATTTTGGTGCAAAACCTAAATGTTCTACTTATTCTTTATGAATAGGTGGGACTATGGGAGTACTTGTTAATTACTTTATAGCACTCTTAATTTATCTTATTTTCTATTTTGAGTCGATATTTTACAATTTGAAAATGGACATACTGCTTTCTTTAAATATCATTCATAGATTTTAAATATATTCTATATTATTAACATAATTAAATCTCCTTCTTTATTAATTATATATATTTTTTTAAAGTCTTCTTTTTCTAGTGAATATTAATTTAAGAGACATGCTAGTACTAGTTTAGTCAAAAACAGTATTGTCCTGGTTGATAATATTGGTTGAGGTCCCATTATAAATGAATATCTCAAATTCACAAGAATGTAACACAAGGTGTGAGTTATGCACCTTGTCAAACACGGCATAAGTTATTTATAGAGTTGGTTATATAGATAATCGGGTTAATTTTAGATCACGTGATTCAAGTCGGTTTAAAATCGACATTGGAGTATATAGAATATCTTAGGGTTTAAATTATTGGCTGAGTTGATTTCTTGATATGATCTCAGAGCCAGTGTGACCAGAAAACACGAGTTCAAATCTCAATCATCCCTCATTTAAAGTGGAATTCTAGCGCCAAGTATTATAAAGAGAGTATGCGGTGCTTCCACACTCTTGTGAGAAGGGCGTGCTAGAGTATATAATATATATTGTAGCCTGAATCATCAGCTTATTATATTAAGCATTTTGATTTGAGTTCCTTGACAATCGAGTCTTAATTCAATATTTATTTTTACACAATTTTAAATATATTTTGAAATCGAGTCTATTATGAATTGTTAATTTAATGAAGTAGCATGTAGAGGGAACAACTTACAAGCTGAATGGTCGATTTTGGGATTAAAGCCTAAAGGCACGGGAAATGTACGTATGAAATAAGGACTAAACATGCTATTGTTATTTTCATTTTGGCCACAAATGTTTTTAACAGTATCAGTATAGTGGTAATCAATTTCAATAATTTTTATATCTCAAAAAAAAAATTTCAATAATTTTTATGGTCCATTTAGTTGTCGATACTAAATAATAGCAATCAGGATGACTTATATTATAAATAATATTTAAGAAATGTATCAAGTCATTATCACGGTAATTAAACTTTGATCATATAAAAACTTTTATTTCACACATGTTCGTTATCATCTAATACCATAATTTTAAGACTAATTTTTTTATTGAGGTCGTCTCACCATTAGTAGAAGTGTTCATTCGGGTCATCGGGTTGATTTTGGGTCAGGTGTTTCGGGTCAATTCAAAATCGGGTTTTGTGTTCACATTGGTTTTTACATAATTGTAGATCCATATTTAAGTCGGGTCAAATCGGGTTCGGCTATAAAGTCGGGTGTCTATCGGGTCATCGGGTATGTTTTGAACACCTCTAACCGTTATACAACTTTAATTGAATTAGCCCAAACTGTTTAGAAAAAAGTTGTTTTCTATACAAGTGTGAACTAAGATTTCATTGTTTTTATGTTTTTTTTTAACTAATGGGTTATTTGTATGGACCCGTCTCATGGTGCTTTTTCAATAAAAATGCATTAGAATAAATTTGCGAAGAGATGAGATGAATTATTTTCTTATCAAAACTACAGTAACTTTCTATTACAATTTTACCATATATTACCATTTACTGACAACCAAATGGACCTTGTGATTAATGGACTTTTTTTTCTGATAATAATTAAGAAGGAAAGTGAGTTTGATATACTTCCTCCGTTCTGAAAAGGGTTTTTGTATTTTATTCATAGTTCAAGCTTATTTTATATATTGCGGCTAACGCATAAGAAAAAATCATGACTTTTTGACACTTCATATGTTATGTTTGAATCGTCTAATCGCATACTTTCATAATAGTAAGTTTTTTTTATAATTTTTAAATGTGAATAGTTTAATATTCCCTCTTATTCACCATATGTGTCTCATTTGACTTTTTACCAATTTTTAGGTAGTCAAATGGGACCACATGTGTAGGAGAGAAAGTTCAATTTATAGTAAAGTTTAACACATGTGTAGGTGAGAGAATGCAATTTATAGTCAAATGAGACCACATATTTAGGATGAAGAGTATAATTATGGTAAAAATAGGTACCTAAAATAGAATTGAGACATTTGAGATAACTTGAATCAATATGTAAATGGAATATATGTGCTGAATAGGAGGGAGTATATATAATAATAATCAAAATAACATATTAGATTACGTAAAAAATCAAATATAGCAAGTATACTGGAACTGAGGAAGTACTATTTAAAAGTTAAAACAAATAATTAGAATATTTGTTTTCACGCCTACTTGTTTTCAATTCTATCTTTGTCTTTTGAGGTGCTTTCAATGCCTCATGTAGGCCTTAGGCAAAATAATAAATATAGGCCCTCCAGATTGTATATCGATTTTGATCTTTAAGTATTTTAAGAAATAATATTGACGAATTTTTTATATTGGAATAAATTATTTTTTAAAAAATTCATCTTCTTCCTCCTCTCTCAAACTTGGCTTCTTCCTGTAAATATTTATTATAGACTCACAAATTACACTGAAATTTGACCCCCTAAATATGCTGGGCTCTGGGTGCTTCTATTCATGTGACAGCGTTTCTATATTTACGAAAACTACTTAGTTGGGAAGAATTGTGTTACACGATGGACACAAGGGTCATGCCAAGCCAAGCTTAATTGAAATGGACCGGGTCAAGCTTAAAAAATGGGTTTAATTGGGTCGGGCCTATACAACTTGGCCTTCCCATCCCAACCCAATCTTGGTTTGTCAAATAGAATCTCAAATAGATCTCAAAACAAGAAGCTCACACTCTGATTTTGTTTTTAATTTGTATCAAGTTGGGCTATTTAGCCCATATTTTTAATGCATCTTTCAGAAAGACCGTTTGTCACAACAATTTGTGTAGAATTAAATGATGATCGTTGAGGTATTTGACATTCGGTTTGTACTCGAAAACTAATTCTCTATCAATGATTTGAAAATATTATACTTGTAAAAAAATTCCAAACTTACGTTGATTATCTATTTAAAACAAAAATTAGATAAAGAAATGAGGTATTAAAAAGTAACTTGTCTTGTTTGTGTTTGGATTTGAATATTTGAATAGGATTTAAATTATAGCTTAGAGATCTAGAAAAAAAATCTTCAGAATAAAAAAAAAACAATGTATTAATTGTGTGTTGATAGAAGATAATAACAAGAGGCAACCCCTAAAAAAAGAGAAATTTGTTCTTTGTATATAATGCACCGTTGAACGGCTAGTGAGAAAACGCCACGTCCAATGGCGGACCTAGGATTTAAAATATGGGGTTGCAAGTCTAATAGAAGCGTCTTGATTCTAAATAACACGTAAACATAACTTGAAAGACTATACCATTAATAAAGTAAAATGAAGATATAACTCAAATAACCCGTTACAATAACAAACAGAGCATTTCTTGATCAACTAGCCCTCACAAACTTTGTCCATCAGTTCATGTGTAGTGTTCATCTGTACAAATTCTAATTCTAAATTGAATTATCACAAATCATAATTGAATGTAAATAAAATTAAAATTATCGTTATTCAAAGAAAATTGAAATTCTAATTCATAAACAATTACAACAAATAATGGACAAATAAAATTGATTTTATTATTGTTAAAAACAAATTAAATTGAACCCAAATTAAAGTTACTTTATCAATTATCATAGAATTATATACCCAAAATCCCAAAACCAAATCAAACTCACTTTAATATAGTATTATACCAAAGACTAAAGCAAATTCAAATTTTAATTCACATAACAATTAGAACAAATAATATTATAATACCCAAATGGCCAAATCAATGAATAATAAATTGTAATTTACACATATAGAATGATATAAAAATGATTTCTTCATAATCATAGAATTAAACCCAAATGCAAAATCGAAAATGAACCAGTGATAATAGTTGGAATGTTATTAAAATTATACTCAGAATTATACTGTATGTTCTTTGAACTAGGAAGTTTCGAATTAGAGGAAACTGAATATTAGGCAAATATTTTCTTCCTTTAAAGATTATTAATTACTCTGATTAAGTAATAATTAAGTTAAATTATAATTTATCACATGTAATTGTTGTAGCCTAGTGGTTTAGATTGTTTATGCTTAAATGTCCAAGATCATGAGTTCGAGACCCTATAACTACATTTTTGAATTTTTTTTTATGGGGTTGCATATGCAACCCCACCACCAACACTAGGTCCGCCCATGGCCACGTCAAGGCTTATAGGTTGTAGTTAACTCTACAAATACATCACGTAGGATTGATAACGACATACTTTGAAAGACATTTTAGACGTTCTTAAGAATGTCAAATAATAAGAAATGAATGCCACATAAGTACATCATTTTCAAGATTCTGATATTTAGTTTAAGCAAGCATTTACCCTCGAATATTTATTAAACCAACAACAATAGTTATTAAGAACGAGATAAATTCACTAAGGTCCATCTTTAGGACTGAGGATTTACTTATTTCTATAGAAAAAAAGTAATTGGGTCTCATGCCACTAAACTAGCTTAACTTTCTAAATTAAGAGCCATTGTGCACTTGAATAGGAGCTTGCTAGGCACTTATTGAAATTATAAATTGATTTGTTTAATAAAAACTGTAAATAAATTATTTTATGACTTTTAAGAATATTTAAATTATAAATTGACTTTTTTTAAAAAATTGTAAATAAGTTATTTTAAGACTTTTAAGAATATTAAAATTATAAATTGATTTACTTTAAAAACTGTAAAAATAATACTATCGGATCAAAATACATATTACTAATATACTAGTACAGTAGTACTATATAAAACATAATTATAATAGGAAAAATTACCTAGCATAATCCAACCTATTCTTAATTTTTTTATAATAATCTCACCTATTGATTAACCATGAATAATCCCAACTTTGAGGGGTATTTTCGTAGAGTAAACATGGTGACTGGATGACTTGCTATAGCAAGTTTTATGTTTTTAAAGAAAGATAAATTAAAATAAAATGTCGAAATAAATGTTAGAAAATTTTCAAAAAAAATTAATGATTTTTTTTATTATTTTGATTTTTTATGTAAATTATTCAAAGTTTTTTCTAATTTTAAATTAATTTTTAGTTTGTTATTTTTGTGAATTATTTACTACAACAGGTCAACGAGTTACCCTAGTTTACTCTAGGCAAGTACCCCTTAAAGTTGGGATTACTTATGATTAATTAATAGATGGGATTATAGTAGAAAAATTATAAAATATTGGATTATTCTAAGTAATTTTTCCATTATAATATTATGCAATAAACAATAAAGATTATAAGTAATTACATTAAATAATAGAAAATTTCAACACATAAAAATAATATAAAATATAATTTATATTCAATGTCTTTGTAAACCTTAAAATAAATTTTCAGCTTGAAGAACACATTTTTTCTATAATAATTAACATATAACTTAATTTATTTATTTATGTATTATAAACTTGCAAACATAGGTGATAAAATCTATTTGATTTGTACAGTTTTTTTATTATAGCCATATAACTAATATATAGGATTAGCTATAAAAAACTATTCCAAAAATTATTTTCTTTCTTAATTTATTTCAAAATTATTTTAATAAAAGTTAATTTTTTGCATAAATTATTAATATCTTATTTGATAATCATCTACTGTAATTAAAAGATATAGTACATAACTTAATTGATTGTGCATGGTAATAGAATTAGTAAATAAGGTGTATTTTAAATTTTTTTGTATCTAATCAATTAAACAAATCTAATCAAAAGGATATTACATGATATGCAAAAAATATTTGCCTAATAAGAACATTAAAAGAACGAGAAGATTTATATTGTAAAGTCGAGATGTGTCCTAGTCGTTTCTTCATTAGTATCTTGTATAGTTATTTCTTTAAACATGTTAACTATGATGAATGTGTGAGATTGTTTCATGTAAGATACATAATCTTATGAATGAAATGACTCAAATATCAACGTAAGAGGAGGTTTGTGCATCAAATTTTATCAATGACGTGATGAATAGCATTAATGCCCGTCATCTATCTTGTACTGGTGATATAAAAGATTACTCATTTAGTCTCAACCGAATTCGATCCTTTTTTATATTTTTGAACACATTGCTTACTAATGTCCAAAAGGACTAATTTTTAGAGGCTTTACTTGCAAGTTGGATATGGCTAAGGGCATTGAAAGTGTCAAATATAAAACAATAATATTAATGTTCTTGGATGGATGTTAAATTTCTTTTTGAGCTTTATCACTTATAATTTTTTAATTGGATGAGAAGTTGACATGGACAAAAGTACTTTTCATATGTTGTCATTTGTAAAAGTTCTTAAATTTGGGAATTCATATAACAACTTTTTATATAGAAAAGTGTCATAAAGTATCTAATATATTTTTGGGAAATTCCACGTAGTATTTCTTATGTTTTCGGTTTTCCACATGGTAACAAAAAACTTAAAAAAAAATCTACGCGGTAACTCCAAGGTTTTTGTAATTGTTCCACCGTGACTTTTTTGCACACAAAAATGTTAGCAAACGTTAATTTCAAAGCTCTAAGGCTGTTGTACGCCTATTTATCCGATTCAGCATTTCAGATGCCATCAGTTTAATACAACATTTTCCCCCAAAACATAAACCCCAACTCTATCATTTTTCATCCAAATCAAATTTTCCCCCCCAAATCCAAAGATGATAGAGTGAGGGTTCATATTTTGAGGGAAAAGGTTGAAACTGATGGCATTTGAAATGATGAGTCGCATAAATAGGGGTACAACAGTTTTGAAGCTTTGAAATTAACGTTTATTAACGTTTTGCTAACGTTTTATGTGCAAAAAGGTCGCGATGGAATAATGTGGTAAAACTCAGGTTACCGCATGGATTTTTCAAAATTTTTGGTTATCACGTGGATCACCCAAAACCTCAAGGTTATCACGTGAAATTTTCCTACATTTTTTTCCCCAAAAAGTACTAAAAGAAATTTTGTCAAAACATACCTAAGATAATTTTGTATTTTCAAAGAGTACAAATAAACGTTTTCTTTCGGTTACCGTCAAATATAACGGTTGACTGGTCAAAATCGAATATTCTTCTTTTTTTATCTTCAATTTCTTTTCCAATTCAATTTCCTCAATCACGCTATCTTCCTCCTCTACTTTTTACTCAAAATCGAAATTAAAATTGAAAAAGAATTTGAAGATTAGGAAGAAGAATTTTTTTATTTTGACCAGTCAACATTATATTTGACTGTCTACTGAAGGCAAACGTTACTTGGTACTCTTTGAAAAAGAAAAAATTTTGTTGGGTATTTTTTGGCAAAACTTTTCTTATTAAGTACTTTTAAAAAAAAAATATTAGATACTTTTTGAAACTTTTTTTTATATCATAAATATATGAATGTTTGTTGGAGATTCTCACATTCCTACAAAAATTAAATATTCATATGCCAGCATTATAAATTATTGATCAAGAAAACTAAGATAAAAGTGATTAATAAAGTTGAACAATGAATACATAAGAGCAGTATTTTGAATACGTTGAGAAATGTAAACACTCAAACGTATTCTTTGATACTTTGGTCTTAATATGCAAATTTCGATACTTTAACGGTTGTATTTCGTAAAAAAAAATAAACATTGAGTTTGTAAGTCATAAAAATCTTAAATTTTTAGACTTTAATTCGCAAATTATTCTTTAAATAATATATTCTTGTACATAGTCATTGCCTTAAGCATAATTGTTCTTTAAAGAATATATTCTTGTTCATAGTCTTTGCCTTAAGCATTTCTTTTCTCTCTTCATTCAATTTTTGTCACATTGCTTGTTGTGCTCAAATTGTAAATATTATTAAGAAAGGAATAGAGTACTAAAATGTCTATATTCAAACCTTAGTAATTAAACAAATACATTATACTTTGATGATTAAGGTAGGTCATCCATGGAATTTATTCTTTCCTTATGGTCATTCTCATAACCTCGATTAGTTTTAAGTTACAACTTAAACTAAATAACAAGTTATTCATGCATGCCACTATATAATACTCAACAAGACGAAAACATTAGGAATACTACAACATAATATTGCAATCCAATATTTGTTAATACTTTCACAATATTACCACCTCAACTAACCTTTAATTATTTAATCTCAAAAGCATGGCCTTGAGCACATGCACTACTTTATCTGTTACCCAAAATCTCTTAGCCACTTTAGAACATTTTAAGCTCAAAAACAAGTCATCCTTTTTATGCCTCAAATTAGAACTTTATGCCCTTCAAAATATTGTCAAATCTATTGAGGAAATGCTTCTTGACTTAGAGGGAAGCAAGGACACTAAAGGAAAAGAAGCACAACATTGGATCGAACGACTTAATAATGTTGTGTATGATGCTGATGATCTATTCGATGACTTAGTCACCATGGCCGAAATGAAAGCCTCCCAAAAGATTAATTTTTTCTTTTCTCGTCATAATTTAGTTAATTTTTACAAAATGTATCGAGAAGTAAAGAAGATTAGGGAAAAACTAGATGATATTGCCAATGATCACAATCTATATGTCTTTAGGGCTAGCAATAAAGTTGCTCACCTGAAAAGGGAGGATATTTATAATGTGAATAAGGGTGTTATCATTGGGAGAGAGGAGGATCATGAGAAGATTGTAAACTTATTAATAGATTCAAAGGTGCAAAGGGATGATGTGTCTTTTCTTAGTATGGTGGGGATGGAAGGCATAGGAAAAACTACTCTAGCCCGTTTAGTGTACAATGATGAAAGAGTCAAAAGTGCATTTTCTTTAAGGTTCTGGACATGTGTCTCTGATAAAGATCAATTGAATGTAGAAGAAACTCTTTGTAAAATTTTGGCCGCAACTAATGTAAAACGATCAAACATACGAAAATTACCTATAGAAGAGGTGAAAATACAGCTTAAAAAAAAGTTAGCAAGTAGAAAATGGTTGCTAGTATTTGATGATGTAAGGATTGAACACTGCCATCAATGGAAAGAGATAGCTAATGTTTTATTAGGAGGTCATAAGGGAAGTTGGATTTTGGTAACTACACATTCAGAAGACATATCTAGAGTTAATAGTGGTGGTCTAATTCATATTTTAGAAGGCTTGTCAAAGGATAAGGCTTGGGATTTATTTAAAATTATGGCGTTTGGATCAATGCAACTCAACCAATCGGATGAGTTTGTTAAAATTGGGCATAAGATTGTTGAAGGGTGTGTTGGGGTTCCACTTGCTATAAGAGTAGCCGGAAGTCATTTATTTGGTAAAGGTAAGAGTAATTGGTTATCACTTCAAAATGTTAGTTATCTTTTCTTAAAGGAAAATAAAAAAGATATTATGCCTATATTAAAATATAGTTATGACATGCTTAAATCCCCATTAAAGAGTTGTTTCTCTTATTGTGCAATATTCCCTAAAAACTATATTATAGATAAGGAGGTGTTAAAAAGTCTTTGGATGGCACAAGGTTACATTGTTGCATATAATAATAAAGGTCAAAAAATGGAAGATATTGCAGAAGAATATTTTTCAACCTTATTTAGACAATGTTTCTTTGAAGATGTTGAGTATGATGAATTTGGTGAGATTGTTTCATGTAAGATACATAATCTCATGCATGAAATGACTCAAAGATCTATGGAAAAGGAGATTTGTGCATCAAATTATATCACTGACGTGAATAGCATTAATGTTCGTCATCTATCTTGTACTAGTGATATAAATGATTACTCATTTAGTCTCAACCGAATTCGATCCTTTTTATTTTTGGACACATTGTTTACTAATGTCCAAAAGGACTACTTTTTTAATCCTTTACTAGTAAATTGGAAGTGGCTAAGGGCATTGAAAGTGTTAAATATTAAAGTTTTACCCGACTCAATAGGAAATTTGGTACATTTAAGGTACTTAGATATCTCGAGCAATATAGAGTTGAAATTGATTCCTAATTCAATCATAAAGTTGAATAATCTACAAACGTTCAAATTAAGAGGATGTCATAGCTTGAAAGAGTTACCAAAAGATTTGGGTAAAGTTGAAAATTTGAGAATATTGGATATCGAAGGATGTGATAATCTAACTTCAATGCCTAGGGGAATATGTAACCTAACTAGCCTTCACACATTGTCCAATTTTGTGGTGGGTCAAGAAAATAATGTGTTTGATCAATTAAAGGAGTTAGAAGAACTTAATAGCCTTATTGGAAAGCTTGATATCAAATTTAGATTGTATAATAGACTTAATCTAGATTATTCCGATACCCAATATGAAGGTGACTATTTAAAGAGAAAGAAAAATCTCGATCATATTCGTATCACGTTTTATGTAGATTCTGGGATTGCTAGGGAAGAAATATTGATGGAAAAGATGCTACCCCACCCTAATACGAAAGTCTTGGAGGTTGATGGACGTGATTTTTTGAGAATGCCGAGTTGGGCTAGAAAGAATTACATTGAGGCTATCCCGAATTTTATTAAGTTGAAGCTTGAGGGTCCTTGGTTGGAGAGTAACTTAGTTAAACTTCTCCCCAATCTTATCAAATTGAAACTTAGGCGACTGCGTCTGCGTATGAAGAAATTGTACAACTTAACATGTTTGGGACGTTTTCCCCAATTGAAGGACCTTTCACTTTGTTATTTGGAGAATTTAGAGTATATGTTTGAAAGTAGTCCAATAGTACAAATTAATACTGAAGCACCAACTTCCACATTATTATATCGCTCTCTTAAAAGACTTGAGTTGACTTCACTTCAACAGCTGGTAAGATGGACGTGGAGATCCGGAGTGTTAGGAAGAAATAATAATGAGATCAATTTTAGGGAAATTGATGTGGTGCCTCTTCATCTCTCTCTATTGAAAGAATTACGCATCCGTTTTTGCCCAAAGCTAATAGCTAATTTAAATTGCCCCAAATTAGAAAAACTATTTTTATTCAACTTTAATGAGGAACTAAAAATCAAAATAGTTATTGATGAATTAGGGGATGAGAAAGAGAAGGTATTTTATAGTAATAGTCTCAACAATAATGTTTCAAATTTAAGAAATGTTGCTATAGACAATGTGGTGTGGCTAAAAACCCTTTCGATGTCCATGGTGGCTTTTCAGTGTCTAGCTAGCTTGAAAATATCATTTGACCAGAAGATACAGAGTCTGGAAGAAGTTAAGGGGGTCTTCCGTAGTTGTTCGTCTTCTCTTCGATACTTATACATTGGGTATTGTTATACATTAAGGAGTGTTGTGTGTGAAGGGTTGGAATATCTCACTGCATTGGAGACTTTAGATGTTGTTGAATGCCGTGAATGGAGGGCAAATGAGGAGGAGAATAAAGATGGGACAACATGGAAACCATTATTTCATCACTCTCTTTGTGCCTTGATTTTGGAGAATCTCCCCAAGCTTCTAGAAGTTCCTAAATGGATACAGTTTTTAACCTCTCTTCAAACACTTAAAATTCGGTACTGTGAAGGAGTAGAATCCATACCCAAATGGATTTCAAAACTCACCTACCTCAAAACACTTAATCTTTGGGCATGTTCACAACAACTAAAGAAAAGATGCCAAAAATCAACAGGAGAAGATTGGCCCCTTATTGAACACATTCCTTTCGTCGATTTCGACTACGAAAAATAATCCTAGGTGTCATCAGATACAAAATTTCTCTAAAATTGTAGTTTTTCTGAATTATTCCATCAATGGTAGTGTGTATCAATTATAGTAATTATTGATGTTTCATCGTCAATATAGTTTGTCATTCAATTCAATCAGTAGCTACTATGTGCTCTTTTTGTAGTCGTCCTCCTCTGAATGAAAAGTATAAATTATTTGGTAATTTTCTTAAGGAACTACTTATGATTTAAGCTTATAAGTTGTAGGATTACTTTTAGTAAGGATTTTTATGGAGATAGCAAAAGTAATTGATATTACAGAAGAATTAGTGAAGCATGTACTAGAGCTGTTCATGGGCGGGCTACCCGCCAGGCCCGGCCCGCCCGGCTCGAAAAACGGGCGGGTGCGGGTAGCATTTTTTAAAAAAATTTAAAGTTTGGGCGGGTAATACCCGCCCGCCAAGATAAATGGGCGGGTAGCGACAATAAAAATTTACCCGCGGGTATACCCGCCCGCCCGCTTATTTTAATATATTAATATTTTTTTTTTATGAAAAGTAATATATTAATATTAAGTAATATATTAATATTAAGGATTTATCAACTTTGGGCTTTTAAAGTAAGTCCAATAAGGAAGTCTCCACGAGACGGCACTTCTCCACTAAAAATTTGTAGTATTTTAAAATAATATATTAATATTAAGTAATATATTAATATTAAGTCCAATAAAAAATTTGTAGTATTTTGGACTATGTATTGTATTTTAATTATTATTAAAACTTAATTTTATATTTTGTATTGTATTTTTGGTATTTATGAGAAAATACCCGCGGCGCCCGCGGCACCCGCCCGCTTTAAAAATGGGCGGGTAGCGACAAAAAAATATGCCCGCAATCGCAGGCGGGCATTTGAATTTTTCTGCCCGCGGGTAGATTTTGTAGCAACTACCCGCCCCGCTACCCGCGCCCGCCCGCCCATGAACAGCTCTAGCATGTACTATTAAAGATTATATTCTTGGCAAGTGGAGTAACGTAAAAGTAATGGTATTGTCTAAGATCATGGTGCAACTAGGGTTGTTTAAATGACAACTTCAACATACATTGTATTGTAATTTTAGTTATTAGCGTAGCTTTCATTAACATTGATCGATCATCATATAATATAGATTAGTGAGGTTGGTGCATACAAAAAAGTGTAGACTAATGATTGTACTTATTGTACTTGTCAAGTAAAAATACTTAATATTGTTATACCTCTTAAGGTTGATGTAAGCTGATGTGAGATGAAGGTGGTCAGACACCGAGATTTACCACCTATGTACTCGGCTAGAGTCTAACTTGTGAATTAGATACCTTAAACGACACATCATTCTCATTCATTCTACTTCTGTATAATATATTCGATGTCATATGAGATAGTTTTTGTTCCTATAGTGTCGATCAATCCCATGCAATTCGGCATTCGCGTTAGCTAAGTATGGAATCGGCTGCTCAAATCTAAACTATTATATGACATGACTCGAGAAGCCAAATTCCGCGATGTTGTAGCATATCGATGGAACTGTAGACGCCCCTATGTGTTCAAACATAAATGCATATGGTGGGCAAACCGTTCATCCTTGCCTCTTTGTATGATTGCCCGATCCCTGAGTGTTAATGATACACGCGCTTTTCACGCGTGTTTTGCACCTATTTTTAATGAATTCTTATTCTTTGTTGTGCATATCTTACTTAACTTAGGCCTTAAATTGTCAAATTGTATGTTTTACGCTTGTGGTGTAGTGGTTTTATATATTTCAGGTGTTTTTAGCCAATTTCGAGGAGGTTTCAAAGGTGATCGGACGCTTATCGGACCTCGGGATTCAAAACCCGAGCCTTCGGATTAAAAGAAATAATTTTTGGTGAAAATATGAGAAGGAGTCGTGCAAGGTCGACTGGGGTCGACTCCGTGGCTGTGCATAATTTCAATGACAAACACTTAGAAAATTTTCTAAGTTAAAAAATTTCATCAGCAAAGAACCAGTCGACCGGTCGACTGGTGCCAGTCGGGCCGACTGGTTCACATCTGACAGCCACTGTTCATGTTTTTGTCCGTCTACTTTTTGCCTCAAGCTTCCACCACTCCTTTTCTTGCGTGCTTCAGCCTCCCCCTCCTGTGCACCTGCTCCCCATGATGAAGGAGGTTGCTTGCTTGACCACCTTGGCAATGATGATGAGTGCAAGTGGAGGAGCCTCTTGTTTTGGCTATATAAAGCCCCATTTCTGAAGAAAAGATACACATCCATCAGCCCACAAGCTGAAATCCATTCTATTCTCTCTTCTTTCAAAGTTATTTAGTGTATTTTTAGGTTAAGTGCTCATCCATTCCAGAATATTTGTAGTAGTATTTTCATCCAACACTTTTATTTAGCATTTTTCTCTTAATGATCAAGCCTTGAAGTTGTATTATTGTAGTAAAACACAAGTAGTTGTAACAATCTTCCTTTGGTAATCTATCAAGTATTTTCCAGAATTTGTGGGTTTATTTTAGCATTTGGTTTGAAGTAATTTCTTGGGTTGAATATTGAAAGCTTTCATTCATTTGTGTGATTGTCATCCCCCTCCTTAGTTGAGGGTAGTAAGTATCTTTAAACTTAATTTTCTTCTTTGTTGTTGTTTGCTCTAGAAATATGATCATGATAATTTGTGTGTTTATGTTAAGTACCAATATGAGTGAGTAGTTTCCTTTCTAGAGTTTGGGGATGTAGATAGCTAATTATTTTGCTTATGGGGTAATGGGTTGATCTTGAATATGTACATAAAGGAATATGTGAGTTCCATGGTAAGGAATCGGAAGTCCATTTCGATCTCCATCCATGGACAATTTATGTTGCTTGAATGTTTGAATGCTTGGGAAATATGAATTCATGCTAGTAATGAGTAGCCCGGAAGCTAACTTTATTAGGATTCCTTTGAGGCCTAGCCCGTCCTTAGGATGATGAACCATGTCTATCTTGTATGATTCTTTCTTCTTTTAACATAAATTGGAGGTCAAGAGCATGTATTAGGGTGTCATTAGTATGGTCGAGTTATACGCCCAGAAGCCGAATCTCCTAAACCATATTAGTGATTATATAGTTCCTATACCTAGAAGTTGTGGAACTAAATTAGAAAGACCTTTCTTATCATACCATGGTTAAAAACATATTTTCAACCCATCCCTTTAGCAATCTAAGAAGTTATTATCCCCAAACTCTAGTCCTTTTATATATATTGTTTAAATCTTGATACTTGAAATTTAATTTGTTGTGACCTTAAAAATCGAAAACCATAATCTTTCTTGTCATTAGACTCTTTTTGTCGCAAAAACATTTCCCTGTGGACCGACCCCTTACTTACCACTAATGCTAGTCATTAGGGTGATTTAAGGTGAACATAAATTTAATTGAGTAGACCGGACCTAGTTAAATCATCAACGACCTACGGTTCCGAGCCTCTATCAATTTGGCGCCGTTGCCGGGGAAGTGTGTGTCAAATTTAGTCTTCATGGCAATTGTTAAATATTGTGAATATTGTGAATACTTGTATTTTAGTTTGTGATAGTCAGTGCTAACGATCTCTTTCTAGTGGTGGTTGCATGAGCATAAGCAGCAGGAGGAATCAAGAAGTTGAACTTTTCATTCCGGAGATAGACCGGTATCTTCGCCATCTTCGCCAAGCTACCCGCCAAACCAACATCATTGAGGAGGGTAATCCTAGTACCCCTCCTTACTCCCCACCACCATCACCATCTAGTAGTGATACAAGAAGTGAGCACCACATGGAGAATCAAGCTCTTTTTGGGCAATTTGGTACACCCGGGAACTATGAACCACAAGGGGGGATTAGGCTTCCTACCACAAATACCAACTACCAAATCCATCCTCAAAACACAAGAACCGTTAGAGAGGGGGTATTTTCGGGGATGAAAAATGAGTGTCCACTTGAGCATCTAGAAAAATTCACCGAGCTTTGTGACCTCATGCCAGTGTGTACCGATAGCCCAGATTATGTGAAGATGCATCTTTTCCGTTCTAGTCTTGCAGGAGATGCGAAAGATTGGTATAAGTGTCTTGAGCCCAATTCTTTGACTACATGGGGGGAAGTAAAGAAAGCCTTTCTAGAGAGATTCTACCCATCTGTAAGAACCCAAGATTGGAGAAAGAAAATTGCCGGGTTTACTCAAGATGATGATGAAACTCTAGCCGAAGCATGGAACCGTTTCAAGAGAATGTTAAGGGCTTGTCCGCACCATGAGTACGGGGAAAACCACCTCAATACCTTCTTCTATGATGGCCTTCTCCCACATACCAAGGCATTGCTAGATTCAAGTGTGGGAGGACAATTGTGCAAAATCCCTCAAAATCAAGTGAGGGCGCAAATCGAAGAAGTGGTCAAGAATTCATCATGGGGTAATCAAGGGAGAACTAGAACCAAAGGAATGTATGAAGTGAAGAATTCTGAGTCTATATTAGAGAGCAAACTTGAAGCCTTGATCGACAAGAAGTTGGCTCAATTGAGTCTTGATAAACCTTCAAAAGTATCAGCTGTCCAAACTCCTAACTTCACCTGTGATATCTGTGGGGGAACAAATCATGATACATCTTATTGCGGAGGGTCGAATTCGGAGCATATTGCAGTCTTGAATTATGGAAATCAAAACCAAGCCTCTAATTCCCAAGGGGGGCGTGGTTACCATCAAAATTCTAATCAAGGAAGGTGGAACAACCAGGGGTACAACAATGAGCCTTACAAGCATCCGAATGCTAGAAACCAGGGTCCATCTAATTTCAACCAAGGTCCTAAGGGGGGCCAAGTTCCATTCCCAAAGGAACAAGCTCCCGCTTGGGGTATGGAGATCATGTCCCAGTTGCAAGGCATAACCCAAAGCAATCAAAACCTTAACCAGCAGATATCGGAAATTCAAGCTCATCTTAGGGTGGTAGACAACCAACTAGCCCAGCTAGCCAATCCTCCTCCCCAACCCTTGTTTCCAGGAAATCCCCAACCAAACCCGATCAACCAAGCACCTCCGCACACCGCGAAGGCGATTCATTTGAGGTCCGGGACATCATACAAGGAGCCGGAAATGCCAAGGGAAGATGAGTATGTCAATCAAGAGAAAGGTGAGGAAGTAAGTGAGAGTGAAAAAAATGAGATTGATGGTGAGAAAGAAAAGATTGAGGAGAAAAATGAAAAGTGTGATAAAAATGAGGTAGAAGAAGGTGATGAGAAAAATGGAGAGTGTGAAAAAAATGAGAGGGAAAAAAATAAAAAAATTGAAAAAGGAGAGAAAAAGAAAGAAAAAGGGTTATTGAGAGAACCCGAAAGAGTGTATGTGCCACCAGTTCCATTTCCATACCGAAGGGTAGAAAAACAGCTCGATGTGCATTTCAAAAGATTCATTGAAAAGTTGAGCCAAATGGAAATGAAGATACCATTTCTTGAAGCAATGGAGCAGATGCCCAAGTATGCAAAGTTTCTCAAAGACCTCCTTTCAAACAAAAGGAAGTTAGAGGAGGAAGTCATCAACTTACCCCACCAAGTTAGTAAGATTGTTCAAGGTAATCTGCCAAGGAAGGAAAGAGATCCAGGGCCGTTCAATCTACCAGTGAAGTTGGGTCATCTCGAGCCAAAAGGGGCTCTTGCGGATCTTGGTGCTTCTATCAGTCTTATGCCTTTGTCCATTGCTAAAAGGCTTGTGTTTGATCTTCAACCCTCTCGGAAAACAATTCAACTTGCAGATCGCAGCATTAAGGTGCCTTATGGTGAATTTGAAGATATTCCGATACAAGTTGGGCATTTGGTGGTGCCATGTGATTTTGTTGTGATGGAAATGGAGGAGGATCCCTACACACCTCTTATACTTGGGAGGGCAGCTCTAAAGACCCTCAATGCTCTTATCAACTGCAAAGATGACACCATCACGGTGGAGGTAGCAAAGGAGAAATTGGTTTTTCAGTTTTCCAAGACCACCAAGATGCCATTGATGGAGCAAGCTTGTCGTATGGAGGTGATTGATAGTGAAGTGGCCTGTTTTGCCAAGAGAATTGATGTCAAAGACCCCCTTGAAGAGGTCTTATGTGATGAAAGTGAAAGCCTGTCTGGAGAGGCAATGTTTTTTGAAAAGGAACTTGATAAAGCTCAAGCTTGTGAAAAAGATGATTTATTGGAAAGCATATTTGGAGCCGAGGAAGCGGAGTCTACAAAGGAGGAGTGTACAATGCCTCCTCCCAAGGTATCATTAAAACCCCTTCCCCCTGGTCTTAAGTATGCATATTTAGATGTTGAGCATGATTGTCCTGTGATAGTAAGTGATGCCCTCGATGACCCCTCGCTTGAAAAATTGCTTGTTTTGTTGAAAAAATACAAAGGGGTCATAGGGTATTCAATAGATGACATTAAGGGAATTAGTCCTTCCCTTGGTATGCATAGAATCCACTTGGATGATGATCATTTCACCTCTATTGAACCTCAAAGGAGGTTAAATCCAAACATGAAAGAAGTAGTAAAAAATGAGATTCTTAAGCTACTCAGGGCAGGCATCATCTACTCGATTTCTGACAGTAGATGGGTCAGCCCTATTCATGTTGTGCCAAAGAAAGGTGGAATGACCATTGTTCAAGGAGAAAGTGGCGAGATGATACCCTCCCGCACCACCACAAGCTGGAGGGTATGTATTGATTATCGAAAATTAAACAAAGCCACTAGGAAGGATCATTTTCCCCTCCCCTTTATTGATCAAATGTTAGAGAGATTGGCCTCACATTCATATTTTTGTTTTCTTGATGGGTACTCCGGATTTTTCCAAATTCCAATTCACCCGGAGGACCAAGAGAAAACAACATTCACATGCCCTTTTGGAACGTTTGCTTATAGGCGTATGCCTTTTGGATTGTGCAATGCACCTTCTACGTTCCAAAGGTGTATGATGGCCATTTTTTCTGACATGCTTGAGGATTTTATGGAAGTGTTTATGGACGATTTCAGTATCGGTGGTTTATCTTTTGACACATGTTTGCAAAATCTTGAGAAAGTTATGAAAAGGTGTCAAGAGGTAAACCTTGTTTTAAACTGGGAAAAGTGTCATTTTATGGTCCAAGAAGGCATTGTTTTGGGACATAAAATTTCATCCAAGGGAATTGAGGTAGATCCTGCCAAAATTGATGTTATTAAACACTTACCTCCTCCTACTAACGTAAGAGGAGTAAGAGCCTTTTTAGGACATGCAGGATTCTACCGGCGTTTCATCGAAAATTTCTCCAAGATCGCAAAACCTTTGACTGAGCTTTTACAGAAAGATGTGGAGTTTAATTTCGATGAACGTTGTTTGAAAGCTTTTGATGAGTTGAAAAGAGCCCTGATTTCAGCACCTGTTGTGCAGGCTCCAGATTGGAGCTTGCCTTTTGAGCTAATGTGCGATTCTAGTGATTTTTGTGTAGGTGCAGTTTTAGGGCAAAGAAAGGAAGGAAAGCCGTATGTGATTTACTACATCAGCAAGACACTTGATTCCGCACAAAGGAATTACACAACAACAGAAAAGGAAATGTTAGCAGTAGTTTTTGCATTTGAGAAGTTTCGGCCGTATTTGATGTGTTCCAAGGCCATAGTCTATACCGATCATGCAGCATTGAAATATCTCACTTCTAAGAGGGATGCCAAGCCAAGGTTGATTCGATGGGTGTTGTTACTCCAAGAGTTTGACTACGAGGTACGGGATAAGAGTGGAAAGAAAATCTTGTAGCTGATCATTTATCTCGCCTACCATTGGAGTGTCATCATGGTGACCATGGCCCGATCGATGACTCTTTAAGAGAAGAAACCCTCTATGCAGCTGAGATTAAGGGTGCCCCATGGTATGCCGATATAGCCAACTACCTTGCTTGCGGTATTGTCCCCGAGGGTAGAAGTTCGAGTGAAAGGAGGATCTTTTATGAGGAAGCAAAGTACTACTATTGGGATGATCCTTTGTTGTTTAGGCTATGTTCTGATGGGGTTTACAGGAGATGCATTCCGGAAGATGAGATTGCTAGTGTGATTGCTAATTGCCATTCTCTTCCATGTGGAGGACATGCCGGGGTTATGAAGACCGTCGCTAAGGTTCACGAGGCCGGTTTCTTTTGGCCAACTCTCCATAAAGACGTGAATGCTTTTGTCAAGTCTTGTGATTCGTGCCAAAGGACGGGAAACATAGGAAGAAGGCATGAGATGCCTCAAAACAAGATTTTGGAGTGTGAGATTTTTGATGTATGGGGTATAGACTTTATGGGGCCGTTTGTTTCGTCAATGGGAAATGCATACATTCTTGTGGCAATAGATTATGTTTCAAAGTGGGTCGAGGCTCTCTCTTCTCCCACCAATGATCACAAAGTTGTTATGAAGATGTTCAAAAAGGTGATTTTTCCGAGGTTTGGTGTACCAAAGATCGTGATAAGTGATGGGGGATCGCATTTTGCTAAGGATCAGCTCAATAATCTTTTAAGGAAGTACGGTGTAAACCACAAAGTTGGAGCTCCTTACCACCCCCAAACACAAGGGCAAGTTGAAGTGGCAAACCGGGAGATCAAGGGTATCTTGGAAAAGGTGGTAGGCCCAAGTAGGAAAGATTGGGCTTTGAAATTAGATGATGCATTGTGGGCCTACCGAACATCCTACAAGACCCCGATCGGAACCACTCCATTCCGCCTAGTGTATGGAAAATCATGTCACTTACCGGTGGAGCTTGAGCATAAGGCCTGGTGGGCTCTGACAAAGCTAAATATGGATCCCGAAGCAATCAAGGGAAAGAGGCTTGCTCAACTCCGGGAGCTTGAGGAGTTAAGAATGGATGCCTTTCAAAGCTCTAGGATTTACAAAGAGAGAGCTAAGAAATGGCACGATCAAAGAATCCTTGACCGTAACTTCAAAGTTGGAGAGAAAGTCCTGCTGTTCAATTCGAGGGAGAAACTATTTCCTGGAAAGCTGGTGTCCAGGTGGTCAGGACCATTTGAAGTTTCGGAAGTGACTCCGTTCGGTGCACTAAGATTGAGATCAAAGAGAGGAGAGTTTTTGGTGAATGCACAACGTGTTAAGCATTACTTTGAGAAGGTCGATGTTGTCAATGAAGTTGTTGGGAAGGTTAGGTTGTTGGAATTTGGGCGTGAAGGCCCGTGAAGTATCTTGTTGAAGGGCGTCAAGCTAGTGACGTTAAAAGAGCGCTCTTGGGAGGCAACCCAATGTTTTTTATTTTTATTTTTTTTTTCTTTTATTTTTTTCATTGCATTTTTTTTTTAATTCCGCATGCATTTTAGAGTAGAAGTCCGCATCTTAAGCTTCATAGTTGGAATCTCGAGCCAAAAAAATATTCAAGCACACACAAGATTAGAATGTAGGAAAAAGAAAGAAAAAATAAAAATTTCGTCAATAAAATAGGCAACTCACGGAGTCGACTGGTCGACTCCTACCAGTCGAGTCGACTCCGTGGGTGGGGTGTTTTAAAAATAAAAAAAAAAAAAAATAGGAAAAAAAGAAAAAATCGGGTTTTCTGAACCAGTCGACCGGTCGACTCACACCAGTCGACTCGACTGGTTCAGTGCTGGCAAATTTTTTTACGGTTTTTAAATCCATTTTCTTTCTAATTTTTCACTCCACTCATTTCTTATCCCTAACCCACGAAAACCCCATCTCTCTTACCCCCAAACCCCATCCTCAAACCTTCAATCCTCCATTAAAGACCAAGCACTAAGGTCTTGTCTCCTCTCATTCCTTCAAGCTTCATCCTTTCCATTCCCTTCACTCTTGTAAGATTAATTTTGCTTTGTTTATTTTAATTTATTTGATTTTATTTCATTTTTAGATCTAGTTTTTTTTTTAGAATTTAAGTTTTAGAGTATGTTTTTAGGAATAAAATTCTAATCTTGTGCTTGTAAATAAGTTTTTGTGCTTGAACATTTTTGTTTGTGGTTGTTTGTTTGATTTCCTTTCTCCAGATTTGAAATGGCTTCAAGAAAGCAAGGTGAGAAAAGGAAGGCAACCATGGGTGGCTCTTCTAGGCAGCAAGTCATCCCTCAGGACCCCGATTTTCCTGAAATAATTTTCAGAGACGAGTATCACAAAGAAAAATTCGCGAAATTGAAATCGCGTAAGGTAAAGAATACTCGTTTCATGTGTCCTGATACATTACATGAGCTAGGAATTTTTGAGCAAATGAAATATATTTTTAATTCCCTAGGGTTAAATGCTTTGTTTGAAATGAAATATGAGACCGATCATGCTTTAACCTTAGAATTTCTTAGCTCATTGCAATATAAAAGAACACATGGGGGTCAGGGTAGACTTCTGTTTCGTATTAGGAACCAAGAAAAAAATATAACTGATGCTAGACTGGGTCAAATGTTTAGAGTGGTGAATGATGGGAGCACTGGGGCTCCCGTCGATTATCAAGTTAGCTCGCTTTGGGAGGCCCTAACGGGCCAAAGAACTGAAAATATGATGAACTTAAAAGCGACATTAATTCACCACCCCACAATTAGAATCTTTGTCAGATTTTTGTCCTACACCTTAAACGCCAGAGCCGCAGCTGATAAGACCAACAGCAAGGATCTTGAGATCCTAGGCTCCCTGCTGAGGCCCGATGACATGCCTCGGATGAACTACGTGTATTGCCTCAAAAGGGCATTCGCGTATTACACCCGAGATGCAAACATCGACAGCAAGCAGGACATCACTATTGGGGGCCTTGTGTCCCACATTGCGGCTTGCTTAAACCTTGGTTTAGAACCTCCTGAGTCATATCATGATTGCCTCATCACCAAGGACCACCTCGCTAGATCGAAGTGGCTCGATGACGTGCGTGGGCAGACTTGGTGGAGGATAAACGATAGCCGCAGGTTCACTCTTCCTAGACCCTTACCCTCCGTAGCGGCTAATCTAGCCAGCTACCTATGCCCTTACACGGGCGCATCCTCCACGGATGTGCCAGTTCGGCCTCCCCAAAGGCCGACAGTTGAGACCGCCCCGATCCCACCCCACCCCTCTACCGCGGACCTTCTGGAGTCTATGAACCGCCTACATGTAGGCATTAATCAGATGCGGTATGAGTCTGCCCAACGGGACTACCAAGCTGCTGAACGAGATTTCGAACAGCAGCGGGGTATGTACCCAATGTATGACTACCACTACAGGCAAGGGGTGCCTGACCCTTCTTATGACCATCCTAAATGGTACACCCCCCCTGTGACCCAAGGCGTGCCCGGCACATTCTCACCTTACGGATTTCCTCCTGGGATGATTAACTCATTTTCCCAAGGAGGATTTTCATCCTATTACACCGGGCAGTTTGGTATCCCTCCTTACGGGGGGTATGGTAGTACGCAGACCGAGGGGGTAGGGCACCAATCTTTCACCGCGGCTGGAGTCGATCCAACTCCAGCCCATTCTGGCCCTAGTAGCTCAAGGGGTAGGGAAGGGCGAGGTAAGGGTAAGGCTGTCCTCATAGAGAGTGAGGAAGAGGAAGATGATGATATAGATAGTGATGAGTTAATGGCGGAGGACTCTGATGAAGATTCTGATGACCCTGACTTCGCTACATGAGCGGTTCCTGTAGTTCCTCCTTTTCAAGTCCAAAGCAATGGGGACATTGCTGGGTCTGGCTTGGGGGGGGAGCTATTCCAGTTTTGAAGCTTAGGAGGTATGATTTTTTTTTTAGTTTTGCATTTGCTTTATTTCATTTTTGTGAATAATTTCTTTGTTTTGGTTTGGATCGGTGCACGTGCCCGTATTTCTCCATTTTTGAAGAGAGACCCATGTTTGTCCCTAAGAGATGCATAACCTGTTTTTATAATGTTTCTTTGACCATTAATTAATTGATGTGTGCATAATTTGATGGTGGATTTTGGTTTTTTTTTTCCTTGTTGTTGATTGTATTGGTAGACTCACTTGAGGATGTTCCTTAGAGGTTGGTGTGGCACATTGGTTTGAGGCACCGCCTTAGAGTTGGGCAAACAAATTTTAAACCTTGTGAGAATGATTGAACTTCTACCACCATTTTTTGCGCTAAATGGAGACAACTAGGGACAATTTGAATCAAGTTAGAAATAGATAGGTTTGAACATTAGCACAACATTTGAAACCTTTTTTCCATTAACCCATTTTTACATTCACATTCTACATCCACTTTTCATTTTCACTTCACCAATTTAGCACTCTAGTTCGCAAGTTGGGCCAATTTGGATATGTTTTGGATGATTACTCTTAGCACTCCTCGGTTTATTTTTCTAGTTTATCATGTTTTCCGTCACCTCATTCATACTTTGGTGATGAGTTTCTTATGTTTTGTTCATTTTACTTCTCTTTGGCCATGTTCATATGTTTTGGCCTCATTGTTGCTTGGTCTAATCACTAACCAAGCTTTGGTGTATATATTTCATTTTGTTTTGTTATCAAAGGAATAATATGTGTATGTATATAAAAAAAAAATAGTAAAAAAAAAAAATAAAAAAATAAAAAAAAATAATAATAAATTGTTGATTCTTAGAAAGTTATAGTTTCTATTAGGAGTGCTAAGTTGGATTACATTTTTGGGTTTGTGGCTGGTTTGGTTGTTGGCTTGCTTGCTAGAGTACTTTCTATCCCCATTTCATCCATTTCCCACTTCACATTTTCATAAGCCATCCATTTTCACTACTACACCATCCCTTTTGCATCAATCCATCCCATTTCTTATTAGGTCTCATTGTTGTTGCTTGGTTTCTTGAACTTGTTGACTTTTCGAAGCTTGATTCATGAGTTCCCTTGTTGATTAGAGACTCACATCACTTGAGTCATAGGTTTGAGTGATGAGTGTTTACCCATAAACACATGAGTGTGGTGGAAAAATTTTTTCTTGGAAGTTCACAACCTAGAGTGAGGTTTGCCCACCTCTTTGAGTCCGGTTTGGGAGCTAAAAGCTCATGTTTGGTTGCGTGCTCACACCATAATTCCTTGTTAGGAACGATTCAATGGAGCCTCGATATCGCTCAACTTCTTGGAACCTAGAACCAATATTTGTCATCATTGCTTGCACTTTTCCGGTTAAATATGGTCATCTTTTGTTGTTTGCATCTCAAATTGTGTTGTTGCTATTGCTTAGGGACAAGCAAAGGTTTGGCTTGGGGGAGTTTGATACACGCGCTTTTCACGCGTGTTTTGCACCTATTTTTAATGAATTCTTATTCTTTGTTGTGCATATCTTACTTAACTTAGGCCTTAAATTGTCAAATTGTATGTTTTACGCTTGTGGTGTAGTGGTTTTATATATTTCAGGTGTTTTTAGCCAATTTCGAGGAGGTTTCAAAGGTGATCGGACGCTTATCGGACCTCGGGATTCAAAACCCGAGCCTTCGGATTAAAAGAAATAATTTTTGGTGAAAATATGAGAAGGAGTCGTGCAAGGTCGACTGGGGTCGACTCCGTGGCTGTGCATAATTTCAAAGACAAACACTTAGAAAATTTTCTAAGTTAAAAAATTTCATCAGCAAAGAACCAGTCGACCGGTCGACTGGTGCCAGTCGGGCCGACTGGTTCACATCTGACAGCCACTGTTCATGTTTTTGTCCGTCTACTTTTTGCCTCAAGCTTCCACCACTCCTTTTCTTGCGTGCTTCAGCCTCCCCCTCCTGTGCACCTGCTCCCCATGATGAAGGAGGTTGCTTGCTTGACCACCTTGGCAATGATGATGAGTGCAAGTGGAGGAGCCTCTTGTTTTGGCTATATAAAGCCCCATTTCTGAAGAAAAGATACACATCCATCAGCCCACAAGCTGAAATCCATTCTATTCTCTCTTCTTTCAAAGTTATTTAGTGTATTTTTAGGTTAAGTGCTCATCCATTCCAGAATATTTGTAGTAGTATTTTCATCCAACACTTTTATTTAGCATTTTTCTCTTAATGATCAAGCCTTGAAGTTGTATTATTGTAGTAAAACACAAGTAGTTGTAACAATCTTCCTTTGGTAATCTATCAAGTATTTTCCAGAATTTGTGGGTTTATTTTAGCATTTGGTTTGAAGTAATTTCTTGGGTTGAATATTGAAAGCTTTCATTCATTTGTGTGATTGTCATCCCCCTCCTTAGTTGAGGGTAGTAAGTATCTTTAAACTTAATTTTCTTCTTTGTTGTTGTTTGCTCTAGAAATATGATCATGATAATTTGTGTGTTTATGTTAAGTACCAATATGAGTGAGTAGTTTCCTTTCTAGAGTTTGGGGATGTAGATAGCTAATTATTTTGCTTATGGGGTAATGGGTTGATCTTGAATATGTACATAAAGGAATATGTGAGTTCCATGGTAAGGAATCGGAAGTCCATTTCGATCTCCATCCATGGACAATTTATGTTGCTTGAATGTTTGAATGCTTGGGAAATATGAATTCATGCTAGTAATGAGTAGCCCGGAAGCTAACTTTATTAGGATTCCTTTGAGGCCTAGCCCGTCCTTAGGATGATGAACCATGTCTATCTTGTATGATTCTTTCTTCTTTTAACATAAATTGGAGGTCAAGAGCATGTATTAGGGTGTCATTAGTATGGTCGAGTTATACGCCCAGAAGCCGAATCTCCTAAACCATATTAGTGATTATATAGTTCCTATACCTAGAAGTTGTGGAACTAAATTAGAAAGACCTTTCTTATCATACCATGGTTAAAAACATATTTTCAACCCATCCCTTTAGCAATCTAAGAAGTTATTATCCCCAAACTCTAGTCCTTTTATATATATTGTTTAAATCTTGATACTTGAAATTTAATTTGTTGTGACCTTAAAAATCGAAAACCATAATCTTTCTTGTCATTAGACTCTTTTTGTCGCAAAAACATTTCCCTGTGGACCGACCCCTTACTTACCACTAATGCTAGTCATTAGGGTGATTTAAGGTGAACATAAATTTAATTGAGTAGACCGGACCTAGTTAAATCATCAACGACCTACGGTTCCGAGCCTCTATCAGTTAACCTCATGAGCCACAACTCAACTGGAAGATACACAATGCTAGGTGGCCTCATTTGAGGTGGTTGGATGTTCTAGAGACTCCTTCACTTCAAGTATTGGAGGGGATCCACTTCACCCCTCACTGATAACCAGTTGGCTTTGGCCATGTCGGTTTAAGCACCACCGCTCTCAGCAACGAAGACCTAAGAGAGAAGATATGTGATCACTTTTTTATATGGCTTAAGTATCACTTTTAAGGCCTATATGATCACTTTTAAGACCTATGTGGTCACTTTATGATCCCCTATACAACCAACCCCCCAACACACACACCCCTCGGATTAACATTATGCGCCACTAGTTCTACTTTAGTTGAGAAAAAAATCAAGGGACAAAAGAGAAAAAGCAAGATCAAAGCAATCAAAGACATTATTACAAATCATTTTACGAAAAAAACCTGCTAGTGGAGGAAGACCCCCTAGGGATAAGAGGCATAGGGCTAAAGAGAGAGCCAAAAAAGGATCTTTCGTGTATAATCCTACATAATCTCGAATGTTATCAGTTCCGGTACGTGAATGTTAATAGGTTTCACATTTGAGTGCCCACTACATTAAAAGTTGAAAGTGAGCAAAAATGCCATGTAAGACGCCCAAACTCGGCCCAAAGCTTGGCATGACATGACACAAAAACCAAAGGCAAGAGCTACAAGCAAAAATCATTTGGAATTGCAAGAATATAAATGATTGGGGAAAATAGTTTAAAATAAAAAAAAAAAATTTTTAGGATTGAACTTTATTACAATGAGAATGATATGGTGGATAAGATCTACAATAAAAAGTTTTCTTATAATCGTTATTTAGTATCAACCAAACAAATCCAAATAATAAGATGTGCAAAATATAAACATAAATTATTGTGAGAGATAGTCTCTTTGAGAGACCATCACTAATCAGGTTGGTCCATAAGGAAAAATATAGAGTAAATATAGACAATAAGCTTTAATGGATTGGACCTGAGAGAAGTATCTCAAAAAGACGATCTTTCAGGAGACTGGCTGAAATATGAATGAAAGCATTCAAAGTAGACCTGGGAAAACGGTCGGGCGGGCGGGTTACGGGTCGGGTCAATTTCGGGCGGGTCATTTCGGGTCGGATCATTTTCGGATCGGATCATTCTCAGGTTGGGTCACTCCTGGTTCCGGGTCGGTCGGTCTGACCCAACGGGTTATGACTTACAAAATTTAAAATTATTTTTTCCATTTTTTTTTATTATTATAAAACTTTTATAATAAAAAAACTATTTCTCATCCCTATGACATTAATCCACATATCAATTGACACAATATTAAAGACTTATGTGATTCAATTCAAGTTATAAAAAACCAATTATTGCGACGCTCGTGTTCTAAACTTTAAATCTCTATGTATAGTTGGATTTCTGACATACATGTCACATTAGAGAAATTAGATGTACGATTTTCAAAAAATAGTTGGTATGACGGGTTCATTTAAGTGTAAGGAAATAGGGAATTAATACTTATTTTGAAAGACTTGTAAGATACACGCTTCATAAAAGTTATTGTGTTTGATTATTAAAGTTGTAACGTTAGATAAAAATGACATTACATATCTTATCATTTCCTAATAAAAAATATCTTCATAATTTTCATGTTAGAAAGATATACAAATAACTAAGTACTTATTTCGTCTTATAAGATACGCGTTTTATAATTTAGGGTAGCGACATTCCTTATCTGAAAAGCTCATTCAAAAAGGTAAAACGTTTTTATAAATTATATTAATTTGCTTCCTGAAATGTAGAAGAATTAAAAACTCATTTGACGGATTTAACAAGATATATGTATTCAATTAAGATGATTATAACGTCATTTTTTAAAAGAAGAATAATTATGATGGATAAAAAGACGTTAAATGCGTGTTTTTTCAGATTTATTGATGAGTTTTAGAGTTCAAGTGATATACTCAATATGTTGAGATACTTTAAAAACTAAAATTTTATTTGAAATGAATTCTGACATTGAGATTACTCTAAAAATTGATATTGGACCTGTCAAAACGGGTCGGTCGGGTCGGTTGTTGGTCGGGTCATTTTCGGTCGGGTAATTATCGGGTCGGTCATGTTTCGGGTTAAGTCGCTTTCGGATCGGTCGGGTTCGGGTTTTGCTGGGTCGGGTCCCGGGTTCACTTTCGGGTCGGATCAAATTTTCCCAGGTCTAATTCAAAGTATGGTGTTCACTTGCAAAAATGCCGCTTATACTCGATATCAATTAGTTGTCCTTGACTGAATTTGAAGCAATAGTACCAAAATCCTTCATTATAAACCTCAAAAAAGCCAAAAAAAAAATTTTTTTAAAAAGGCTCATCTGGCCATGTATAGATGACAAAACAGCAAGGTAAAAACCATCTCTTCAAATTCTTAACTACTCATGAAAACCGGCATTTTCAACATCCACATCACCCATGCCCGTATCTTCTTCTTCCTCACTGTCAGAATCGCCATTGGCTTCTTCATTCATTTTTGATAAATTATCCATTTGCTCTCGAAGAAGTTTATCATCAATTTCACTCACCTGCATTCAAACGATATGACAGTTAATCTGGGGAAAAATATTCTAAGGTGTAAACTTTAATTTAACTTGTAATATAAACTATTGAAATTGAACACACCAAGGGAGCAGGACATATGTAAAAACGAACACAACAATAATAGAAATGAGAGAAAAAGGAGTAAGATTTGATCGGTTTTTGACACTATTTATTGTTCAAGCTTATTTTATATATTGCGGCTAACGTGTAAGAAAAAATTATGACTTTTTGACACTCCATATGTCTTGTTTGAATCGTCTAATCGCATACTTTCATAATATTAAGTTTTTAAATTTTTATATGTGAATAGTTTAATACTCCCTCTTATTCACCATATGAGTCCCGTTTGACTTTTCACTAAATTTTAGGTAGTCAAATGGGACCATATGTGTAGGAGAGAAAGTTCAATTTATAGTAAAGTTTAAAACAAATAATTAGAATATTTGTTTTCATGTCTACTTGTTCTCAATTCTATCTTTGTCTTTTGAGGTGCTTTCAGTGCCTCATGTAGGCCTTAGGCAAAGTAATAAATATGGGTCCTCTAGGTAGTAAATCGATTCTGATCGTTAATAACTACTTGAAAAATTAATATTGACAAATTTCTTTATATGAAATAATTTTTTTTAAAAAAATTCATCCTATTCCTCCTCTCTAAAACTTGGCTTCTTACTGCAAACTTCTACAGTAGACTCAAGGATTACACTAAAATTAGGCCCCTAAATATGTCGGGCCCTGGATGCTTCTATCCATGTGACAGCGTTTCTATATTTACAAAAACTAAGTTGGGAAGAATTGTGCAACACGATGGACAAGGGTCATGACAACTGCCAAGCCAAGCCTAATTGAAATGGACCGGGTCAAGCTTAAAAAATGGGTTTAATTGGGTCGGGCCCATTCAACTTGGCCTTCCCAGCCCAACCCAATCTTGGTTTGTCAAATAGAATCTCAAATAGACGAACTCAAAACAAGAAGCTCAAACTCTGATTTTTTTTATTTGTATCAGTTGGGCTATTTAGTCCATATTTTTAATGCATCTTTCAGAAAGACCGTTTGTCACAACAATTTGTGTAGAATATATAAAATGAGGATCGTTGAGGTATTTGACATTCGATTTATACTAGAGCACTAATTCTCTGTCATTGTTTGACTTTTCAACTTTTTAATTAAGAATATAATATTATTCATTTAATGTATTAAAAAAGTATATTTTTTCAATTATCTATAAAATATTTATAATTTATTTACAAAATGAATATAGGATATTGTTTTCAAAAAAAAAATATAGGATATTTTTAAATTGTTAAAACATAAAACCGTAAATTTTTTATTTTTAAATTTATACAAATAAGTCAGAAAAATTAATAAAACCGTGCATCGCACGGGTATTATTATCTAGTTTGAAAATATTATACTTGAAAAAAAATTACAAACTGTTGGGGATCATAAATCCCAATTACGTAAAAAGTCCAGAATACCCTTGGTCAACTAGTCAAAGGTCAAGGTATGACAAACAAAGTCAGCATCATTAAGTCTGATTATGCATGAAGACCATAACTGAAGTAACAGTTAACCGGTCAAGGATGTTTCCACACATAACTTCTCTATGTCCCGGGTAACCGCCCTCCACTATGTCCCTTACACTTCTGAAAACCGCAGCGGTTATCGACACAGAAATAACCGCTGGTACAGAAGTAACTTCCACGGACGTTCCCCTTTAAAAGGAAGAATCGACTCCAATGATCAGGTTACACAATCTTACCCTAAACACTTATTACAGTCACCTTTTTCTGAATCTGACTTAAGCATCGGAGAGCCCTTCCGGGACATAGGCCCCCGGGTTAGCTTTCCTTGTGGTTGCAGGAACACCGCACGCGGAGGTCAGATCTTCCCACTTCCTTACAACTGAAGGTACTTCCCCTAAACTTCCCCTTTTACAAATTTGACCGTTTCTTAACCGAAACACAAACTTATGTTGATTATCTATTTAAAACAAAAATTAGATACAGAAATGAGGTATTAAAAAGTAGTGTTTGGATTTGGATATCTAAATAGGATCTAAATTAGAGTTTAAAGATCTAGAAAAAAACCTTCAGAATAAAAAAAAACAATACACTAATTGCGTGTTGATAGAAGATAATAACAAGAGGCAACCCCTAAAAAAGAGAAATTTGTTCTTTGTATATAATGCACCGTTGAATGACTAGTGAGAAAACGCCACGTCAAGGCTTATAGGTTGTAGTTAACTCTACAAATACATCACGTAGGATTGATAACGACATACTTTGAAAGACATTTTAGACATTCTTAAGAATGTCAAATAATAAGAAATGAATGCCACATAAGTACATCATTTTCAAGATTCTGATATTTAGTTTAAACAAACATTTACACTCGAATATTTATTAAACCAACAACAATAGTTATTAAGAACGAGATAAATTCACTAAGGTCCATCTTTAGGACTGAGGATTTACTTATTTCTATAGAAAAAAAGTATTTGGGTCTCATGCCACTAAACTAGCCCTAGTCTTAACTTTCTAAATTAAGAGCCATTATGCACTTGAATAGGAGCTTGCTTTGCTAGGCACTTATTGAAATTATAAATTGATTTGTTTAATAAAAACTGTAAATAAATTATTATATGACTTTTAAGAATATTGAAATTATAAATTGACTTTTTAAAAAAAATTGTAAATAAGTTATTTTATGACTTTTAAGAATATTAAAATTACAAATTGATTTACTTTAAAAACTGCAAAAATAATACTATCGGATCAAGATACATATATACTAATATACTAGTACGATATAGAACATAATTATAATAGGAAAATTACCTAGAATAATCTAACCTATTCGTAATTTTTTTTACAATAATCCCACCTATTGATTAACCATGAATAATCCCAACTTTGAGGGGTATTTTCGTAGAGTAAACATGGTGACCGGATGACTTGCTAGAGCAAGTTTTATGTTTTAAAAAAAAGATAAATTAAAATAAAATGTCGAAATAAATGTAAAGAAAATTTTCAAAAAAAAATTAATGATTTTTTTATTATTTTTAATTTTTATGTGAATTATTAAAAATTTTCTCTAATTTTAAATTAATTTTTAGTTTGTTATTTTTGTGAATTAACTACTACAGCAGGTCAACGAGTTACCCAAGTTTACTCTAGGCAAGTACCCCTTAAAGTTGGGATTACTTATGGTTATATTAATAGATGAGATTATAGTAGGAAAGTCATGAAAATGTTGGATTATTTTAAGTAATTTTTCCATTATAATATTATGCAATAAACAATAAAGATTATAAGTAATTACATTAAATAATAGAAAATTTCAACACATAAAAAAAATATAAATATAATTTATGTTTAATGTCTTTGTAAACCTTAAAATAAATTTTCAGCCTGAAGAACACATTTTTACTATAATATTTAGGAGTAACATATAACTTAATTTATTTATTTATCTAGTCAAACACTATAAAATCTATTTGATTTGTACAGTTTTTTTTTATTATAGCCATGTAACTAATACTTCCTCCGTTCCAAAATACTCACTACACTTCGATTTTATGCATTATTCATCATTCAAGTTTATTTTACATATTGCGACTAATGTGTAAGTAAAAAAATATATATAGTCAAGTGGGATCTTGTTTGAATCGTGTAATTGCATACTTTTATGATATTAAATTTTTATAATTTTTAGATAAGTGTAGTTTAAGATATTAATAATCAAAATTGCGCATTGAATTGTGTAAAAAAGTGAAATGTAGCAAGTATTATGGAACGGAGGAAGTATATAGGATTAGCTATAAAAAAAACTATTTCAAAACTTATTTTCTTTCTTAATTTATTTAAAAATTATTCTAATGAAAGTTAATTTTTTGCATAAATTATTAATATCTTATTTGATAATCATCCACTGTAATTAAAAGATATAGTACATAACTTAATTGATTGTGCATGGTAATAAAATTGGTAAATAAGGTGTATTTTAATTTTTTTTGTATCTAATCAATTAAACAAATCTAATCAAAAGGATACTACATGATATGCAAAAAAATATTTGCCTAATAAGAACATTAAAAGAACCGGAAGATTTATATTGTAAAGTCGAGATGTGTCCTAGGCGTTTCTTCATTAGTATATTGTATAGATATTTCTTTAAACATGTTAATTATGATGAATGTGGTGAGATTGTTTCATGTAAGATTTATAATCTTATGAATGAAATGACTCAAACAACGTAAGAGGAGGTTTGTGCATCAAATTTTATCAATGAAGTGATGAATAGCATTAATGCCCGTCATCTATCTTGTACTGGTGATATAAAAGATTACTCATTTAGTCTCAACCGAATTCGATCCTTTTTATTTTTGAACACATTGCTTACTAATGTCCAAAAGGACTTATTTTTAAAGGCAAAGTGTCAAATATAAAACAATAATATTAATGTTCTTGGATGGATGTTAAATTTCTTTTTGAGCTTCACCGCTTATAATTATTTAATTGGATGAGAAGTTGACATGGACAAAAGTACTTTTAATACGTTGTCATTTGTAAAAGTTCTTAACTTTGGGAATTCATATAACAACTTTTTATATAGAAAAGTGTTATCTAATATATTTTTGGGAAATTTTACGTAGTAATTATTATGTTTTGGGTTTTCCACATGGTAACAAAAAACTTTTAAAAAAAAATCTACGCGGTAACTCCAATGTTTTTGTAATTGTTCCACCGTGACCTTTTTGCACACAAAAATGTTAGTAAACGTTAATTTCGAAGCTTTAAGGCTGTTGTACGCCTATTTATCCGATTCAGCATTTCAAATGCCATCAGTTTAATTCAACATTTTCCAACAAAACATAAACCCCAACTCTATCATTTTTCATCCAAATCATATTTTTCCCCCCCAAATCCAAAGATGATAGAGTGAGGGTTCATATTTTGGGGGAAAAGGTTGAAACTGATGGCATTTGAAATGATGAGTCGCATAAATAGGGGTGCAACAGTTTTGAAGCTTTGAAATTAACGTTTATTAACGTTTGCTAACGTTTTATGTGCAAAAAGGTCGCAATGGAATAATGTGGAAAACCTCAGGTTGATTTTTCAAAATTTTTGTTAATCACGTGGAAAACCAAAAACCTCAAGGTTACCACGTGGAATTTCCCTAAAAAATTTTTCCAAAAAGTACTAAAAAAAATTTGTCAAAACATACCTAAGATAATTTTTTATTTTCAAACAGTACAAATAAACGTTTTCTTTCAGTTACCGTCAAACATAACGGTTGACTGGTCAAAATCGAATATTCTTCTTTTTTTATCTTCAATTTCTTTTGCAATTCAATTTCCTCAATCACGCTATCTTCCTCCTCTACTTTTTACTCAAAATCGAAATTAAAATTGAAAAAGAATTTGAAGATTAGGAAGAATAATTTTTTATTTTGACCGGTCAACATTATATTTGACAGTCTACTGAAGGCAAACGTTACTTGGTACTCTTTGAAAAAGAAAAAATTTTGTTGGGTATTTTTTGGCAAAACTTTTCTTATTAAGTACTTTTAAAAAAAATTATTAGATACTTTTTGACATTTTTTTTTATATCATAAATATATGAATATTTGTTGGAGATTCTCACATTCCTACAAAAATTAAATATTCATATGCCAACATAATAAATTATTGATCAAGAAAACTTAGATAAAAGTGATTAATAAAGTTGTACAATGAATACATAAGGGTAGTATTTTGAATACGTTGAGATAAGTAAACACTCAAACGTATTCTTTGATACTTCGGTTTTAATATGCAAATTTTGATACTTTAATGGTTGTATTTCGTAAAAAAAATAAACATTGAGGTTGTAAGTCATAAAAATCCTAAATTTTTAAGCTGTAATTTGCAAATAATTCTTTAAATAATATATTCTTGTACATAGTCTTTGCTTTAAGCATAATTATTCTTTAAAAAATATATTCTTGTACATAGTCTTTGCCTTAAGCATTTCTTTTCTCTTCATTCAATTTTTGTCACATTGCTTGTTGTGCTCAAATTGTAAATATTATTAAGAAAGGAATAGAGTACTAAAATGTCTATATTCAAACCTTAGTAATTCAACAAATACATTATACTTTGATGATTAAGGTAGGTCATCCATGGAATTTATTCTTTCCTTAAGGTCATTCTCATAACCTCGATTAGTTTTAAGTTACAACTTAAACTAAATAACAAGTTATTCATGCATGCCACTATATAATACTCAACAAGACGAAAACATTAGGAATACTACAACATAATATTGCAATCCAATATTTGTTAATACTTTCACAATATTACCACCTCAACTAACCTTTAATTATTTAATCTCAAAAGCATGGCCTTGAGCACATGCACTACTTTATCTGTTACCCAAAATCTCTTAGCCACTTTAGAACATTTTAAGCTCAAAAACAAGTCATCCTTTTTATGCCTCAAATTAGAACTTTATGCCCTTCAAAATATTGTCAAATCTATTGAGGAAATGCTTCTTGACTTAGAGGGAAGCAAGGACACTAAAGGAAAAGAAGCACAACATTGGATCGAACGACTTAATAATGTTGTGTATGGTGCTGATGATCTATTCGATGACTTAGTCACCATGGCCGAAATGAAAGCCTCCCAAAAGATTAATTTTTTCTTTTCTCGTCATAATTTAGTTAATTTTTACAAAATGTATCGAGAAGTAAAGAAGATTAGGGAAAAACTAGATGATATTGCCAATGATCACAATCTATATGTCTTTAGGGCTAGCAATAAAGTTGCTCACCTGAAAAGGGAGGATATTTATAATGTGAATAAGGGTGTTATCATTGGGAGAGAGGAGGATCATGAGAAGATTGTAAACTTATTAATAGATTCAAAGGTGCAAAGAGATGATGTGTCTTTTCTTAGTATGGTGGGGATGGAAGGCATAGGAAAAACTACTCTAGCCCGTTTAGTGTACAATGATGAAAGAGTCAAAAGTGCATTTTCTTTAAGGTTCTGGACATGTGTCTCTGATAAAGATCAATTGAATGTAGAAGAAACTCTTTGTAAAATTTTGGCCGCAACTAATGTAAAACGTTCAAACATACGAAAATTACCTATAGAAGAGGTGAAAATACAGCTTAAAAAAAAGTTAGCAAGTAGAAAATGGTTGCTAGTATTTGATGATGTAAGGATTGAACACTGCCATCAATGGAAAGAGATAGCTAATGTTTTATTAGGAGGTCATAAGGGAAGTTGGATTTTGGTAACTACACATTCAGAAGACATATCTAGAGTTAATAGTGGTGGTCTAATTCATATTCTAGAAGGCTTGTCAAAGGATAAGGCTTGGGATTTATTTAAAATTATGGCGTTTGGATCAATACAACTCAACCAAACGGATGAGTTTGTTAAAATCGGGCATAAGATTGTTGAAGGGTGTGTTGGGGTTCCACTTGCTATAAGAGTAGCCGGAAGTCATTTATATGGTAAAGGTAAGAGTAATTGGTTATCACTTCAAAATGTTAGTTCTCTTTTCTTAAAGGAAAATAAAAAAGATATTATGCCTATATTGAAATATAGTTATGACATGCTTAAGTCCCCATTAAAGAGTTGTTTCTCTTATTGTGCAATATTCCCTAAAGATTATGTTATAGATAAGGAGGTGTTAAAAAGTCTTTGGATGGCACAAGGTTACATTGTTGCATATAATAATAAAGGTCAAAATATGGAAGATATTGCAGAAGAATATTTTTCAACCTTATTGAGACAATGTTTCTTTGAAGATGTTGAGTATGATGAATGTGGTGAGATTGTTTCATGTAAGATACATAATCTCATGCATGAAATGACTCAAAGATTTATGGAAAAGGAGATTTGTGCATCAAATTATATCACTGACGTGAATAGCATTAATGTTCGTCATCTATCTTGTACTGGTGATATAAAAGATTACTCATTTAGTCTCAACCGAATTCGATCCCTTTTATTTTTGGACACATGGTTTATTAATGTCCAAAAGGACTACTTTTTAAAAACCTTACTAGTAAGTTGGATGTGGCTAAGGGCATTGAAAGTGTCAAATATTAAAGTTTTGCCCGACTCAATAGGAAATTTGGTACATTTAAGGTACTTGGATATCTCTAGCAATGAAGAGTTGGAATCGATTCCTGATTCAATTATAAAGTTGAATAATCTACAGACGTTCAGATTAAAAGGATGTCATAGCTTGATAGAGTTACCAAAAGATTTGGATAAAGTTGAAAATTTGAGAATATTGGATATCGAGGGATGTGAAAATATAACTTCAATGCCTAGGGGAATATGTAAGCTAACTAGCCTTCACACATTATCTAATTTTGTGGTGGGTACAGAACGTGATTGGTTTGATCAATTAATGGAGTTAGAAGAACTTAATAGCCTTATTGGAAAGCTTTATATCGAATTTAGATTGTCTTATATAAATACAATATCAATTAAAACAGGTACCCTATATGAAGGTGGCTATTTAAGGAGAAAGACAAATCTCGATCATATTCGTATCAGTTTGAGGATTGGAGGAATAAAATTTACTGATGAGCACAAAAGATTGATGGAAAAGATGCTACCCCACCGTAATACTAAAGTCATGGAGGTTCATGGAAATTATGTTTTTAGAATGCCGAGTTGGGCTAGGGAGAATTACATTGAGGCTATCCCTAACTTTATTCAGTTGAAGCTTGAGGGTTCTTGGTTGGAGAATAACTTAGTGAAACATCTCCCCTATCTCATCAAACTGAAACTTAAGCGACTTTGTATGCAGAAATTGTACAACTTAACATGTTTGGGACATTTTCTCCAATTGAAGGACCTTTCACTTTGTTATTTGGAGAATTTAGAGTATATGTTTGAAAGTAGTCCAATAGAACAAATTAATATTGAAGCACCAACTTCCACATTATTATATTGCTCTCTTGAAAGACTTGAGTTGACTTCACATCAAGAGCTGGTAAGATGGACGCGGAGATCCGGTGTGTTAGGAAGATATAATAATGAGATCAATTTTAGGGAAATTGATGTGGTGCCTCTTCATCTCTCTCTATTGAAAGAATTACACATTAGTTATTGCCCAAAGCTAATAGCTGATTTAAATTGCCCCAAATTAGAAAAACTAACTTTATTCAACTTTAATGAGGAACTAAAAATCAAAATAGTTATTGATGAATTAGGGGATGAGAAAGAGAAGGTATTTTATAGTAATAGTCTCAACAATAATTTTTCAAATTTAAGAAATGTCGCTTTAGACAATGTGGTGTGGCTAAAAACCCTTTCGATGTCCATGGTGGCTTTTCAGTGTCTTGCTAGCTTGAAAATATCATTTGACCAGAAGGTGCAGAGTCTGGCAGAAGTTAAGGGGGTCTTCCGTAGTTGTTCGTCTTCTCTTCGATACTTATACATTGGGAATTGTTCAACATTAAGGAGTGTTGTATGTGAAGGGTTGGAATATCTCACTGTATTGGAGACTTTGAATGTTATTGGATGCCATGAATGGAGGGCAAATGAGGAGGAGAATAAAGATGGGACAACATGGAAACCATTATTTCATCACTCTCTTTGTGCCTTGATTTTGGAGAATCTCCCCCAGCTTCTAGATTTTCCTAAATGGATACAGTTTTTAACCTCCCTTCAAACACTTAAAATTCAGAATTGTGATGGAGTAGAATCAATACCAAAATGGATTTCAAAACTCACCTCCCTCAAAACACTTAATCTTTGGCAATGTTCTAAACAACTAAAAAAGAGATGTCAAGAATCAACAGGAGAAGATTGGCCCCTTATTGAACACATTCCTTTTGTCGAATTCGACTACTTAGAATCATCCTTTGTGTAATCAGGTATAAAATTTCTCTCTTAACTATTCCAACAATGATATTGTGTATCAATTATAGTAACTATTGATGTTTCATCATCAATATAGTTTTCCTTTCAATTCAATTAGTAGCTACTACGCCCTCTTTGTAGTCGTCCCTCTCTGAATGAAATTTATAAATTGTTTGGTGATTTTCTCGAGGAAATAATTATGAATCAAGCTTGTGAGTTGTAGGATTACTTCTAGCAAGGATTTTTATGGAGATAGACAAAGCAGTTGATATAATAGAAGAAGTACTGAAGCATGTACTATTAAAGATTATATTCTTATCAAGTGGAGTAACGTAAAAGTAATGGTATTCTCTAAGATAATGATGCAACTAAGGTGTTTAAATGACAATTATTTCAACATACATTGTATTTTAGTTTGATTTATCAGCATAGTTATTTTCATTAATATCAATCAATCATCATATAGAAGATTGGAAAGGTTGGTGCACACTAAAATAGTGTAGATCAATGATTGTACTTAATTGTACTTGTCAGTAAAA